>CM031375.1:11512785-11883683 GCA_018208015.1 Medicago ruthenica | reverse complement strand
CAAGAACTACAAAAAATAATTCAACATAATTAAATAACATTGAAATAAATTGTCATAAAAAAATAACATTAACAAAATTAAATATATACACAAACCTGAAGGAGAATGATGTAATAAATAATGGAGAGAATAAGTGATATTGATATGGTGTATTGATATAGATTAAGAAAATAAGTATATAATATGAGATAATAATTTGAGATAATAAGTGTATTGAGAGAAAATAAATTTAAAAAATGAAAGATAGTAGTATAAGAATGAAGAAGATTAGTAAGAATGAAGGAGAGAATGAAGAAATGAAGAATGGTGTATTTGATATTGAAGATTAAGACATATATATAAGCCATGCCTTTCCAACGTTCGAAATCCAACGTTCAGATTCCAACGGTCTGCGCAACGGCTCTCTACTGATGTTTTCCGAGGAACAAAATCGTCGGTAACACCAAGCTTTCCTACGAAAAAATTCGTCGGTAAGCATTGCCATCCAATTTTAGCCACGTACTCCATTTCAATATACAACTAACATGTGGGTCCACAAGCTTTCCTACGAAAACAATTCCTCGGTAAGCATTGCCATCCAATTTTAGCCACTTACCCCATTTCAGTATAAAACTAACATGTGGGTCCACATGCTTTCCTACAAAAAAAATTCGTCGGTAAGCAACACCAACAAATTTTTGACACGTCGCCCTTTTCAATATAAAAGTTGATGTGGGTCCACTGCTTTCCGACGAAAAAAATTTGTCGGTAAGCAACACCAGTAAAAACGTGCCACGCCCATCAGATATGTACTGATGGGTCCCATTTCTTCTAAAAGTAGCTTTCCGACGAAAAATTCGTCGGTAACAAACTTGCTTTCCGACGAATTAAAATTCATAGGAAAATTTCATAGGAAAATTTGGTATTTTCGTCAAAAACTGAACTTAATGTCTAGGTCCTAACAAAAACTTTATCCTTTTTATTTGAAGTTCATATAGTCCTCATTATATGTTTCTACGTAACAAATATTTCAATTTCATTCTAGCATTTGGTTTGGACTCTTCTTTATTCACATATAGAGCCATACTTATTTAACTTTCTTTTGAAAATTGTAGTGTGAAGATGTCTAAAACTTTTGTACACATAGTAGAGCACTATATTCAGTATTCACTGTATTTTAATTCCATCTACACATTAAGAGAAAAGGACCACACTTGATTTTTAAGAACTCGTCCCAATTACAGAGGCTATTCAGACCTCGTTCAAATTGAAATAGCCCAAAGTTTTTATGTTTTTTTATTAACACGTATTATTTAAGTCTTGTTCATTAAATGGAAATTTGAATTTAAAAATAAATATAATGATTAACATATAATTTTATATACTAATTTATGAATAAATAGAAATGATTAAATATTTTCATTTTCAGTTTCAAAGGTTAATGTCTGATAAAAAGAATTAGTTACCTTAGAGTTTGGTTGGCTACTGCGATGTACGCTTGCAAAATTCATTCAAAATTTAAATTTATTTTGAAATAAATTAATTTAAAAATATAATATAATATTTACTGGATGATGACTACATACTCAACCAAACTCTAGATAGTAGATGTTTAAAAAAGGAGGTTTTTTTTTTGACAAGGTGTCCTAATATAATAAATAAATGTGAAATATTGAAAAGGGGCTATAAAACCGTCTAAAAATATCATGTGCTACAAATCTTTTTCTGAAAACATTAAAACAATTTTTTTTAACAAACTAAAAATAGAATATATTAATCAACCAAAACAAGTCTTTACCAGCTCAAGGTGTACTGGACAAGACTTGTGTAAAAGAATAGTTACAACAAAAACATATCAAAGCAAAGGGAAAAGAGGAGACAGATAAACAAAGAATATGATTGAGCCTCCAAAAGTCGTAATCAAAGTCAAAAGTGACATATTTCGACTACAACCACCAATAAGATTGAAACTTAACCCTTTCAGATAATGTCTGCAAACTCTCCCTCCTTATGCTGAAAAATGTGTCTATTCCGCTCCTTCCAGATAACTCAAACCACCGATAACCAAATAATATTAAGACAAGGCGGACCTTACTAGAGAATTGTAACACCCATACTAAATTATCTAGAATATTTAGCATGTGTATTAATCTGATACTGGGTACATTAAAATTTTCAATAATAAATACAATATAAAACTACTGAATGTGTACAAATAGCTCGTTTGTACAAATATCCAAATATCATATACAATTATCCTCATATACATAGATAATCTGTCGACCTCCTGAGCTTGTCCTTGACGAGCATCTGCACTCCATCCAGCGTCTTCCTGAAGATCTTCATCTGAGAACCACTTGGCTACCTGAAAACCTGCACCAGAGGGATAGGGATGAGACATAAAGTCTCAGTGAGCTCCTACCCTACCTACTGTTGGCAACCACAGGGAACCTAGGGTCGCCGTGCCTACCTCGGCAATCTTGGGGATACCTATGATCGCCAAGTCTTAACCTTACCCATAGTGGGCTATCTGACTGATCCTGCTAAACTGTGTAGTTATAAACTGGACTACATCCTACTAAACTAGTGATCAAGGGGAAACCTAGGATCACTATCTGAGTCTGATACTGAATAGTCCTGAGATCTAGACTATATCCTGATAACTAGGTGATCGAGGGGAATCCTAGGACCACCGCCTGATAACATAATAATTTAATTAACTGATAAATGTCTTTATGTTAGCTGTTAGCGTTGAACAAACAATATTATCTGGGTTCATTTTACGGAATGCCCCCGGGTGGAGTAACCCCGAAGCACATTCCCCTTATAACCGGTGAAAATTCCTATCATATCAGGCTAACACCGGACTCCTCTTGTCGTCGTGCGGTCATCCTTGCGGAATAACACGTCCCACTGGCGTGAACCTCCTGTGTCCCACTGGCGTGAACAGCAGAAGACACGACTTAACTTACGCGTATACCCCCCCGTGTCCCACTGGCGTGAACGACGGAAGACGCGAATTATTATATTTCATTATTAGTCTTAACTGATGCGTATACCTCCCGTGTCCCACTGGCGTGAACGACGGAAGACGCGAATTATTATATTTCATTATTAGTCTTAACTGATGCGTATACCTCCCGTGTCCCACTGGCGTGAACGACGGAAGACGCAAATAAATAATCTGTAACTTATGCGTGAACCTTCCATGTCCCACTGGCGTGAACAATGAAAGTCACGACTTAAAGGTAATAATCTTTAGTCTTTACTCTACGTGAACCATTCGTGTCCCACTGGCGTGAACATCGAAGGCCACGACTTAATCTTATTAATTCTGAACTCTTAACCTATTAAGGTTCTAAACTTGAAACTTGGTATTATTCTCATTAACCTATCAAGGTTCTTGACCCATCGTTTTCATGAGCCATTCTAAAGGCTTACTTAAACTTTTAACTTAAATTCATGAATTTTCCATGCCTTGCATAATCTTTAATCATATGATTTTCTTAACCAATGGAAGCTTCTTGATTGAACCCAAATGGTGGTTTATGTTTCTAAAATATATTAAGAGAAAACATTTCCAAAAAGCCATGCCCGCGCGCTCCAGGACCCCCAGAACAGCCCAACTGAGTGGTGCTGTTCTGGCTTGGTCGCTACAAGCGCCAAGCCGTCGCTACAAGCGCCAGCAATCAAAGCTTGGTCGCTACAAGCGCCAAGTTGGTCGCTTCTAGCGACAGTAGGCAGGGAAAAATCCTGTCTGGTCGCTACAAGCGACAGCTGGTCGCTGTAGCGACCATGACAGTACAGTCATGTATAAAAATGCGTTTTTCCCACCATTTTTGCCCATTCAAGGTTACCCAAGCTCCCTAACATGATAAAAATGATTTTCCTTGAAAAATTAACAATTATAAACACCTATGAGCAAAGATCAAACAAGCAAGGAAATTAGGGTAAATTTCTAAACTTTCTATAACTTGCAAAACTTAATAAAAACACTCTAGAGGGGTTCTAGAATCTGAATTGAGCTCACCTTGAACCTTAGTTGGTGCTGGTAATGCTTGTTCTTGAAAACCCTAACTTGTTCCTTCCTTATTTCTTCCTCTAATTGTTCTAATCTCCTCAAAACTACTTGCTAGCAACTCCACAAGGATTAATGATGGAAGTTTGAAGGATTGGAGTGAGAGGGAGTGGCGTGAGAGTGAGAAGAGTGAGGGGAAGAGGCTGATTTCTTGAGGGAGTGTAGGAGAAGAAAGAAAACACAAATGAAAAATATCTTGCCATGCCTATTTTCTTATAATCCCCCTTTTTGAATTAATTACCAATTTGCCATTGCCACTTATTACTAAATTGCCACGCTTATTAATTGCTTCTAACACTGATAACTGATACTAATAAGCGGGATATTACAATCTACCCCCCTTAAAGAAATTTCGTCCTCGAAATTTAGAATCCTCTATCATATAAGAATGAATCTCTCATACTACTTCCTCTACTAGCCAAAATTCCAGTTCGTCTTGCCTATCGGAAACCATTGATTATATACTCGACAACTTTTCCTTTAACTGAAATGCTCGCGGTGAATTGCTTAACTCTTACGTAGTAGGATGTGAGGTTATCTGATTCATCGTATCCAACTCGCTTGACTACATTCTTGGTCCATACACTTTTGCAAATCCAATCTGGGGTTGTTCAGCTCTGACACTTGTACTAATTCTTATAAATACTTCCATAGTCCATGCAAACTTACTCCGACGACATTAGATCGTTCTCGTTATCCTCAAATATTCCCATTCTTCAGTGGACTTCTTGCACTGCATTTATTTCCCATGAATTTTATCTCTATCTTTCGTCTCATACGACGACATCACTTATCTTAATAACTTAGAAATCATTCTTCTTTACTTGGAGTTTACTAATCTCCTATCTTTCTTGTCACTTCTATTCTCGAATTCTGGCCGTAGCATAAAAAATTTTCTGTATTGGTAAATCCAAACTCATAGAAATTTAGCCCGAGTGGTGAGTAGTATTCATCTCACACAACACCTCCTAGTACATTTCATAACATATAATTTACATACATAAGCGAGCACGTGTACACTACTGATGGGTACACAATACATCATCTCATCCTTGTCCGACTGACGGGACATCATTCTTGATCTTATCATATTTGAGACACTACCACTTCAATTGGGAATCTTTCTTACTCCTAACTCATTTTGTAACATTCAGGATTTGCCTTTCAACTGGCTTGCCAGGTTTGCCCTGCCAATGTTACTCATGTTTAATCTTAACATACATTACTACCTATCATGAATCATGATTACTCTCATCGATATAGTGAACTCATTATTCATTTCTGAACATCAGGTTCAAGATCCCAATTTTAAAAGAAAGCTCTACTTGATTGCTACCAAAATAGCACACTTTAAATCCTTTAATCAAAACCTGAACTTACGTAGCCCTTTACTGTAGACTACGAATGACTTGTAATCTGCATGAAAGTTCTTCTTCTTTTACTGATGAACATTAAGTACGATAATTTCCGAACTCTTCTGCTAAGATATGATAATATCAACAATTCTGTTTTGGTAAAAACCTTCGTACTTAAACATTCCTGATTGCGTACCACTATTGCCAAAACACGTCACATAACTGAAAATCTGCTACACTACTATCTGAGTGGTTTAAGTATTGCCTGTTAAGTATATATATAGACTAACATAACCTGATACTTGTGACATGTTGACATAACGGAATACAACATGGATTAAACTCGTATGTCACTGCATTGACGTTTTTTGATCAACACTTCAATTTCAAAGTATCGTCTTGCAAGTACAACCTTTACTGATATTACTTTATGCTTGATCCTGTTGATTAAACATTACTCTTCTAGTCCACCTAAGGTTACTGGGCTAAATTAGCTAATTTTACCGTATTAGCGATGACTTCCCTTGCTCTAGACTCATTGTGCTAAAAGCATATTCTTCTCATTCTTATCACAGAATCCTAAACTGCTTCGATTTCCATTTCCCTTGTATCTCGAGGTTTGAAATACCGCTCGGCTTAACTTTTAAAACTTCCTTCTAGAACTTATAACAAGTTCGAGTCGTCACTGCTCACTGATATTCTGTGGTTCACCTGACAAGGACTACACAAGCATCCTTGAATTACTCTTTCGCTGCGCAACTCTGATCTAAGCAAAACACCTTGGAGTAGGAATAATACACCCTTATCAAATCCTCTGGCTAACTTGTTCTTTAATGACTTATAGTTATCACGGCAAAATCATTTTACATTCGCTGATTCTCTTATGGCTTAAACCACCTGTTGAACTTCCTGATTGGTCGTCATTTGACACTGTGTTTCCTTTTGGATATAAACCATATACTTACTTTCACGATAAAACGCCAGAACCTGTAAACGTTTTCCAACAACTGTCTAGAGTTCAACAATTTCCCTGTCAAACAGTTATACTCTGGTTCTAACTTTACTTTCCATATCCTGAATTCCGTAACCATCTCTTGACCAGTTCTTTATGTATAATCACTAAAACATTGCGTAACCCAACTGAAAGCTTGCTTGAGACAACTTACATTCACACACACAAACACTTGTGTCAACTTCTAAAACGACTTATGGTTTCTGGAGGTTCACATCTTTTACATATACTGAATCTACTGAGGGTTTGAGTCCCATTACTAATCGTTCTATCTTTATCCATAAGAATTCATACCCATAATCTTTCGAAACAATTACGGTCTCTATGGTTTTACCATACCTCTTAGGTTACCTTCGAATCCCTCCAGTTAACTGATCCTGAGCTTCAAAACCTCATCATTACCTTTTGTTTCATTCAACAACTCGTTATCACATTCACAACTCAAATCTTGATCTTAGCACTTGAATAATTCTGCATATAGTTGAACAATCCGAAATCTATACCTTATTACCGCCCTCGGAACTTATCAACACGAGGTGACCTCTTTAAGCTTCTAGAATAACTGTGGAAGAAAACTCATCAGTTGAAAACTTAAAACTCACTAGCATTAACCATAATCTTAATCTTTCGTATAATACATTCTCAATATAATCTCTTGGCTAAAATTTCCGATTATCCTTCAAAACTGATCTACTATAATCTTGTGTCATCTTGAACTTGCCTTCTTCATCCAATCAAGGAAATTCAACTTTATTCGTCCATCAGTTCACTAAATCCCGATGACTGACCATTTAATATACATCTTTTGTCGAATCAAATTTCAGTTAAGCTTAGCTTATTTCCAATCTTCTTACTAATAGAACACATATGAATATCTGATTCACGCCTCGATATGCAACGAGTCTCATTATCGACACTTTTTCATCCATCTTAGTTCTTAGGTTGCATATCAACTTCCTTTCTTAATTCCCATATCTAGCATTTATGGTTCGGGAGGTGCAGCTGATCTGATGGGGTTAAACTTACTTGCGAGTCATGCTCAAAGACCACACTTGAGTAGTTAGTTCCATTCGTCCAAATACTTCGCTTAATCCATAATTTTCCTCTTAACTGTCTGGACATTAAAATCCCATCCGATTGGAGTTTGGTTCTCAGCACCCTATCTTTGCTGGGAGTCTAGAGGTTTCAAAACCGACCGATAATTCCACATTTCAAATCTCTAGGTTTGGTACCGCAATTCCTTAACTCTGTACTCAGAATTGATACTAATCCACACTTCACTTAAACTTCTCGAACTGCGGTTCCCGTTAAGGTTCAACGTCATTCCTTAGAGTATTCCATAATTCCTTAATCCGTAGGTCTTCCGCAGATGAGGTATCGTCCAACGACGTGTCCAACTGGGTTGAGGTGCTTCACCTTATCCTTAAATATTTCTGACACTCCTAAACTCTGCCATAAATAGGCTTAGTCACTTTACGGTTTGATGGCCACCATTTGGCGTTGAATACTTCTTCGCCAACTCCGTCTTAAAATTCTATCACCTCAATCTTCACCCTTCACACACACTTCATTCCTCCTTGGTCACATTCAGCTCTCGGACATTTATCCTAACTGTCATAAACTAGATTGAGTTGATCAGGCTCATCTAGATGTGACATTTAGAACAACATCCGGAACCCAATGGTCCCACTACCGTTATTGAAACTTTAATGACCCAAGGCACGGTCTGAATCGACCTGCTCTGATACCAATTGTAACACCCATACTAAATTATCTAGAATATTTAGCATGTGTATTAATCTGATATTGGGTACATTAAAATTTTCAATAATAAATACAATATAAAACTACTGAATGTGTACAAATAGCTCGTTTGTACAAATATCCAAATATCATATACAATTATCCTCATATACATAGATAATCTGTCGACCTCCTGAGCTTGTCCTTGACGAGCATCTGCACTCCATCCAGCGTCTTCCTGAAGATCTTCATCTGAGAACCACTTGGCTACCTGAAAACCTGCACCAGAGGGATAGGGATGAGACATAAAGTCTCAGTGAGCTCCTACCCTACCTACTGTTGGCAACCACAGGGAACCTAGGGTCGCCGTGCCTACCTCGGCAATCTTGGGGATACCTATGATCGCCAAGTCTTAACCTTACCCATAGTGGGCTATCTGACTGATCCTGCTAAACTGTGTAGTTATAAACTGGACTACATCCTACTAAACTAGTGATCAAGGGGAAACCTAGGATCACTATCTGAGTCTGATACTGAGTAGTCCTGAGATCTAGACTATATCCTGATAACTGGGTGATCGAGGGGAATCCTAGGACCACCGCCTGATAACATAATAATTTAATTAACTGATAAATGTCTTTATGTTAGCTGTTAGCGTTGAACAAACAATATTATCTGGGTTCATTTTACGGAATGCCCCCGGGTGGAGTAACCCCGAAGCACATTCCCCTGATAACCGGTGAAAATTCCTATCATATCAGGCTAACACCGGACTCCTCTTGTCGTCGTGCGGTCATCCTTGCGGAATAACACGTCCCACTGGCGTGAACCTCCTGTGTCCCACTGGCGTGAACAGCAGAAGACACGACTTAACTTACGTGTATACCCCCCCGTGTCCCACTGGCGTGAACGACGGAAGACGCGAATTATTATATTTCATTATTAGTCTTAACTGATGCGTATACCTCCCGTGTCCCACTGGCGTGAACGACGGAAGACGCGAATTATTATATTTCATTATTAGTCTTAACTGATGCGTATACCTCCCGTGTCCCACTGGCGTGAACGACGGAAGACGCAAATAAATAATCTGTAACTTATGCGTGAACCTTCCATGTCCCACTGGCGTGAACAATGAAAGTCACGACTTAAAGGTAATAATCTTTAGTCTTTACTCTACGTGAACCATTCGTGTCCCACTGGCGTGAACATCGAAGGCCACGGCTTAATCTTACTAATTCTGAACTCTTAACCTATTTAAGGTTCTAAACTTGAAACTTGGTATTATTCTCATTAACCTATCAAGGTTCTTGACCCATCGTTTTCATGAGCCATTCTAAAGGCTTACTTAAACTTTTAACTTAAATTCATGAATTTTCCATGCCTTGCATAATCTTTAATCATATGATTTTCTTAACCAATGGAAGCTTCTTGATTGAACCCAAATGGTGGTTTATGTTTCTAAAATATATTAAGAGAAAACATTTCCAAAAAGCCATGCCCGCGCGCTCCAGGACCCCCAGAACAGCCCAACTGAGTGGTGCTGTTCTGGCTTGGTCGCTACAAGCGCCAAGCCGTCGCTACAAGCGCCAGCAATCAAAGCTTGGTCGCTACAAGCGCCAAGTTGGTCGCTTCTAGCGACAGTAGGCAGGGAAAAATCCTGTCTGGTCGCTACAAGCGACAGCTGGTCGCTGTAGCGACCATGACAGTACAGTCATGTATAAAAATGCGTTTTTCCCACCATTTTTGCCCATTCAAGGTTACCCAAGCTCCCTAACATGATAAAAATGATTTTCCTTGAAAAATTAACAATTATAAACACCTATGAGCAAAGATCAAACAAGCAAGGAAATTAGGGTAAATTTCTAAACTTTCTATAACTTGCAAAACTTAATAAAAACACTCTAGAGGGGTTCTAGAATCTGAATTGAGCTCACCTTGAACCTTAGTTGGTGCTGGTAATGCTTGTTCTTGAAAACCCTAACTTGTTCCTTCCTTATTTCTTCCTCTAATTGTTCTAATCTCCTCAAAACTACTTGCTAGCAACTCCACAAGGATTAATGATGGAAGTTTGAAGGATTGGAGTGAGAGGGAGTGGCGTGAGAGTGAGAAGAGTGAGGGGAAGAGGCTGATTTCTTGAGGGAGTGTAGGAGAAGAAAGAAAACACAAATGAAAAATATCTTGCCATGCCTATTTTCTTATAATCCCCCTTTTTGAATTAATTACCAATTTGCCATTGCCACTTATTACTAAATTGCCACGCTTATTAATTGCTTCTAACACTGATAACTGATACTAATAAGCGGGATATTACAAGAATCCCCATAATCCTCCGAACTATATAAAAGGCCTTGTAATGTGTACATTCAACACTTAATGAGATTCACATTACAATCACAAACTCTCTCCATTCTTCTCTCTTTTAGTTTTTCTGTTTTGTTCATTACTTTTCATCTAGCTTAAAAGAGCTTATTTCAATAAGCACTTATGCTGCGCAAATTGATCCAACAATTGGTATAGAGAGCCTGGTTAAATATTAAGGAAACACGAGTGAAGTGTGAGGGGAATCACTATAGGGAAACACTGAGTGAGGTGTGAGTATTGATTTCTTGATCAAAGCAAGATGAATAACAATGGTTTTGGATCAAACATTCTTGTTCTTGATGGCAAGAATTGGGAACGATGGAGTGCATTGATGAAATTGCTTTTTGGAGCACAAAATGTAAGTGATCTGGTGCAGAATGGCTATGAGGATTTGGGGTCAAATCCAACTGAAGCACAGAGGTTGGCATTCAAAGAAGCGAAGAAGAAAGATTGTAAAGCTCTGTTTTACATTCAACAAAATGTTGATAATCAGCACTTTGAGAAGATATCAAAGGCTACAAGATCCAAAGAAGCTTGGGACATTCTGGAAACTATCACAATGGGGCAGAAAAGGTGAAACAAGTCAAGTTGCAGTCATATAGAAGGAAGTATGAGATGATGCAAATGGAGGAAGATCAAAAAGTAAGTGATTACTTCTAAAAAATGATTGAGATTGTGAATCTGATGGAAATTTGTGGTGAAAACATCTCATATCAGATGGTAGTAGAGAAGGTATTGAGATCCTTGAACCCAAAGTTTGATTTCATAGTAGTAGCAATCCAAGAAGCAAAGGATGTTAAAACTATGAAGATTGAAGAATTGCAAAGTTCACAGGAAGCACATGAACTGTTAGTGATTGATAGAGGTTCTGAAAGATCTGTACAACAAGCTCTTCAAGCACAAACATTCAAGAAAGAGGGAAATTACAAGAATTTCAAGAAAAAGGGAAAAGGAAGAACAAACTGGTCCAACAATGGAAAGTCTAAAACTGATGACAAAACTGAATCTTCAAGAAGAGGAGGTTTTGGCAAAGGTCAGAATAAGAAGAAGGTTTTGGAGTGTCGTTGTTCCCTCTTGATGCATGTCCTTTCTCCTGGCTTATCCAAAAAAATTATATATGATAATGATATTTCCCCCGATTTGGCAGAGTGGAGTACATTATGTGGCTTGAATAATAACTAAATAAATAAATAAAACGACTAAATGTTAAAAGGGTTAAATAAGTAAACGGTCCTTCTAAATATACCAACATATGATTTTAGTCCCCCTAAAATATTCCTTAGGCTTTTGGTCCCTCCAAAGTTTTCTATCCATGAAATTAGTCCCTACATTTTAGTCAACTCATGTCTAACCTTTATATTTTTTAATGAAATTTTCCAGAAATGGGTAGAAAATTATGACAATGTTTTCCAAAAAAATTAGAATATTTTTAACAAAACATGAATTTAATATGATTTTTTTTACCACCAAAAATATAAAAATTCGTGTTAAATTTATGTTTCGTTAAAAAATTCTAATTTTTTTGAGAGAGATTGTCACAATATTCTACCCATTTCTGGAAAATTTTATTAAAAAATATGAATGTTAGACATAAGTTGATTAAAAAGTAGGGACTAATTTCTTGGATGGAAAATTTTGAAGGGACCAAAAGCTTAAGAAATATTTTAGGGGGACTAAAATTAAATATTGATATATTTAGGAGGATCATTTACTTATTTAACCCATGTTAAAATTATTTTCCTTTTCACTTTAATGTACTTCCATTAAAATAAAATTAATGTATTTTAACACCACCTTTTGTGAAATGAGCTGGAAAGATATAAACATTAAATCGCAAACAAAGGATGTAGGACATTAGAAATCAAAGTATTTTATTTAGTATAGATGATTTTTCTTCTTTTAGGTCAAATATATGCTTTGCTTCTTACCATGAACTCTTCCCCAAATTGAAGTGCATCAGGCAAAATCTAATGTTCTTGTTCGCGAGCCATTCATTAGTGTTTGTCCAAAATACCAAACAATAGATAAAAAGAGGTAGAGTTGAAGAAATAATTACGATATTAATTAAAAGCACTGAACTTGCGTGGCCTTTGTTTTTGCTAGCACTGTAGGTCTACAAATGTAATCTCTTAATGGCAGAAAAATCTCTTTTGATGCATATGCATTTTTCTCTCAAGATCATAACATTTGTTGACGGAGACTAATACTATGTTAATTAGTGCTTTATTCTTATAATAAATGTACGTAGTAAGTACTTCTACCATGTAATATATTATTCCACATCAATATGTTATTTTGTACGATGAAAATCAAATTAACTGATTGAATATTATCATCAGATGAGACATTTCAAAGAAGTAATCTAATCCAAACCACATGTTATTTTAATTATTCAATCATATCATTTTTCTCTCAAAATCAATATAAAGTGAATTAAAATACCCTGATATTTTGTTAGAAGAATATATAAATATAGTTCAAATTGTTTGAGAGTTTTGCCCCTCTAGTGCTGCCAACAAATAAAGGTAGGAAAAGAGAGATGTGGGCATGTACTTCTAATAATCATTTTCAAGTAAGCATGTTAGTACCCGAGTTCTTAGTATTTGTCCAAAATACTCGAACAAGTGATAAAAAGAGGTAGAGTTGTATAGAATACGAAAAAAATTCTAATGACGACATAACTAATGATATAATGATATTGAACTTGTGTAATGTGCATCCACTGTTTCCTTCAAATAATTTTGAAACTATTAGTTTTTGCCAACACCAAGGCCTGTAGAGGCTTGTAGAGGTAGTCTGAGTCTCTTAATGGCTGGAGAAATTAAGAAAATTACCAACTTTTTCCATAAAAGACCAATTTTTTCAGTGGCTTAAAACTTGTATATATAGTGACATTGTTAAAGAATTAATTAGAACAATGAATGCAAAACAACTATTGCATAAAAAAATGAATGCCAAATAACTACTACTTAGTACTTACATGATTTGTGTAAAAAAAAAGTATTTACATGATCATTTAAAGGCAGATGGTTTTGCTCACACGTACGTACTTTTCACCAAAACCCACTTCACCCCACCCCACCCCACCTCACAAAAACAAAAACACCTCACCCCATTTTCAAAAGGAAAATGCTATGTGGTGCGAACAAGGGTGTGCGAAATTCGACGACTGACGTTACTTATGTTTTTTCGAATTAATCTCAACTATCCAAATCCAAATCTAAACATACACACCGCACACCGCCTACTCTTTAACATGTGTTTGTGTGCGTCATTTTCATGATGGGCCTGCAGAGGTCATTGTCGTTCCCGACTTACGGAGGTTCCGAAGTGGGGGCAGTTTCAAGCAGTTTTCAGCTTGCAGAAAATCCAATCTATGGCATTTACAACCACCCATACTGCTGATGGAGAATCAACTATTAAGAGCAAGTTGTATCTAATTGTTTGGAACAAGATTCTGAATTCAATTAGGCATCAAGATTCTCACTTACATAGCTCTATGAAACTCATTGTGTTTGATGTATGAAATCCTCAATCAACTCTTATTTTCATTTGGAGTTTCATAGAGTCCACTTTCTAATCTTTTTGAGCAATTGATTTAATGTTTAACATGGAAATGATAGGATGACAATGGTTTACTTGAGATTCTTATTCACCGGTGGAAAAAACGAAGCAGGCAGCACTTGAGAGATGACACTTTTTTATTTGTTTTAATATATGAAGGGTTGTATTTTTATTTTATATTTTTTTTAATAACATGCTGTAGCTGCACGTGGGAGAGGGAAATAATTAAGCTTTGGCACGTGTATTCCGTATTCGTCAAAATTCGCACCATAAATTCCCGTACTATATAGCAGTTCTCTTTTCAAAAACAGCAACCCAGAAATCATCAATCTCCTTCACTCAATATGGTGGACTTTATCCCCATCATCAATCTCCTTCACTCAATATGGTTGACTATATATTTCCCTACCACTCTCCTGAAGATGACGGTTGTTGCTTCAATCGGAGTCGGTGTTCAATACGGATGGACCGTGCAGCTCTCCCTTTTCGACACTTATATTCAACGGCTTGGAGTCCCACACAAATGGACCTCCTACATCTGGCTTTGTGGCCCAGTATCGAGCATGATGGTCCAGCCACTCGTTGGCTATTATAGTGACCGTTGCCGTTCGCACTTCGGCCTTCGCCGACCTTTCATTTTCTGTAGCTTCATTGTAGTTTCCTTTGCCTCCTTGCTTACTGGTTTCGCGACTGATCTCGGCCATGCAATCGGCGACGATATGTATAAGAAACCAAAGATCAGAGCTGTGGTTCTTTTTGTGTTGGGATTTTGGATATTCCAGGTGGCAAACAACATGCTTCAAGCATCTTGCCGAGCTTTCATTGTCGACCTCGCCGCCCGTAATCGCCGCCGAATGAGAACAGGGAACCACTTGTTTTCTTTCTTCATGTCTATCGGTAGTATTAGGGGTGGCAAAATGGATGGATTGGATGGATATGGATTTGGATCCTAATGGATGGATCAAAAGAAATCCATTAATCCATTACAATCCACTAATTTTTTCGTTGAAAAAAAACCATCTGATCCATCCATTAAGTATATTGACCATCCAATCCATCCATTACTAGATTTTAACGGATGGATTGTCCATCCGATCCATCAAATAAAATGTGTTGTTTATTTAATCTGTATTTCATAAATATTTAGTTAATTAATTGGTGCCAAAAGTAAAAATATCCAACCTATTTATTCATGTCTAAGCCCAAAATATATTTTATTATCAAGCCCAAACTTGATTTTTGTCTCAGCTCAAACAAAATTAAATATATAATAATAGGTGGTGGTTGACCGGCGTTGACCACGGTTGACCGGCGTTGGCCACGGTGGTGCTCCGGCGAACCCCGGCAGTTGACCGGAGCTCCGGCATGATTGCGGCGGGCGATGGTTCACGACGGACCTTCGGCGTTGACCGGTGGTTCTCCGGCGTTCACCACTGTCAATGTTAAAATAATATTAAATATTAATAATATATTAAATAAACAATATTTTAATATTAAAAAAAATTAATTTTTTTTCTTTCAGTTTTTTTTCAATTGTTTCAGTTTTTTTATAATTTTATTATTTAAAATGATCCAATGGATTTGTTTTTAAAAAAAAATAATCCAATGGACTTTTACAATAAGGTGGATGGATCAAATCCATCCATTGTTCTAAATGGTTGGATCCAAAACCAATCCATTAACAAAAAATTTGTTTGGTGGATGGATTGGATGGATTTTATGGTGGATGGATTGGATGGATATGGATTTGGTGGACCAAGTTGCCACCCCTAGGTAGTATCCTCGGATATAATGCATGCTCATATGAAAAACACTATACGATGTTCCCTTTTGTGGTAACCAAAGCCTGCAAGTTCTCTTGCGCCAACCTAAAAATATGCTTGTTCATCTTAATATTGATCCTGGTCCTACTTTGTACCATTGTCCTACTCTACGTTGAAGACGTCCCACTAACAGAACCACAACCAGAGCCACAAATTTCTTGCTTTGGTGAGTTACAAGCGACATTATATGGCGTACCACAGTCGATGTGGATGCTGATGTTGGTGACGGTGATCAACTGGGTAGGATGGTTCCCATTTTTGCATGATCAGAAGGATTGGATGGGTCATGAAGTGTATGGTGGGAAGAAGGGAGATCAGGTGTACTTAGAAGGAGTACGATCCGCAACATTGGGAATGATAATGAATGCAGTAGTGTTTGCTTTGATGTCATTGGTGGTGGAGCCGTTAGGGCGTTACATTGGAGGTGTCAATAGGCTGTGGGGAGCTGCCAATATCCTTCTTACTGTTTGCCTCACCATGGCGGTAGTGATCAGCAAGGTGGCGGAACATGAACGTCGCACCAGTAACGTCGTGAAGCCCAACGTGGTGATGCCCTCTACCGGCATTAAGGTGGCTGCATTCCTTTTCTTCACTGTCATCGGTGTCCCATTTGCGGTATGAAATTTTATGTTTAGATGCAATTTTGACTTAGAGAGCTTTTTGGCATAAAAATCGTTTTTCTGTTTTTAAGAATATTTTTAACATTTTAAGAAAATATTTTTTTATTATGTTTTACTTGACTTCAGTTTTAGATTAATTTTAACATTTTTTTAAGGGAGTTAATTTTAACATTATTGAATATTTTCTTTACAATCATTTTATTTTCTACAAAGATCTAATTTTATTTTTATTTTTATTTTTTGGTCAAAAGATCTCATTTTTATATTACCTTAGAAAAAAAGTCTAATTTTTATATGATCGCCATTAAATTCTTATAAAAAAAACTATTATTTTATTATGTCACTGGTTACTTTTTTAAGAACAAAATATGATTCCACATATTTGCTTTATTTTTGTATGAACCCACATGTTATACTTACTAATAAATCATAAACTAATAAAAAATTATGAGAATTTGTGCAGATTAATTACAGTGTCCCGTTTGCTTTGGCATCCATTTACTCCAGCTCAACAGCGGCCGGACAAGGTAAAAAAACAACTCCTTTAACTCACTATTTTTACTTGCTAAATTTATAAATAAGGAAAAAAAGAAATTAAAAAGTCAAATGTATATCAATTATATTTGATTTTTTTAATCTTTGATCTGGAAACAATTGGCCGGATTTTCTCGCGCGTGCGCGCCCGCGCGCACGCCCTTATTATAAGAGTGACTTAGAGGTTGAATTTTTTCACGATTTTTTCCAGGCATGTTTAGGACATAAAAACAACATCGCCCACAAAAAACGAGAATTTTCGGACAAGGGACGGATTAAATTTTTACGCGCCAAAAACTCAAGAACGCGAAACAACAAAACATGCACCTAGAAAACGAATTTTGAGCTGGTTTTTTGCAGATCCTCTATATGTATTTTTATAGAGGTTTTTGCAAAAAACCAACTCAAAATTCGTTTTCTAGGTGCATGTTTTGTTGTTTCGCGTTCTTGAGTTTTTGGCGCGTAAAAAATTCATATTTAATCCGTCCCTTGTCGGAAAATTCTCGTTTTTTTGTGGACGATGTTGTTTTTATGTCCTAAACATGCCTGCAAAAAATCGTGAAAAAATTCAACTTCTAAGTCACTCTTATAATACTGGCGTGCGCGCGCACGCGGATGCGTGCGAGCGAGAAAATCCGACCAATTGTTTCCAGATCAAGAAAAGAAAAAAATTTCAGATCTAAACAAAAATATAAGAGTGTAAAAGAGAAAGGAAAAAAATTTGGTGTAGACAGTCCATAATAAAAATCGTGTTCCTCAACAATCTAAGGGTTAGAAATGTCTTTCCCATGGTGGGAAGCAACCTTGCTTCCCCAGACTAAACACCACCTAACTTTTGATGCAAGAAGCTGAACAACTTTTCCCACAAAAGATGCATTTTTTCTTGGCTTAAAACTTGTTTATAGTGAGTAATATAAGCTAATAATGTCTTGATCATAACATTTCTTGGGAAAATAAAACACCTATAAAATGTAGCACTCTCTATATTTGTGAATGAATTTTTAAAAATAATTAATGAAGGCATCAATCTGTCATTTATGGAAGTGCTATTATCATTGACAACAATATCATCACCAAATAAGTGTCATTTATGGAAGTGCTATTATCATTGACAACAACATCATCACCAAATAAGACTTTGTCATTAAACCAAATAAATACTCCCTCCGGTCCTATATATAAGAAAATTTTTAAAAAAAAAAATTGGTCCTATTTATAAGAAAAAATCACAACTTTTAAGGTGTAGTTATTGTTTAAAAGACTTTTATACCCCTTATTTAATGTTTGTCTTTTTAAAATTAGTGGGTGTATTTAATTCTTCACAATTTTTTATGAGGGTATATTCGTAAAAATGTTCAAAAAGTTACACTAATTAATAAGTGTATTGGTTTTGATGTTTTTTGGTTTTTCTTCTTATAATAATGACCGGAGGGAGTACTTATGTACCAAAACATCACCCGTAAATCAGAACACCACGAATTATTAAGACTATCAACTTAACACCCAAAAGAAAATCACAAAATACTCAAAACCATAAGAGGCTTAAAAAATCACAAAAATCTTTTTTCAACCGAATCAGAAAATCACATCACAAAAATCTTCTTCCTTTCATTTTTCAAAAACACTTATCAACTTAACATGGCCACCGCTCTCCTTAAATGACTGTGGTTGCTTCTATCGCCGCCGGTGTCCAATTCGGATGGGCACTACAACTCTCCCTCCTAACCCCTTATATTCTTTTACTCGGCGTCCCACACAAGTTGGCCGCCAATATTTGGCTCTGCGGCCCGGTCTCAGGCTTGGCAGTCCAACCACTAGTGGGCCACTATAGTGACCGCATCCATTCTAGATTCGGCCGTCGCCGCCCATTCATTGTGTGCGGCGTCATTGCAGTCGCCGTGGCGGCCCTACTCATCGGCCACGTTGCAGATCTCGGTCACGCACTTGGTGACGATTTGGACAAGAAAACAAAGCCCCACGCGGTTGTTATCTTTGTCCTCGGTTTCTCAATGCTCGATGTGGCCAACAACCTACTACAAGGTCCATGTTGGGCATTCATCGGAGATCTTGCCGCTGGCGATCACCGCCGAGTGAGAATAGGCAACAACTTATTCTCATTCTTCATGGCGGTTGGCAACGTCATAGGATATTCAGTAGGCTCCTCCAAAAGCCTGTATAAAACCTTGTCGTTCACTGAAACAGAATCCTGTGGCGGCTCTTTTTGCGCCAACCTCAAGACCAGCTTTTTCTTCTCAACATTACTTCTCATCGTGCTATCTACATTTGTGCTACTATATGTAGAGGACCCGGTACCATCCGAACCACAACCAGACTCACCGGTCTCTTGCTTTGGTGAGTTGGTTGATGCGTTCCACGGACTATCGAATTCAATGAGGAAGCTGATGATAGTCACGACAATAAACTGGGTTGCCTGGTTCCCTTTCTTCTTATTTGACACAGATTGGATGGGACGGGAAGTCTGTGGTGGGAACACAGAAGAAAAGTTGTATGTAGCTGGAGTCAGAGCGGGGGCATTGGGACTGATGGTGAACGCAGCCGTGCTTGCATTGATGTCTTTAGCCGTGGAGCCGTTAGGGCATTATATTGGAGGTGCCAAGTGGCTATGGGGAGCTGCTAACGTTCTTATTGTTGTTGGCCTCACCCTGACGCTCCTTATCACCAAGGTGGCGGAGCATGAACGCCACCACGACGTCAGCCTCGGAAATCCATCTACCGGCGTTAAAGTGGCAGCACTCCTTTTCTTCACCATCCTCGGAGTCCCACTAGTGGTAAAAAAATTGAAGTTCTATTTGACTTTTCGATCAAAATCATTTCAAGTTTTTTTAGAATAACAAAAGAAATTTAGAAATATTCTAAAAAAAATTATAATATTTTAGAACTATTTGTTGCTATTTTTAATTTTTAATATTATATAATAAACTATTATGAGCATCTATCTATGCAGATTAATTTCGGTGTCCATTTGGCATCCATTTACTCCAGTGCATCAGGGGCCAGACAAGGAAAAAAAAACAATTAACTGGATAATTTTATTTTCCAAAATGATAGTACATAATAAAAAGAAAATTAAGAAGAAAGTCTCCCCTCAAAGTATTCAAATATATTTGATTTCTTTTATTTTTAATATTTCTACTTATATTTTATTTTGACAGGAATACTAAAATAACTTTTTTCTAACGATGCTTTAAAATTTCCAGGTTTATACATGGGAGTCCTCAATATTTCTATCGTCATTCCACAGGTTAGATTTTACGTAATTACCTTTTTTTTTTTTTAAGATTTTAACTTCATTACTTAAAGAAGTTTATGATTTATTTACATTAAATTAATTTTAATATAATTCTTATACGTTTAAATTTATTTAAATAGTAAATGTAAAAATGTTTGGTATTTTTTTAAAAATTTAAGAAAATTAAAGCTAAAAACCAATTGGTGAAATATGTAGTAAATGCTGCAATTTTATTACTTAATTAATATAGTAGTATCTCATAAAAGATTGAAATATTTTAAAAGAAAAGAAAAAATTATTTTTAAAATATGTACTATATATGGCTTTTAACATTTTTTTACAAGAATATTTTTTATTATTTGGTACTTATGTATATAGTATACACATATATTTCAGATCTTTGTAGCGGCATTGAGTGGGCCCATTCGATTCATTGTTTGGAGGTGGCAATTTGGCTGCTTTTATGGTTGGGACTGTGGTGGCTGTCGTCAGTGCTGTCTTGGCAATTGCCCTTCTGCCCACTCCGACACACATGGTAGACGCTCCGATTGGAGGAGGGCTCATTGATTTTTAGAGTTGTTTTTTTTTTGTTACATTTTTTAATATTAGAGTTTATTGTATGCTTTTTCTTTTCTTTGTGTAGAATCAATAAACATTTAATTTAATATTTTTTGAAGGAATTTAATTTAAATATTTTGTGTATTGTGTATCTATACTATATATAGGTGACATTTAGATATAAAGAAAATAATCTCTTTTGGAAGACTTTCGGGCTGACTTTTTTGTTATTTCAGTTATACCCTTAAATAATTTTTTTTATAATAATGTTATATTGTTGGTGTTATTAAAAAATATAAGAATTTTTATTATATTTGTTATATTATTGTTGCCATTGAAAAATAAATATGGTCTGTTGAGTTTGTTACATTTGAAAGTCACAAATATATATATATATATATATATATATATATATATATATATATATATACACTTATAATTTATATATATGTATACATAAATTTATATAAAATATCTTTTGTAATTTACACGCAAATTTCTATAAAATATCGTTAATAATCTACATGTGTTAGCGCAATACGTGCCCGTCTTTTAGCTAGTATTGAATAATAATCATTGGTTATTTTTGGCTTTACGCTCAGGTAAATTTAAGGTATAAGATAGCTTATAGATAAAAATTTATAGCGGGTAGTTTATAGGTAAAAAACGCTAATAATTGAAAGGGCTAGACTTACATACAATACCATATATACAGTTTTTACTGTTTTCCTATCTTCAAATGACACGTGTAATAAACAAAATTATCTCTCATGCTTATGTAATCTCTGCAGCTAAAAAATTGGAACCGTAGAAAAGAAACGGTCATCGTCGTTGAAACACCGTGGCACCGAGCAACCGATCATAAGACAAGAGCACCACACACACAACCGTGTGAATCAATCAGTGACTAGACAAAATTTGTTCCTGTCCAACGTTGAACAAACATGGAGGCTTATATATCCAAAAAATCTGAGTATGGGTTCAAAAGAATGTTGTTGATCTTTTTGCTTTTGAAGATTAAGTATGGATTCCATGAAGAACATCTAAAATAATAGTGAAACACAGATCACCTTAACAAAGTTGTGAAATTTAATTAAACATAGAGAAAAGAAATCACAGAAGAGGCGTTGAACTGTAACGGTGATGGGAGTGGTGAAATTGAATTTATTATTTTTAGTTAAAAATAAACATGTCATTTTTTAATAGGGAATAGTTTGAACAGCATAGATGGAACTTGTCGCGGTGATTTTTGGATATCAAGCTATTAATTAGCGTTGACTCACAATTTTAAGATTCACCACCGATCTTTTATTTTTCTGAGGAAAGGGAGAAAGTTCGAAAACCCTATTTTTTAGAGATCAAAGGTCCGGGGGTTGGTTACGCAAAGGGAAGGTATTAGCACCCTAAACGTCTATAGTACTCTATAGGAACCTCTTGCTTATTTTATCTTTATGCTAAATAGTTATTGGTTTGTAAATAAAGCTTAAGTGTAAAAAGGATAAAGTGATGAAAGAAAGAAGGAAAAAAAGTTTTGTTTATTTTATTGATTTGGAAAGACAAGGTCTTTTGCCTACGTACCCGAGCGGGATCAAAATCTCGTAGTTCGGGGTAAAAAGCTGAGTGACTTGTTTTGGTTGATTTTAAAGTTTGAAAAAAAAGTTTTAAGAAAGATGAGAGGCCGTAAAGGCATAGAAGGATAAAAAAGAAGTGAGTTTGATTGATTTTAATTTGAAGAAAACAAGTTTTGATTGATTAAAGGCTGATTAAAATTTGATTAAGAAAAGAAAAGAAAAGATTGACTTTTTTGAAGATTTTGATTATAAAATATTTTTGGATTTTGACTTTTTTGACTTTTTTATGAAAATTTGATTAGGTCCTAAGGTCCTGAGACTAAGTTATGCTGAGAAAAACTAAACGCGCCGGATCCCTCAAAATGACGTTGGATCAAGTGAGGGTCCTTTTCCTCGGATACGGTCCAAATTACATAATCGCCCTCGACATAAAGCATAAAAAATAAATGTGGTGTCGGTGCATATTCTCATTTATATTTTATTTACATTGGACCTAGATACATTCTAATGGCAAGAAAATAAATAACAAAAATAATGAAATAAAATAAAATTGCAATTGCATTAAAGTAAATATGCTAAAAAGAAATAAAAAATGCATGAAATGCAAAACAATAAATAAATATGGTGCTTAAAGTAAATAAAAAAAATAAAATGCAAGGCATAAATAAATATGATGCTGAAAATAAAATAAAAATGCAAGACAATAAAAATAAACATGATGCTAAAAGAAAATAAAAATGCAAGACAATAAAATAAATATGATGCGTAAAATAAAAGAAAATAATAAAAAAATGCAAGGCAAAAAATAAATATGGAGCTGGAAAATAAAATGCAAGACTGAATATTAAATATGGTGCTGGAAAATAAATAAAGAAAATAAAAAAATGCAAGGCATAAAATTAAATATGATGCATAAAATAAAAGAAAATAGAAAATGCAAGACAAAAAATAAATATGATGCAATAAAATAAAAATAAAAAAATGCATGGTACTGGAAATTAAAAGCAATAAATAAAGTGCATAAAAATAAAAGAAATAAAAAAAAAAGTGCAAGAAATAAAAAAAAAAAAATAAAAGAATAGAGAGGAAGAAAGGGGGTGCAGAAGTAATAAGGGGAGTGCAGAAAGTAAAAGAGTAGAAATCAGAAAAGAAAAGGAAGAAGGAGAATGGGCCAAGAGAAAAGTCCAAAGAGCTGAGTCCAGGGAGAACCGGTCTGGTTCGGTCCGAAAGAACCAGACCGGTTCAGCAATCTACTTAAGTCTGAAACTGGTTTTTTAATTCATTTTAACCTCTCTTTCTCTTTCTTCTTCTTATCTTCTCACTTCTTCTCTCAAAATTCTCACGTCCACTCACTGTAACCTCACGTCCGCTCACTTTTCTCAAACTCTTTCTACTTCTCTCAAGTTCTTCTCACATCCTCTCTTCCTTTCCATTTCTCTCACGAATCCGAAGCCAGCTTTGAGAGATTTCACCAAACAAAACCTAGATCTAAACAAAACCAAAACGGAAAAACTACCTCTTGATTTCTGTTTCTGTGAACTTCGTTGTTGTTGTTACGGTTCTGGTCTTGTTATGCTTCTGAGTTTGGTTTGTTTGTTTGTGCGGATTCGGTTTTGTGTTTATGGAGGGTGATGGTTTGGATTCGTGATTGTTGTTGTTTTGCAAAGCCTGGCCGTGTTTGGGTTTTCGAACGGACTGGTTCTGGGTTTTGGAACCGTTTCAGTTCGGATTCTCAAAAGAAAAGAGATGAGAAAAGCTTTTTTTCGTTTTTTTTCTTCTTAGCCGGAAAATGGATTTTTGTTGGTGGTTGTGGGTGGTTCTGTGGTTGAGGGAGTGGTGGTTCTGATCTCTGACTGGTACTGTACTGATTGGCTGACCCTGTACTTTTTCGTGAACAGTGCTATTTATAGTAAAATAATGGGCAAAAGCGAAAATGACAAAACTGCCCCTCTGGGCCTTGGACTGAAAATGGACTAAAATGACTTAAAAATGAATAAAATCAAAACCATAAAAAACACAATAATAAAAAAACGAAAATAACAAAATAAAAACTAAAAAAAGAATAAAATAAAAAGGAAATAAATAATAGTAAAAATAAAAAAAATAATAATAAAATAACAGAAAATAAAAATAATAAAAACGGTTGCCTTCGGAACAAAAATGAGGTATTTTAAAATACCTCCCTGCCGAAATTTCGTCTGAAATGACGAAAATTTCTGGCCTAAAAGACGAGAGAAAGGAAATAAAAACGGGTCAAAAATGGGGTATGACAGATGCCCCTATTTAAGTTTCTTCGTTACAGAGATTTAAAAGTGAAATTTTAAAATCGACGGGTCGAAGAGACTTAAATACAGAGTACACCATTTTTGACCAGTTTAAAATGCAAAACGTTATGAACGCAATGTTATGCATATGGTGCTATGCATGTAATGTTGTGAATGCTCGCAATGCAAGTATGAATGCACGACGGCGAAGATGACCCGACTGGGACAACAAGACAAAAGGATACCCGAGTCTGTTAAAGGAAACAGGGTCCGACTCCACTGGGGGGATCATATGGTTTTACTGGGGATAAATGTCAGCTGTTCGGGTTGACGACGAACTGCCACTGACGACAAAGGAACAAAGGTAGATGCCAACTGTTCGGATTATTGCCGAACTGCCATTGACGACAAGAAGATGAGATAAATGCCAACTGTTCGGATTATTGCCGAACTGCCATTGACGACAAGAAGTAAGATAAATGTCAACTGTTCGGATTATTGCCGAACTGCCATTGACGACAAGAAGTAAGATAAATGTCAACTGTCCGGGTTATTGCCGAACTGCCATTGACGACAAGAAGATGAGATAAATGCCAACTGTTCGGATTATTGCCGAACTGCCATTGACGACAAGAAGTAAGATAAATGTCAACTGTTCGGATTATTGCCGAACTGCCATTGACGACAAGAAGTAAGATAAATGTCAACTGTCCGGGTTATTGCCGAACTGCCATTGACGACAAGAAGTAAGATAAATGTCAACTGTCCGGGTTATTGCCGAACTGCCATTGACGACAAGGAATAAAGGTAAATGTCAACTGTCCGGGTTATTGCCGAACTGCCATTGACGACAAGAAGTAAGATAAATGTCAACTGTCCGGGTTATTGCCGAACTGCCATTGACGACAAGAAATAAAGGTAAATGTCAACTGTCCGGGTTATTGCCGAACTGCCATTGACGACAAGAAATAAAGGTAAATGTCAACTGTCCGGGTTATTGCCGAACTGCCATTGACGACAAGAAATAAAGGTAAATGTCAACTGTCCGGGTTGTTGCCGAACTGCCATTGACGACAAGAAATAAAGGTAAATGTCAACTGTCCGGGTTGTTGCCGAACTGCCATTGACGAAGAAAGAGTGACATCTCGGGACCAGACACACTGGGGATGACACTTGGGGAAAGAGAAAGTTACAAATTTTCATGATTGATTGATATGGAAAAGATAATTGAGGCAAGACTCAGGGTGGTTAATGCAACCATGATGTTGTTTGTATGTTATATCTGCATGAATGTGTATATGCATGAATGTATGAATGCATGGATGACGACACGACTTGTATGACCGTGTGACTGATTAACTTGTGATTGTTTGACTTGTACGATTATATGAGAGACTGACTTGTATGATTGCATGAATGACAAACTTGATGAGACACGATTGGACGGATAAAAATGGAAAGTGACCCGACGTCGCATCACAACCACTTGGTAATCTTCAATGGGGATGATGCCACTGGGGACATATCAAAACAAAGACGGGGTAAAAACCGGCATGTGCAACAACTGATGGGGAGTAACCACTTCCTGGGGAGAGCGTGCCAATCCAAAAGCCATAGTAGAAGAACTGGTGCTTCTGTGGTCATGCTTATTTTGTTTTGTTTTCTTGTTGTTTGTTTCTTTTTTTTTGTGAGTCCCTAATTTTTGCCTGGACCGCCTTTTCAGGTTTTCGATCCACCGGGAATATATTCTTTTTGTATGCCCCTAATTTTTGCCTGGACCGCCCTTTCGGGTTTTCGATCCACCGGGATGCTCATTTTTGCCTAAGCCGCCCTTTCGGGTTTTCGACTTACCGAGCTCTTTTCTTTTTCTCTTTCTCTTTTTTTTTTGTGTTCTTTTTTCATATATTTCTTTTTCTTTTTTTTTTGTAAGCAATTGACCATGTTCAGCCTGCAAAGTTTGCCCGTTCTTAGGATAGTTGTTGACGCACCCTTCGCTTATTCATGAGTTCAAAGAAAATGTGTTTTGTTGTTTGTGCTTTTCAAAAAGATATGAAAAATATTTATGATTTTGAAATAATATTTTGTTTCAAATGCTACTATCGAAAATAGAAAAGGTTTTATAAGCTGAATAAATGAGAATTCCAAATAAAAGGCAACAGGCTCAAATCCATTTAAAAGAGCGGTGACCTGCCAATGGCATGGCTCCACAGATCTTACAAAGTTTGGAAAATGGTAAATATAAATTGAAGGTACATTGAACATAATAACCACTATCCTCCCTGACAACTTTGAATTCCACTGTTTGGATGCTTCAGATTCAGAGCCTCTTTGACATTCAACTGTGCCCCAAGTGAGTAAAGATCAGACCAATGCAGTTACTTTGTCTTTTTTAATCCTTAATTTTTGCATAGATCGCCCTTTCGGGTTTTCGATATATCAGGATGATTATTTTCTGTTTTATGTCTCTAATTTTTGCCTGGACCGCCCTTTCGGGTTTTCGATCCACCGAGACGCTCTTTTTTGCCTAAGCCGCCCTTTCGGGTTTTCGACTTACCGAGCTGTTCTTTTATTTTTAGACAAAGTATTTCTTGACTGCATCAGCGTTCACAGGACGAGGGAGCTCATCACCATCCATAGTCGTAAGAGTCAAAGCACCACCGGAGAAAGCTCTCTTGACAACATATGGACCCTCGTAATTGGGCGTCCACTTGCCCCTGGAATCGGGTTGGAAAGATAAGACCTTCTTGAGCACGAGATCTCCTTCTTGAAACACACGAGGACGAACCTTCTTGTCAAAAGCTTGCTTCATCCGCTGTTGATAAAGTTGTCCGTGGCACAAAGCATTCATGCGTTTCTCTTCAATTAGATTCAACTGATCATATCTGCTTTGGCACCATTCAGCCTCTGACAACTGGGCCTCCATTAGAACTCTCATTGATGGAATCTCAACCTCCACAGGGAGTACTGCTTCCATACCATACACCAAAGAGAAAGGGGTCGCCCCTGTTGAGGTACGCACTGAAGTGCGATATCCATGTAAAGCATACGGTAGCATCTCATGCCAGTCCTTGTATGTGACCACCATCTTCTGCACTATCTTCTTGATGTTTTTGTTTGCCGCTTCGACTGCGCCATTCATCTGAGGTCTGTAAGGAGAAGAGTTGTGATGCTCAATCTTGAACTCTTCACACAAATCTTTCATCATCTTGTTGTTCAAATTTGTTCCGTTATCCGTAATGATTCTGTTGGGCACACCATAACGGCAGATGATCTGATTCTTGATAAAGCGGACCACTACTTGCTTAGTCACATTTGCATAGGATGCTGCTTCGACCCACTTGGTGAAGTAATCAATAGCCACTAGAATGAAACGATGCCCGTTTGAAGCTTTCGGTTCGATCCTACCAATCATATCAATGCCCCACATAGAGAAAGGCCACGGAGAAGAAAGAACATTAAGCGTAGTTGGTGGTACATGAATTCTGTCAGCATAAATCTGACATTTGTGGCACTTCCTGGCATGTTTGCAACAATCTGTTTCCATGGTCATCCAGTAATAACCTGCTCTCAACAACTTCCTAGCCATTGCATGCCCATTGGAGTGAGTTCCAAAAGAACCTTCATGTATCTCATGCATCAAAAGTTCTGCTTCTTGCTTGTCTACGCACCTAAGGAGTACCATGTCAAAGTTTCTTTTGTACAAAACATCACCATTCAAGAAGAAATTACCAGACAATCTTCTCAAAGTTCTCTTGTCTTTGTTGGATGCTCCGGGTGGATACTCCTGACTCTGGAGGAAACACTTGATATCATGAAACCATGGCTTATCATCCACCACTTCTTCGACTGCAAACACATGAGCGGGCCTCTCAAGATGCTGAATTCTGATTGTTGGCAAATTTCTCCGGCGACTTACTTCATACATAGAGGATAAAGTTGCTAATGCGTCTGCCATCTGGTTCTCATCACGAGGGATGTGGTGAAGCTCCACCTTGTTGAAGAAGGTTAACAAACGCCTTGCATAATCTTTGTATGGAATCAAACCGGGGTGGCGAGTTTCCCATTCTCCTTTGATTTGGTTGATTACGAGAGCTGAATCCCCGTAAATGTCAAGGTTCTTGATTCTCAAGTCAATAGCTTCTTCAATGCCCAGGATACATGCTTCATATTCTGCCATATTGTTCGTGCAATCGAACTGTAACCTTGCAGCAAAAGGAAGATGATTACCTTCAGGAGTGATAATAACTGCCCCAATTCCGTTGCCGAAAACATTCACTGCTCCATCAAATATCATGCCCCATCTGGACTCAGGATCTGGACCTTCTCCAGGCAATGGTTCATCACAATCCTTCATCTTCAAATACATAATCTCTTCATCAGGAAAGTCAAACTTGATGGGTTGATAATCTTCAATCGGCTGGTGAGCCAGATGATCAGCAAGAACACTACCCTTGATTGCCTTCTGAGTGCGGTACTCAATATCATATTCGGACAACAACATCTGCCAACGAGCAATTCTTCCTGTCAGAGCGGGTTTCTCAAAGATATACTTGATCGGGTCCATCTTGGATATTAACCAGGTGGTGTGGTTAATCATGTAGTGACGAAGACGCTTGGCAGCCCAGGCTAATGCACAACAAGTTTTCTCAAGCAGGGAGTACCTGGACTCACAATCTGTAAACTTCTTGCTCAGGTAGTAAATGGCATGTTCTTTCCTTCCGGTCTCATCTTGTTGTCCGAGCACACAACCCATAGAATCTTCCAACACAGTCAAGTACATGATCAGAGGCCTTCCTTCAACTGGAGGGATAAGAATTGGAGGTTCTAGCAAATAATTCTTGATACTATCGAAAGCCTTTTGACAATCTTCAGTCCAAACAACACCTTGATCTTTCCGAAGCAGCTTGAATATGGGCCCACATGTGGCTGTCATATGCGAAATGAAACGGGAAATGTAATTCAAACGCCCAAGAAATCCTCTCACTTGTTTCTCTGTTTGTGGAACGGGCATCTCTCTGATAGCTCTGACTTTGTCAGGATCTACTTCAATACCCTTCTGACTAACAATGAAACCCAAGAGTTTTCCAGATCTAACACCAAAAGTACATTTGTTGGGATTCAATCGAAGCTGGTACTTTCTCAGCCGTTGAAACATTTTCAGCAAGTACTCGACATGTTCTTCTTCAGTGCCTGACTTAACAATCATATCATCTACGTACACTTCTATCTCTTTGTGCATCATGTCATGAAAGAGAGTAGTCATGCCTCTTTGGTAAGTGGCACCTGCATTTATCAACCCGAAAGGCATCACCCTGTAACAAAAGGTGCCCCAAGGCGTGATGAAAGATGTCTTTTCTCTGTCTTCAACTGCCATCTTGATCTGATTGTATCCAGAAAAACCGTCCATGAAGGAGAAAACTTTGGACTTAGCAGTGCTGTCAACCAATACATCGATGTGAGGTAAAGGGAAATCATCTTTCGGACTAGCCTTGTTCAAATCCCGGTAGTCGACACACATTCTGACCTTGCCGTCTTTCTTTGGAACAGGCACTATGTTGGCTAACCATTGAGGATACTCTGATGTGACAAGAAAACCTGCATTAATCTGTTTATGTACTTCCTCTTTGATCTTGAGAGCCATGTCAGGGCGAGTTCTTCTCAGTTTCTGCTTGACTGGCGGGCATTCGGGCTTCAAAGGCAAACGGTGCTCCACAATACGAGGATTCAAACCGGGCATATCCTGGTATGACCATGCGAACACATCAGCATATTCCTTGAGTAATTCAATCACCCTTCTTTTGACAGGTTCTTCAAGCGATGCCCCAATCTTGACTTCTCTTTTATCTTCCTCGGTTCCCAGGTTGATCACCTCCACTAACTCTTCGTGAGGCTGAATGGTTTTCTTCTCACGTTCCAACAAACGAGCAATTTCATCTGGGATTTCCTCATCCTCCTCCTCTTCGGCCTCGTAGACAGGGAATTCGAAGTTGGGAGAAAGTGCAGGGTTACCGTGTTCAACGGGCTCAATGATGTTTAGTCTGCATATGATTTATGGTTGATTTTAGAGAATGAGTGGAAAATGCAGACTTTTTTTATAATTGATTGAAAACGAGAAACGAAAAAAATGAAATATTTTTGGGTTTTTTGTGTTACCATTTTCCAGAAAAAGCAATAAATATAAATGTCGGGATAAACCACATTTTCTATTAATGAAAGCAGTACTTGATACAAAATAGCCCTACATGATTGCACTTTCGTCCTGGGCAAGACGAAAGGATCTTTTTGAAAAACAAACAAACAGAAAAACAAAGACACATTACTTTGACGCGTGAACCACTGAAGGGAGGTCAACCGCGTCCCAGTTATGAACAAACTTTCCAGGTGTGACAAAAGCAGGTACTATTTCTTCGGGAACATCTTCCGAGATAGCATTGGCCTCTGGCGAGTCATTGATGAAACCGGCCCTACAAAAGGTGCCACTAACAGAGCTTGACCCAGTACCGTTCTTTGATGATCCTGCAGCAAATCCCAGTCCTTCACGATTTCTACTCACTGGCAACTGTACAACTTTTCCCCATCCTTCACCTGTCCCTTCCTGAATAACTTTCTGTGCGCTCTTCCAAGTAAGAAAAGACACTTCACTCTTCTCGGGCACTTTATCTTCCACAGTCAGGCCTTGGAAAGGAGTCCCTTCAGTTTCATCAGCACCAATGAAGGAAAAGGCTGACAAATGACTAATTAGCAAAGCTTCTTCTCCGCTTACAGTAACCAATCTCCCATTCCTAACAAACTTCAGCTTTTGGTGTAAAGTCGATGTCACGGCCCCTGCCTCATGGATCCATGGCCTACCCAAGAGACAACTATATGCAGCTCGGATATCCATCACCTAAAAAGTAATCTGGAAAACAGACGGCCCAATTGTGATAGGCAAATCAACCTCCCCAATAACAGACTTTCTTGATCCATCGAACGCTTTAACAACCACCCCGCTTTTTCTCATAGGAGGTCCCTGATAGGAGAGTTGATCTAATGTGGATTTGGCCATCACATTCAAAGAGGAACCGGTGTCCACAAGTACATTCGACAGAGCATCTGACTTGCAGTTCACCGATATATGTAATGCCAGGTTGTGGTTTCTCCCCTCCTCAGGAAGTTCTTCATCACTAAAGCTCAAGTTATTACAGGCAGTAATATTTCCTACTATGCTGTCCAACTGGTTAACTGTCACATCCTTCTCCACAAAAGCTTGATCAAGCACCTTCATTAAAGCTTCACGGTGCGCTCCAGAGTTTAGTAGCAAAGACAAGATAGATATTTTGGATGGAGTTTGCAGCAATTGATCTACCACCTTATATTCACTCTTCTGAATCAGCTTTAGAATCTCATCATGGTCAGAAGCTTTGCTAGTTCCACTGGACTGGCCTATTTCTTTCTTCGCACCGGAGTCGTTCACTGTCGCCTGCTCCACTACCGGATCCTTCGCTTTCTTTGCAAACAAAGTAGGGATAACACGTCCGTTTCTCAGGACCCTGCTGTCATCGGCAATGTTGTCCACAGAAGTTGCAGGAGTCAGGGAGGGCAAAGGCACCTCCAGCCCTCCTTCCAACATTGTGGCACTGTATTTGTAGGGGACTGCTTTCAGAGAAGTATACGGCATAGGCCCCGGCAAGCTGATCACTAGTGGGGTAACAGCTGGATTCCCACTGTTATAACTTATTTCCAAACGCTGAAACTCAGGGGTAATAACACATACTTCCTTATCTTTCCTCGTAACAATCAACTCCTTGCTGTCCATTAGCCCTTGTATGTCCTTTTGTACCTCTTGACACCCTTTCACATCCACCGAACACACTTCACATGCTGTATGATCGTGGTTAAACAGAGCTGCTTCACACATCTTGATATGTATGGGTACTAGAGGGGTTCGAACATGCTGGACGTCTAAAATAACACCATTTTCATCACATTCCTGGATCATGTTGACAGTAGACCCATGGTTCGGCAGAGGGTTTGCCTGAACATTGGGATTTTGGTCTTTGAACGACAGGAGGTTGGACCGAACTAACCTCTGCACTTCATTCTTCAGGGTATAGCAGTTTTCAACGTCGTGACCTGGGGCCCCTTGGTGGAAAGCGCAGGTCAAATCATGACGGAACCAGGCAGGTAAAACATCTGGTGTACGGGGTGGTGCTCTAACCTGGACAAGGTTCTTTGCTAGCAAGGCGGGAAGCAAGTCGGCATATTTCATTGGGATGGGATCGAAGGTTGTTTTCTGGCGGTTTTGTGAGTGGTATGGTTGTTGAGGGGTTTGAGGGCGATTTTGCGGTTGTTGAGGATATTGTGGCTGATGGTATGGTTGTGGAGGATATTGTTGTGAGGGATATTGTTGTGGGGGGTATTGTGGTCTCTGGTGGTGATATGCTGGGTTTGGGGTAGAGGATGCAACATTTGCAACTTGACGGTAAGGAGTGAAGTTCTGTTGAGGATTGCCGTGGGCTACCATTCCCACTTCCTGATCTTTCTTTTTCGCGAAATGGCTTCCAAACTTTTTAGCATTGTTTGCGGCAGGAGCACTCTCCACAGTCAACCGTCCTTCTCGGACACCTTCTTCTAGTCGCACCCCCATGTTAACCATCTCAGTGAAATCCGTCGGCGCGCTTGCAACCATCTTTTCATAATAGAACTGACTCAAAGTCTTCAAAAAGATCTTTGTCATCTCCTTTTCTTCTAATGGTGGGATAATTTGGGCAGCCACCTCCCTCCAGCGCTGAGCATACTCCTTAAATGTTTCCTTCTCTTTTTGCGTCATCGCCCGGAGTTGATCGCGATCTGGGGCCATGTCCAGATTGTATTTGTACTGGCGGATAAATGCTTCACCGAGGTCATTGAAAGTACGGATGCTTGTACTGTCTAAATTCATATACCACTTCAAGGCGGCCCCAGTCAAGCTGTCCTGGAAGAAATGGATAAGCAGCTTGTGATTGTCAGTGTACATGGACATCTTCCTCGCATACATCACCAAGTGACTGCGGGGGCAAGAATTTCCTTTATATTTCTCAAAATCTGGCACCTTGAACTTATGAGGGATAGTAACATTCGGGACTAAGCATAGCTCACGGGCATCCTTCCCGAACAAGTCCCTTCCCCGGAGAGCTTCAACTTCTCTTTGCATACCGTCGAACCTTTCTTGGAGCTCGTCCATCTTGTCGAAGGCTGCAACACTCTCAGCATGGTAAATCGGTTCACCCTCTTGTTGAATAGTATGGACCAGTGGTGTTGAGTAAGTTACGGCAGCTTGAGGGAAAAATGTACCGGGTTGTGGAACCGGCGCTGACTGCTGGGTGACAAAAAGTGGAGCTTCAGATACAAAAGGCTGGGGGCTTCCGCTGACTGGAGGCGGCATCCCCCATGTACAGCCTGGAGGCATAAAGAGGGGAGGAGAAGTCACTGTAGATGACGGGGCCATGCTCACAGGAGGCTGTTCTACAACAGCGGCGACGGCTTGAGAGTTCTGGGCTGCCAAGAGTGCATTCATCATTGCTGTCAGCCTATCCATTCCTTCACGCAAAGTAGCAACCTCTTCCCTGAGATTATGATTCTCCTGTTCAACCAAATCCATCCTCTTTCGATTGGCTCTGGTGTTGTAAATGCGATTCGGTTTTCTGAGAACTCGTCGGGCCACTTTCCTTAGACGACGGCTGATTAACCTTTTTTTTGAAATAGCGAACATGGTGTGAGACTCAATTTGGGAAACTGTGAATGCAACATGATGCATGCTTATGCTTATGCAAAAAAGAAAAAGAACAAATTATTATCGAAGGACTTGTCAGAGCAATTGTAAACATCATAAATCGAACACTTCACTAAAGCATTGAAATATTACAAAGAGTTTTTTTTTTTTTTTTTACAAGCTAAAAGATTTTGGAAGCTAGAATCTAAACACAAGGTCCTAATGACGTCAAAATCAAACTCCCGGAGTAGGTGGATCCTCGGAATCTGAGTGTGCACTAGAGATCGACTCCATAAATCTCCTCTTCCTCCTAGCGTCCTGGCGGAGCAAAGCGTCCTTCCGACGAAGCAAGTCATCCTTCTCAATTATCCTCTGATTTTGAACAAAAAGCTCATGATCTTTCTGCGCCAGCTTTCCCTTCAAGGTCTCATTCTCACGCTCGAGCTCCTGGCATTTTCTCTTCCAAGTATCCCTTTCAAGCCGCATTTGAATCAACTGCTCATTGCATTCCTCTTTGTCATCAAAAGGCACAGGCAAGGATGGTGATGGAGCGGTTGAGGACACATGCCTGAGTAGGGGATAGGGTAAACCGAGAATCGAAGCTCTGTTGACAACCCACTGAGTATATGATCCATGTACAAAGCCCGTCCTTCTTCCTAACTGATTCCTATCAAGCCTACGAACAGTATGCCAAGCTCGCACAAATCTCAATCTCATGCCTGCATGGTCCTCGTGGTTGAGGTAAAATTCACCGGTTAAGGAGAGGTTGTTGGGTTTTTCCTTCATGGGGTATCCAAACTGGCGTCTGGCAAGGGTGGGGTTATAGGTGATTCCTCCGCGTGTACTGATGAGGGGTACATTGGGGAACTCTCCACAACTGTCGATGATTACCCCAATGTCACTAGCTGGTTGGTACCAAAGGATATCAGTTGGAGTGAGGGACATGATTCTCTGAGGCCAACGGGTTTTCTCTGGATTAGTTTTGAAAAGGTGGGTTTGAGGTAAATGTGAAGTAAACCACTTGTATAGCAAGGGTGCACAACAAGTGATAACTCCGCATTTCTTTTGGGTTCTGTGGTGAATGGAATGGTAGGTGTCTGCAAGTAAGGTGGGGACGGGGTTTCCGGATATGAAAATTTGGATTGTGTTAATGTCGATGAAGTCGTCGATGTTGGGGAAGAGTATAAGGCCATAGATGAGTAAGGCAAGGATGGCTTCGAAAGCACCGGTACTGGCGGCTTCGGCAAAGGTGTGGGCTTTTTGGTAGAGGAAGCTGGGAGTTAGGCCTTGGAAGCCTCCTTTGGTAGTAAGGTTACCGGTTATGTCGGAAGTTTTGAGGTGGAGGGCTGCGGCGATAGTTACAGGTTTAGGAGTTGGTTCGAGGCCACTGAAAGGTAACTTGTCAAGCACTGGTAATCCAACTAGGTAGGAGTATTCTTCCAAAGTAGGGACAAGCTGGTATTCTGGGAACGTGAAACAGTGATAGAGAGGGTCATAGAACTGGACCAAAGTGTTAAGGATCCCCTCTTCAACGTTTGTCCTGAGGATGCTGAGCAAATTCCCATAGCGCTTTCGGAAGTCGTCCGGACTAGTTACCAAAGAACCTAGCTTCCGTAAATTTGTCAAATCCGGGTCTTTGAAGTTATACTTCTGAGTGTTCCTCTTTGTGAAGTTCATTCCTACGATGTTTACAACAAAACTTGTCTAAGTCCTTCGATACTTGATGAGAAAAATGTTTATGAATGAGTGCATGCATGCATGGTTATGCTAAAGGAATGGAGAAAACATGGTGAGGTTAAGTTCGTAATGTTGGAGCTGAGGGTAATCACGCCATTTGGTAAGGACTATGGTTTCACATGTACCTGTATCACGGGTTCTACCAAGTTCCCAAAGTCATTGACCACTTCCGAATATTGTCAGGTTACGGGACTACTCCCGGTCCAACAACGTTCGTAAGAAAGTCTCGTTTGAGTGTAGTATCGCGTATCGACCAACTCAAGACTACTCTTGATTAGCCACCACACTACGTCCTAAAAAGCCAAGATGGGTTAGGTAACTAAAGGTCCTCAACTTCATAGGTCACTTAAAAATAGCAATGCCAAACACGACTACTCATGTTGACATGGTACTACTCTTAAGAGACCTCAATTGAGCGGGGTTATCACATGTACCAAAACCCAAGACTACTCCTGGTATGGTACGTTGATTATACCCCATCCTATCTTATGTTTCCCTCAAGTCCGGGTATAGGACTTATCTCACCACTCACGTAAAAAGATAAACACTTAAGCATGTATTTACAATTACAAATAATAATAAAGCATAAAGATAAAGAAAAGCAAGATAGGTTTAACCCACTTAGGATATGATCCCCAGTGAAGTCGCCATTTTTCTGTCGCGGTGATTTTTGGATATCAAGCTATTAATTAGCGTTGACTCGCAATTTTAAGATTCACCACCGATCTTTTATTTTTCCGAGGAAAGGGAGAAAGTTCGAAAACCCTATTTTTTAGAGATCAAAGGTCCGGGGGTTGGTTACGCAAAGGGAAGGTATTAGCACCCTAAACGTCTATAGTACTCTATAGGAACCTCTTGCTTATTTTATCTTTATGCTAAATAGTTATTGGTTTGTAAATAAAGCTTAAGTGTAAAAAGGATAAAGTGATGAAAGAAAGAAGGAAAAAAAGTTTTGTTTATTTTATTGATTTGGAAAGACAAGGTCTTTTGCCTACGTACCCGAGCGGGATCAAAATCTCGTAGTTCGGGGTAAAAAGCTGAGTGACTTGTTTTGGTTGATTTTAAAGTTTGAAAAAAAAGTTTTAAGAAAGATGAGAGGCCGTAAAGGCATAGAAGGATAAAAAAGAAGTGAGTTTGATTGATTTTAATTTGAAGAAAACAAGTTTTGATTGATTAAAGGCTGATTAAAATTTGATTAAGAAAAGAAAAGAAAAGATTGACTTTTTTGAAGATTTTGATTATAAAATATTTTTGGATTTTGACTTTTTTGACTTTTTTATGAAAATTTGATTAGGTCCTAAGGTCCTGAGACTAAGTTATGCTGAGAAAAACTAAACGCGCCGGATCCCTCAAAATGACGTTGGATCAAGTGAGGGTCCTTTTCCTCGGATACGGTCCAAATTACATAATCGCCCTCGACATAAAGCATAAAAAATAAATGTGGTGTCGGTGCATATTCTCATTTATATTTTATTTACATTGGACCTAGATACATTCTAATGGCAAGAAAATAAATAACAAAAATAATGAAATAAAATAAAATTGCAATTGCATTAAAGTAAATATGCTAAAAAGAAATAAAAAATGCATGAAATGCAAAACAATAAATAAATATGGTGCTTAAAGTAAATAAAAAAAATAAAATGCAAGGCATAAATAAATATGATGCTGAAAATAAAATAAAAATTCAAGACAATAAAAATAAACATGATGCTAAAAGAAAATAAAAATGCAAGACAATAAAATAAATATGATGCGTAAAATAAAAGAAAATAATAAAAAAATGCAAGGCAAAAAATAAATATGGAGCTGGAAAATAAAATGCAAGACTAAATATTAAATATGGTGCTGGAAAATAAATAAAGAAAATAAAAAAATGCAAGGCATAAAATTAAATATGATGCATAAAATAAAAGAAAATAGAAAATGCAAGACAAAAAATAAATATGATGCAATAAAATAAAAATAAAAAAATGCATGGTACTGGAAATTAAAAGCAATAAATAAAGTGCATAAAAATAAAAGAAATAAAAAAAAAAGTGCAAGAAATAAAAAATAAAAAATAAAAGAATAGAGAGGAAGAAAGGGGGTGCAGAAGTAATAAGGGGAGTGCAGAAAGTAAAAGAGTAGAAATCAGAAAAGAAAAGGAAGAAGGAGAATGGGCCAAGAGAAAAGTCCAAAGAGCTGAGTCCAGGGAGAACCGGTCTGGTTCGGTCCGAAAGAACCAGACCGGTTCAGCAATCTACTTAAGTCTGAAACTGGTTTTTTAATTCATTTTAACCTCTCTTTCTCTTTCTTCTTCTTATCTTCTCACTTCTTCTCTCAAAATTCTCACGTCCACTCACTGTAACCTCACGTCCGCTCACTGTAACCTCACGTCCGCTCACTTTTCTCAAACTCTTTCTACTTCTCTCAAGTTCTTCTCACATCCTCTCTTCCTTTCCATTTCTCTCACGAATCCGAAGCCAGCTTTGAGAGATTTCACCAAACAAAACCTAGATCTAAACAAAACCAAAACGGAAAAACTACCTCTTGATTTCTGTTTCTGTGAACTTCGTTGTTGTTGTTACGGTTCTGGTCTTGTTATGCTTCTGAGTTTGGTTTGTTTGTTTGTGCGGATTCGGTTTTGTGTTTATGGAGGGTGATGGTTTGGATTCGTGATTGTTGTTGTTTTGCAAAGCCTGGCCGTGTTTGGGTTTTCGAACGGACTGGTTCTGGGTTTTGGAACCGTTTCAGTTCGGATTCTCAAAAGAAAAGAGATGAGAAAAGCTTTTTTTCGTTTTTTTTCTTCTTGGCCGAAAAATGGATTTTTGTTGGTGGTTGTGGGTGGTTCTGTGGTTGAGGGAGTGGTGGTTCTGATCTCTGACTGGTACTGTACTGATTGGCTGACCCTGTACTTTTTCGTGAACAGTGCTATTTATAGTAAAATAATGGGCAAAAGCGAAAATGACAAAACTGCCCCTCTGGGCCTTGGACTGAAAATGGACTAAAATGACTTAAAAATGAATAAAATCAAAACCATAAAAAACACAATAATAAAAAAACGAAAATAACAAAATAAAAACTAAAAAAAGAATAAAATAAAAAGGAAATAAATAATAGTAAAAATAAAAAAATAATAATAAAATAACAGAAAATAAAAATAATAAAAACGGTTGCCTTCGGAACAAAAATGAGGTATTTTAAAATACCTCCCTGCCGAAATTTCGTCTGAAATGACGAAAATTTCTGGCCTAAAAGACGAGAGAAAGGAAATAAAAACGGGTCAAAAATGGGGTATGACAGAACTTTATATAAGTTTTGTCCTAATTGAAATTCAAATGTTTGATAAAAAAAATTTAGAGGAAAAAAAGTATATAGAATGATAACTTTCATCATCTACCATTAATCTTATTTGAAAAAAAATCATCTACCATTATTCTTAATTAAATCGATTACGACTTGACTAAGTCATGTCTCATATACACTTAAACATGTATTTTCATTTTTTAATAAATTATTCCATCCTTCTCAATTTCTCCTGCATAAAGTGTTTTCAATTTTTCTTCGAAAATTCTCATAAAACGCTTTCAATCAAAGGTGAGGAGGGTATATCATAATTTTTTGGCCGCAGTTTCATTAATTAATTCAATGGTTGCTCTCAGTTTTCCTTCACAAGGGGTATACTTTCTAAAGCCAATGACACTAACAAACTGAGTTAAACTCAAGACAAGCCAAAGAATTCAAACCAATTATATCCTACACATATGATTGTTACATACTACATGAACGTTGATGAAAGAATCTTACATGCTGCACAATTACTTTGGTCTCTAAAAGAAGTTTACATGCCTCATGATTATTATATCAGGTAACTTGGTCTAAATGACAACTTATATAACATTTATGTGTTGTTACTCTATGTTTTTGTCTTAAAAATCATGTAAATGATGAAATAGAGACATAAGCATAAAGCAAAATTTAATGTTTATATAGCATTTATATATATGTGTTGTTACTTCTTTTGAATGTCGTATCTGCCGAAATTAGCTATTGGCAGTGTTGGTTATTGATGTCTGAAGTTGAGATGTCTTCATAAATGCTATGTAAGTTAAACACAAAATTATTATTTTCCTTTAATTAAATGTTGCTGATAAGCATATTAGTAAGTTTTAGGAAAAACATGTTAGTAATATTTTGACAGGTCACTATTTCATGAGGGAACTTATACTTTCTTTAGAAAAAACTTCTTAACATAACTATCAATGATTTTAGGCTTATATGTTCTTTGCATGTTTTGCCATTGTGTCAAGATTTTCAAGAGCATATGAAATTTCCTACAATTTTCAATAATTGATCAATCATTTGCACTATGTAGTTTTTTATTTGTAAATTATTTGTTATTTACTAATTTCATCATCTTAGTGGCAATGGAAATCGAAAAGTTGTAACCGACTATATGTTCTGTTTTGGATATTCTTTAAGTCATGTTCTGCTTTCATGCCACAGTAACCGAGAGCTTCCCCTCTCTTCACATTTTCATGGCACGTACATTCAAAATTCAAATCCATATTCAACTTCTTATTTGGTAGAACACAAATATATTGTTCTAACAAGGAGCATAAAATATGTTGATGTTTCCAGCTGTTTATTCTTTGATTTGATGCAACTGCGTAATTCATTGTTATAACAAGCTCCTTTATTTTCTTTATTGCAGTGTTCATTAGGATGTCAAATGAACTTGGAAATAAAGAGTTTCAACTAAGCAAAATTTTCCATTCTGATAACAGTGCTCACATCATTTGCTACTGGGTAGACAAATGTTCTCTCAATGGAAGGATGGAGTGGATTTAGAAAATTATGCTTTGGTATGTAGCAATGTGGCTTCCAATATTGAAATAAGAGGAATTCACATCAATTAAAATAGCATGTGAAACACTTCATACCTTTTGTTTAAGATTGAATACATTTGGGCATGTTCATGGCACTTAATTTTGTGGTAGTGTTGTGAAAAAAAAAATGGTTTAAATGTTGGCACAAGCTATAGTTATTTATTTAGTGGGATTTTTTATTTTACAATTGACTGGTTTGATAAGTCCAAAATTTTATGTTCCTCAAGATCGCGAAGGGCTATAAAGTTTTATTTAGTTTTAGTATCATTTAGTCCAAAGTTTTATATTCCTAAAAAATACGAGAGCTATGGAGTTTTATATAGTCTTAGTATTATTAAGTCCAAAAATTTATATTCCTTGAAAACACGAGGGGAGTAGAGTTTTATATAGTTTTGATATCATTAAGTCTAAAGTTTTGTATTCTTTAAAACGGAGGATTACAAATTTTTATGTAGCATTGATATTATTAAGTTTAAAGTTTTACATTTCTCTAAAACATGAGGGCTATAGAGTTTTATCTTTATGATTATGAATTAAAGAAACACGATCAACGAGTAGATTCTTTCGAAAAAAAAATAGTATGTAACCAAAGAAAAATAGAGTAGATAATAGTACATTTTATGCTCACGCAAGATATATAAATCAATGGTGGTTACCTCAAAAATAATTTAATGGTCACCCAAAAAAATAGAAATTAACATTTTCTTTAGTCAAAAAATTGAATATCAAGAATACAATACACATTATACCACCTCTAGTGGGATTCGAAGAGGTGCATGTATGCCGAGAAGTTGGTTTTCTATGAAAAGCTCCATATATCAACTTTGTTGAAAGTAATTTATTTAGGGGGTGTATTGAATTAAGAGATTTTAAAAAACTTTTTTATCATGAAAAAGCCTAGTGGTATTTAATCAAGACTCTTTGCAACTTAAAAAAAATCTTTTGGTATTCAATCAAGACTCTTTGTCATTTAAAAAAAGTTTTGTGGTATTCAATCAAGACTCTTCATCAATTAAAAAAGTCTTGTGGTATTCAAAATCATTCAAATTTTGAAGGATTATTTAATAAATTGGATTTTGATAGATTTTGTGGGATTTTCTAGTGAAATTTTAGCATGAAAAAGTCTTTCATGAAAACATGAGATTTTTTAGGATTGTTTTTCTTTTAAGATTTTACTATCTCTCTCTTCCTCTCTCTTCCTCTCTCTCTCTCTCTCTCTCTCTCTCTCTCTCTCTCTCTCTCTCTCTCTCTCTCTCTCTCTCTCTCTCTCTCTCTCTCTCTCTCTCTCTCTCTCTCTTCCTCTTCCTCTCCCTCCTCTCTCTTTATCTCTCTCCTCTCTCCATCCCATATAAATTTCGAGAATATTATACATGATAGTATCATCTGATATTGGACAATTAATAAACATGGGTCGATTTACAGGGAAAATTAAATTTGTTTTTCTTACATCAAGATAAGATACATTACTTAAAGTTTACACGGTCTATGATTCATACCCTAATTAACTTTTGGAGACTATTCTTCAAATATTCAAGTCGAATCCTCCACAATCTTCACATGTCTATCTGAAATACAAAAAGATTGAGGTGAGACCTACTTGTCTTGATGGATTTCTACTACACCAGAAGTGGTCTCTAATCCTGTAAATCTTGGCCATCAAATGGAGGTGTGTAGCCTTGAGGAAGACCGAATGGAGGCCAAACAACAGCTGCTGCAGAGGCTGGTTGTGGCTCGGGGCTAACATTTTCCGCCACTCGAGGCTGCGGGTTTTGCTCCCTGTTTGCTAGTTCTTGAAGAGTGTCCATCAAACGATCCAACTTCCCATTCAGTTGGTTGATGTCTTGTCTCATGGCTTCTTGATTTTGTTCAACCTCTTCCATAATCCTCCTTGCGTTGCTTCGAGTGAAGTGCGAATGCTGAGGAATCAATTTGGATTGTAAGAAATCCTGGTAATAAGAAGGGGAATGAGTTTTGGGTATGAAAACGAATGTATGCATATTATGGATGATGTTAATGTATGAAAAAAATTTATTACGATTGAATTTTTTTTTGGGAATTGCAAGGCTTTTGGTGCTCTTGCAAATATCTTCCAATTGTAAAGGCATTGAGACAAAGAGAAACAGAGATAACCAAAAAGAAATGAGGTTTTCATTAATGATCAAGGAGTCGTACAAACAGGCGAGTTACAAATTTTTCAGATTGCCTCAATTTCCTCCCTAAAGTCTCTTATCATAGTTTTACAGAATTCAACAAAAATAATGACTTCGGAAGGAGTGTTCAATGGATGCATTGCCGTGTTAGCTGCTTCCAACTTTGTAGGGATGGTTTCAATCACATCATTGGCCAACTTTGCTAGTCTTGAGAACATATTCTTCCAATGCACACCCTCGTCCCGGAGTACTCGGAAAAGGGTTATGTTTTCAACCGAATCAACCAAGTTCATAAAGCGATGCTCCCACCCCTCATTTTTTCTTTTGAGGTCTTCACAAACCTCTCCTTGATGATCACTGAACTTCTGGAATTCTTCAAAATACTTTTGTTCCCTTTTTAATTCCACTTGGCTCCTCACAAGTGCTCTTTCCAACGCTTCCTTTTGCAGCCTCTCCTTCATTACATACCCTTCGTACTCGTTCGCCATGATATTGAGCTGTTGTTTTGCAATCTCAAGTTCTTCTTTTAGTTTCCCCCTTTCGACCTGAGATCTTTTCCATAGCTCTCTTAGCTCGTGGGCTCTACCTAAGAGTTCATCCCACTCTTGGTTCTTATGTTTGAGCTGAGAATTTGCTCCTCCCAAGCATCCTTGCACCTTGCGCTTTTCATCCTCTTCAAGCCTTAGCCTTTTGTTGCTACTCTCAATGATCTTGTCTTTTTGAATTCCTTCCCGTTTTAGCTCACAATTTTATTGAATAGTTTTGAGTAGAGTAGCTTGCAATTCCTCTTTTCCTTTGTTGAGCTGTGCGATGGTTGCTTTGAGCTCATCCGCTTCCTCTATTGAAATAGGAATAGGTTCGGGGGACCTAGGTGGAATAGGGGTTTTGACAATGAATGGTAGTTTCACCTTTTGGACTCTTTCTTTGACCCATTGTCGGTAAGTCTCTTTTGTAGTGCCAATCTTGCGTTTCCCATCACTTTCCTTCTTGTTAACATTTCCCCAAGCTCGAATAAATTTTTGTAACATCACAGGGTCATTGGCGCCCAAGTCATGTAACACTAGACATTCCAAGGATTTCTCCTCGGGTTTCTCCAACATAGGACGTCCCAATTGTCTTAGAGACAAAATTGGATTGTAGTTTATGCATGCTTTGGATCCTATGAGTGGCACATTTGGGAACTCCCCACAACTGATGATGATTTCCTTGATGTCGAGCTTCCTTGGATACCAACGGATCATATTTTCGGTAAGGGATGCCAAAAATTGAGACCATTCATACTTATCCATCTTGTTCATCCGCGATTGGTCCATGCACATTTGAGATGTGAACCAATGATAGAGTAAAGGAAAGCAACAGACAATATTTCCACCTAGCTTCTCGTGACACATGTGGAGAGTATAGTACACATTGGCCAAGAGTGCAGGAACTGGATCTTTGTCCTTTGTAAGCACAGCCCAAAAGACACTGATTGCGGCAAAATCAACAAAGTTTTCGGTGGATGGAAACAGTATCAAGCCATAAATAAGGAGGGCTAGCATGTTGTTGAATGACTTCATATCTCGGGACGCAGCAAACCCACGAGCCTTTTTCTCTAGATAACTTCAGAGAAAACCGGGAGCTTTCCCTCTAGTCTTCACATTGCTAGCAAACCCGTACACTTCAATGTTTAGAGCTTCCGCCAATTTTTCAACTTTTGGAGGATGGCCAATTTCTACATATGGACCCTTTCCTTTTGGAGGAATGCCCATAATCCTTTCGAACTCTTCAAGTGTGGGTGCTAATTGGAAGTCTTGGAATAGGAAACTTCTCATTGGGGGGTCGTAGAATTGTGCTAATGCTGTGATAGCGTCTGCTCGAACATTAATGAACAAGAGATCAAGGATGTCGCCATATTTGAAGACAAAAGCACTCTTTGGAATTGCTGTTAACTCGGCACTCAAATCTCTAAGACTTTTTAAATCCGGGAGCTCGACTTTCAACGACAGAGTTCTTCTCTTCTCGGAGCCCATGTTCAATTTGTTAGACATTTGCAACACACTTTGTCTTTGCAATTCCCTAAAATAAACTTGTATGTTAAAAAAAATGATTTTATGCATGTGGATGCAATGCATGTATGCTTTATGTGGGTATGGATAATTGGAAAATAAAGCTTAAAGGGATGGCTCCCTACGGGGGCTTAGCTCTATGTGCTTTCTATATCAAGGTTCTCACCAAGGGTAGTTCTAAAATTTTTGAGTAGTTCTAAGATGCAGTTGCAACCAAAGACTCTCTACTTAAGAAATTCTAAGATAATAAGTTTCTAAGAATTTCTAAGTGTTTTGATGATTGTCACGTAAAACAGAGTATGTGTTTTTCTGGATCAGAGTCTTAGCTTTCTTCTTCAAATCTTCAATCCTTTATAGAGGAATTAAGAGCTGTTGAGAAGATTGCCATGTCATCAAAGAGAGCCGTTGCAAATAGAAGCTTCAGCCAGCAATACAGCCATCATGTTATGGTGCGCAAAACAGAGCAACACAAATTGAATTGTTTCCTTAAAACCAGGTTGAATATTTTTGTTGGAACAAAATGTGTTTAACAAGTCTCTTATAAAGAAAGGGGGAGATTGTTGAAACATTTATGTGTAAACACATCTCTCGTTATGGTTTTGATGATAACAAAGTATTAAAGAGAAAATTGGTTATTTGCTAATGCTTTGTTCAAGTGTTTCAGAACCACATGCTAAATAAGTATTGATTGATAATGGTTATGAAGAACAAGCTAAAGAGCAAGAAGGAAAGCCAAGAAGCATGGTTGCAAAGCTAAAAGGAAAACTGGTCCTGAAGAAATGCTACTGAAGAAGTGCTCCTGAAGTAAGAGCTTCTGAAGAGGTCCTGAAGAAGTGCTACTGAAGTGAAGCCTCTGAAGTACTCCTGAAGTGGTGCTCCTGAAGTGCAGCTTCTGAAGTCTGAAGGCAGCTTCTGAAGTCTGGGTGCCTCTGATGAAGTCAACGCAACAGTCAACTCCTGAAGGCAGCTTCTGATCCGTACAACTGAAGCAGCTTCTGATCACTGTTCACTGAGAAGCTTCTGAAGCTGATGTAGCATGGAAAAGCAACCAGTACTGTGCGCATTTAATGCCTGGAGATGTCAGAACAACTCAATGGAACAGTTGTCTCCCTGACCCAAACATTCTCCAGTTTTTAAGGTGGGCCAATTCAAAAATGGCACCTGCCCTGTTCTGACAGATAAAGTGCAGCACACATTTGCAGCAACCTAGTCCAATTGCAACGGCTAATTTCCTGAATTCCAGCAAATCTTCAACAGCTCTATTTTTATCTATAAAAGGAGGAAGATTTGAAGAAGAAAAAGTTGAAGACTCTTTGAAACGTATTGCTGAAACCTTGCTCTGTTTTCTGTGTAAAAACTGTCAAAGTTCAAATCTCTTAGAAATTCTTTAGTCTTGTAACTTAGAATTTCTTAAGGTTAAGAGTCTTAACCTGTGTTGTATTTAGAGAACACCTCTGATATTTGATCAAGTGTTCATCCCAAACTCCTTTACTTGTAAACCAGTTTGGTCCCTAAAGTCTTAGTCTGAATATTAAGCAATTGTAACCTCATTCCTTTGTGGTCTGAGTCAGAAGTCTCTTGTCTTAGTGACTTGAGCATTGGGAAGTCTCTTGTCTTAGTGACTTGAGCATTGGAAGCCTCTTCCTTGGTGGTTGAGCATAGAAGCCTCTTTCTTTGTGATTGAGCAACTGGAAGTCTCTTCCTTAGTGGTTGAGCACATTGTGTAATCTTCAGATTATAGTGAACTCTCTTGTTGGACACAAGGGGACAGGACTACTTCTCACATTGAGAAGGAACCTGTATAATTTCTGTGTGCCTCTCTTCCCTTATCTCTTTTACTTGTTTAATCCGCTGCATACATTCTGATAACAGTTCAGAACCTGGTTCTGAACTTGTTTTAAGTCTTTGAAAAAGAAAAGAACAAGTTTTTAGAGTCACACAATTCAACCCCCCCTTCTTGTGTGTGTGTTTTTCTCACCTTCAGTTGGTATCAGAGCTCCGGTTCTGATATTAACACTTAACAGTGTATCAGTAGGATCCTGAGAAAAACATGGCCTCAACTAGTGATTCACCTCCACCCTCTCCCAGAAATCCACCATCTCCCAGAAATCAAAGAAATGTACAATATGACTATAGTACTGAAGAAAAGAAGTCTAGGTCACACAATAAACCTCCTATGTTTACTGGTGACCCAGAAAAATTCTCTTGGTGGAAGAGTAAAATGTATAGTCACATTATTGGGATTGATGATACTCTATGGGACATTATTGAAGATGGAATCTCAATACCTGTAGATGAAGAAGGTGTTGCTGTCAACAGAAGATCTCTGAGTGATGCAGAAAGAAAGATCTATAGGAAGCATCATCATGTCAGAGGTATCATTGTGGACTCATTGCCTCACACTGAGTATCAGAAGCTGAGTGACAAGTCCACTGCAAAGGCAATATTCACATCCCTCTGCTCTAACTATGAAGGTAATCAGAAGGTTAGAGAAGCTAAGGCAAACATACTTGTTCAGCAATATGAATTGTTCAGAATGAAAGAGGATGAAAATATTGAGACAATGTTCTCAAGATTTCAGACTCTGGTTTCTGGACTTCAGATTCTGAAGAAGAGTTATACCACAGCTGATCATGTGAATAAAATTCTTAGAAGTCTGCCATCCAAATGGAGACCTAAAGTGACTGCCATTGAGGAAGCTAAGGACCTGAATACTTTAAGTATTGAGGATCTGATAAGCTCCCTCAAGGTGCATGAACTGGGACTCAATGAGGATGAGCCTGTTAGAGAACCAAAAACATTGGCTCTGAAGTCTAAAAGAAAACCTGCTAAAGCTCTGAAAGCTATTGAATCTGAAGAAGAGTTTCCTGAGGGAAATTTTGATGAAGATTCAGATGCTGATGAGCTTGCAATGATTTCTAAAAGACTTCAGTATCTGATGAACAGAAAGAAAAAGTTCTCTAACAGAAGCAGTAACTTCAGAGGATCTGGTTCTGGTTCAAAGAGGGATATCCAGAAAGAAAGCTGCTACAACTGCAAAAAGCCTGGCCACTTCATTGCTGATTGTCCTGATCTTCAGAAGGAAAAATCAAAGGAAAAAGCAAAGAAGTCCAGCTCAAAGTCCAGCAATTTCAGAAATAAGCTTAAGAAGAGTCTCATGGCTACATGGGATGATCTGGACAATGAGTCAGAATCTGATGAGGAAGAAGCAAACCTGGCCCTGATGGTAATTGCATCTTCTGATGCAGAATCATGTTCAGATTCTGATGAAGAAGATGAGGTATATTCTGAACTCTCTAGATCTGATTTAATTGAAACAGTTAATGATCTTATGAGTCATCTTAAGAGCAAGTTGAAAGAAATTAAGTCTTTGAAAAATCAAACAAACTTGCTGTCTGAGGAAAACCTTAAACTTCAGAATCAAATTTTTGAATATGATGAAGAAGTTGAGGAACTCAGAAAAATGGCTCATAAGAAATCTGAAGAGATTCCTAATGAACAGGAAATAGCTCTTCAGGATTTCATGTTAACTGGATTTAACAGAACTAAAATTGCCTCAATGATGTATAATATGATCAGAAACAAAGGTGAAGGCATTGGCTATGATTTATTCAAACCTTCAAATGATTTAAACTCACCTTCATGTTCTGAAAATATTTTAAAAGGCAATTGTATATGCTTTGTGCCTGCTTCTGACAATTCTGAGAAAATGAAAGTATCAGAATCTGAGACTAAGTCAGAAGTTCTGAACAACTCAGACTCAGAAGCTTCTGAGCCTAAGGGTAAGATGAAGGCAACTGATAAAACCTTGCCTAAATCTAAGCCAAAAGGTCCTAAGCCTAAGAGTAAGAGGAAATCAGACTCTGAACTTAAACCTGTTCAGAATCTGAAGTGTTCAGAACCTGGAACTAGTAAGTCTCAGAATCTGAATGAAACTGATTCAAATTTTTCTAAGACTGGGTTTATTAAAACTTCAAAATCTGTTAAACGAGTCAATGTAAAACATTTTCAATCTCAGAATGTTAGGCAAAGCAAGCCAAAGCAAACCAACCAGTTTTCTGCTTCAAACTGTTTTAAGAAAGGCAAAACTGAAGCTTGCCTTGTGCCTGAGGTAAACAGAGTTAGAATTCTGAGGAGATCAGAACCAAAGTATTCAAAAGGTCAGACTCTGAACAAATCAGAATCAAAGACCTTCAAGTCTCAGGTTCTGAAGAAGTCTGAGTCCAAACCTTTGAGAACTCAGGTTCTGAAGCACTCAGGTTCTGAAACTCAGACTTATTCTAAATACAAGGATTCATATCCAAAGTATGAGAACAAGTCTGAATATCAAAACTTCAGACACAAGAAGCCAAAACCTTTCAAGACTAACCCCAAAGGACCCATGAAAATCTGGGTACCTAAGTCTGAAATCATTTCAATTGCAGATATGCTTGTCATCCAAAGAAAAGGAAAGGTCCTGGTACCTGGACAGTGGATGCTCGCATCATATGACAGGGGACAAGTCTATGTTCCAAACCCTAACTCTGAAAGAGGGAGGAACTGTGGGATTTGGAGGAAGTCAGAAAGGAAAGATCATTGGTACTGGTAAGATAGGTAATTCTTCCCTGTACATTGATAATGTTTGGCTGGTAGATGGACTTAGGCATAACCTACTTAGCATAAGTCAATTATGTGATAGTAATTATGAAGTCCTGTTTAATAAGAACACTTGCACTGTAATCAGTAGCAAAGATAAGTCTGTAGTGTTCAGAGGCAGCAGGAAAAACAATGTTTACAAAATTAATTTTTCTGAATTGGTTCAGTAGAAGGTAGTTTGCCTTCTGTCTGTGAGTGATGAGAAATGGGTCTGGCACAAAAGGCTGGGACATGCTAACTGGAGACTCATCTCCAAGCTTAGCAAGTTACAGCTGGTCAGAGGCTTGCCCCAAATTGATTATCACTCAGATGCACTGTGCAGTGCATGCCAAATTGGAAAGTTTTCTAAAACTTCTTTTAAACCAAAGAACATTGTTTCCACCTCAAAACCTCTAGAACTCCTTCACATTGATTTGTTTGGTCCTGTTGGAACTGCTTCAATCAATGGGAAGAAGTATGGACTTGTTATTGTTGATGATTATAGTAGGTGGACTTGGGTTAAATTCCTCAAAACCAAAAATGAAACATATGATGTGTTTTTCAAATTCTGCAAACAAGTACAAACAGAAACTGATTTGAAAATTTTGAAAATCAGAAGTGATCATGGTGGTGAATTTGAAAATGAACCTTTTGAAAACTTTTGTGAAGATCATGGAATTTTCCATGAGTTCTCATCTCCTAGAACTCCACAACAAAATGGAGTTGTAGAGAGAAAGAACAGGTCTTTACAAGAGATGGCCAGAACCATGATCCATGAATCAAAAATTGCTAAGTACTTTTGGGCAGAAGCTGTAAACACAGCATGTTATATTCAGAACAGGATCTATATCAGACCCATTCTGAATAAAACTTCATATGAATTATTTAAAGGAAGAAAACCAAGTATCTATTATTTTCATCAGTTTGGTTGTACATGTTACATACTGAACAATAAGGTCTACCTAAAGAAATTTGATGCCAAGGCTCAAAAGGGTACCTTTTTTAGGATACTCAGAGAGATCCAAGGCATACAGAGTGTATAATTCTGAAACACATGTTGTTGAAGAAGCTATACACATTAGGTTTGATGATAAGAAGCCTGGTAGTGAAATACCAGAGCTGGTTGAGAGTTTTGCAGATGTCAGAATCTCAGAAGAGCCTTCAGAAGCTGAACCTAGTTCAGGTTCTGATGAAGGTTCAGAAGCTGAAAACAATGAAGACTCTGAGAAACTCTCCAGCAATGACACTACTCCTGATGCTAATCAAGACCAGCATGGTTCTGAACAAATCCCTGGTGGCCCTTCAGAAGCTAATCCACCCAGAACCTCATTCAAGTACAAGTCTTCACATCCTGAGGAGTTAATCATTGGAAACAAGAACAGTCCAAGGAAGACAAGATCAGCATTCACTCAGAATGAGTCCATGCTTGGCCTGCTATCCATGATTGAACCCACAACTGCTGATGAAGCACTTGCTGATGATGGTTGGATTGTAGCAATGCAAGAAGAGCTGAACCAGTTCCAAAGGAATGATGTATGGGATCTTGTGGCAAGACCTGATCAGAAGAACATCATTGGAACAAAATGGGTGTTCAGGAACAAGCTAAATGAACAAGGAGAAGTGATCAGAAACAAGGCTAGATTAGTAGCTCAAGGGTACAGCCAGCAAGAAGGAATTGACTACACTGAGACATTTGCTCCAGTTGCAAGACTGGAAGCAATCAGGTTACTTCTTTCTTATGCTATTAATCTTGATATCATATTATATCAAATGGATGTTAAGAGTGCCTTCTTAAATGGTGTAATTTCTGAAGAAGTGTATGTCAAACAACCTCCTGGTTTTGAAGATGTTAAATATCCAAATCATGTTTTTAAACTTAAGAAGTCTTTGTATGGTCTGAATCAAGCTCCCAGAGCTTGGTATGAAAGGCTAAGCAACTTCTTGATTAAAAATGGTTTTGTAAGAGGTCAAGTTGACAATACACTCTTTAGAAAAACTGTTAAGAAAGAAATCTTAATTGTACAAATCTATGTTGATGATATCATATTTGGTTCTACTAATGCCTCCCTTTGCAAGGAATTTTCTAAGTTAATGCAGGATGAATTTGAAATGAGCATGATGGGTGAGCTGAAATTCTTCTTGGGAATTCAAATCAACCAATGCAAAGAAGGTGTTTATGTCCATCAGTCCAAATACACCAAGGAGCTTCTAAAGAAGTTTCAGCTGGATGATTGCAAGCTGATGACAACACCAATGCATCCTACCTGCACTTTAAGCAAAGAGGACAATGGCACTAAGGTAGATCAGAAGCTGTACAGAGGTATGATAGGTTCTCTCCTATACTTAACTGCTTCTAGGCCAGATATTTTATTTAGTGTATGTCTGTGTGCTAGATTCCAATCAGATCCTAGAGAATCTCATATGACTGCTGTCAAGAGAATCTTCAGGTATCTGAAAGGAACAACTAATTTGGGACTTCTGTATAAGAAATCTCTAAATTATAAGCTAGTTGGATTCTGTGATGCTGACTATGCTGGGGACAGGATTGAAAGAAAATCCACCAGTGGAAACTGTCAGTTTCTTGGTGAGAATCTGATATCCTGGGCCAGCAAGAGACAAGCAACCATTGCTTTGTCAACAGCAGAAGCAGAATACATCTCAGCTGCAAGTTGTAGCACACAACTGCTCTGGATGAAACATCAATTAGAGGATTATCAGATTCATGCAGATAATATTCCAATTTATTGTGATAATACTGCTGCTATATGTCTGTCTAAAAATCCAATTCTGCATTCTAGAGCCAAGCACATAGAAATAAAACATCATTTTATAAGAGATTATGTTCAGAAGGGTGTTTTGGATATTCAATTCATTGATACTGATCATCAATGGGCTGACATATTCACAAAACCCCTAACAGAAGAAAGATTCAATTTTATTAAAAAGAATCTGAACATGCATTTTGTCTCATGAAAAATGTGCTTGAATCTGAATGTATTCCTTGATTCTGAGTTTATCATAAGCTAAGACTTATCAAACACTCACCTTCTGAGAGTTTGAATAAAGTTAAGCCTGAAAAACCTCAAAGTCTGAAGGATCAGAACCTGGATTTTCTGACCTCTGAATCTGATTAAAATCTAATGTTGGTCAGAATCTGATAAGTATAGCTATGGGCAATGATGATTAAAGCTTTGAAAGTTTATACTCTAATTCTCCCAAAGTCATCAAGTAAAAATGTGATTCTCTGCTCTGATATTCAATGTTAAAACTGCTTAACAAACAATTTTCAGTTGATATCAGTTTATTTTCAAAATGTTTAGCACATACACATTTTAAAAGCCCAAAGTGTATCAGACAAGGTTCAGTCTTTAGAAATGTTTTATTTGGTATCAGACTCTGAATTAAAACTTTTAGCTGGTATCAGACTCTGAGAAAAATCCTCAATTGGCATCAAGATTCTGATATATTTCTTTCAAGCAAGCTCAGAATTGCTCTGATACTGAACACTTCTTAAGAAGTTTTGCTCTGATACTGAACATAACTGGTTGTTTTGCTCTGATGCTGAACCAGTTTGAACTGAACAAGTAATGTCTGAACACAGAATGACCTGATCAGAAGCTCCAAACTTTTTCTGCTTCTGAACAACATTCTAATTTTACTGCAAGTCATATACTAATTGAAAATCAAGTAGGATCTGATAATTATCCTTGCTACTTGGTTATCCATATGATTGCACAAATATCTCACAATCTTGGTTAGTTCAACCCCCCCCCCCCCCCCCCAAATTCTGAATCCTTTTGAAATCTTTTCAAACTTGGTGTCAGAACTGCTTTCAAACTCTTTTAAAAAAGGGGGAAACTGAACTGCTTTGGTACCTGCTTTCAAACTCTTTTTCAAATCCTTTTCTGCTCTGATACAGATATTTTCAAACTCTCTTGACAAAGGGGGAGAAATTTTTCTGTCTTAAGGGGAGAAAGTAGTACTTTTTGTTGATGACAAAAGGGGGAGAAAAGTAAAACAAGTATTAAAGCACCTGAGCTCAAATAAGTTAAAATTGTCAGAAGCTAAGCCTATTAAAGCTCTGATACAATTGTTAGGATTAAGTTCTGATACAATTGTTAAGCTAGCTCTGATACATTTCTGACTAAATTTAACTTATGAGAACTGCTTTTTAACTCTTAGCCTCTGAAGTGAAGTTTTGGCTATGATACATTCTGTGAGATATATAACTCTAAGTGAGTTAAGATGAATTTAAAATAACTTGGATAAGACTCAGGGAGCTTACAAAACTCATCCTGTGGATTATCAGACTTAGGGGGAGAGCTTACAAACCTCAGAACCTGAAGTCAACAAGTCATTTTGAATTCTGAGTGTAAATTTCACCATATTGTTTTAAGTTAAGATTAATTAACATGGATAAAAATCAAGGGGAGCTTACAAACCTAACCTTGAGGATTGTCAGACCTAGGGGGAGCTTACAAACCTCTCCTGAAGTCAGATTGTTAATTACACTTAACAACAATTCTGAAATTTTCACATTTGTGTTTTTAACTGAACTTAATTAACTTGGATCAGACTCAGGGGGAGCTTACAAACCTCACCCTGCAGTTAACTTGTTAATTAAGTTAACAACAATTTTCTGTTTTAATACTTATGTTTGTCATCATCAAAAAGGGGGAGATTGTTGGAACAAAATGTGTTTAACAAGTCTCTTATAAAGAAAGGGGGAGATTGTTGAAACATTTACGTGTAAACACATCTCTCGTTATGGTTTTGATGATAACAAAGTATTAAAGAGAAAATTGGTTATTTGCTAATGCTTTGTTCAAGTGTTTCAGAACCACATGCTAAATAAGTATTGATTGATAATGGTTATGAAGAACAAGCTAAAGAGCAAGAAGGAAAGCCAAGAAGCATGGTTGCAAAGCTAAAAGGAAAACTGGTCCTGAAGAAATGCTACTGAAGAAGTGCTCCTGAAGTAAGAGCTTCTGAAGAGGTCCTGAAGAAGTGCTACTGAAGTGAAGCCTCTGAAGTACTCCTGAAGTGGTGCTCCTGAAGTGCAGCTTCTGAAGTCTGAAGGCAGCTTCTGAAGTCTGGGTGCCTCTGATGAAGTCAACGCAACAGTCAACTCCTGAAGGCAGCTTCTGATCCGTACAACTGAAGCAGCTTCTGATCACTGTTCACTGAGAAGCTTCTGAAGCTGATGTAGCATGGAAAAGCAACCAGTACTGTGTGCATTTAATGCCTGGAGATGTCAGAACAACTCAATGGAACAGTTGTCTCCCTGACCCAAACATTCTCCAGTTTTTAAGGTGGGCCAATTCAAAAATGGCATCTGCCCTGTTCTGACAGATAAAGTGCAGCACACATTTGCAGCAACCTAGTCCAATTGCAACGGCTAATTTCCTGAATTCCAGCAAATCTTCAACAGCTCTATTTTTATCTATAAAAGGAGGAAGATTTGAAGAAGAAAATGTTGAAGACTCTTTGAAACGTATTGCTGAAACCTTGCTCTGTTTTCTGTGTAAAAACTGTCAAAGTTCAAATCTCTTAGAAATTAACCTATGTTGTATTTAGAGAACACCTCTGATATTTGATCAAGTGTTCATCCCAAACTCCTTTACTTGTAAACCAGTTTGGTCCCTAAAGTCTTAGTCTGAATACTAAGCAATTGTAACCTCATTCCTTTGTGGTCTGAGTCAGAAGTCTCTTGTCTTGGTGACTTGAGCATTGGGAAGTCTCTTGTCTTAGTGACTTGAGCATTGGAAGCCTCTTCCTTGGTGGTTGAGCATAGAAGCCTCTTTCTTTGTGATTGAGCAACTGGAAGTCTCTTCCTTAGTGGTTGAGCACATTGTGTAATCTTCAGATTATAGTGAACTCTCTTGTTGGACACAAGGGGACAGGACTACTTCTCACATTGAGAAGGAACCTGTATAATTTCTGTGTGCCTCTCTTCCCTTATCTCTTTTACTTGTTTAATCCGCTGCATACATTCTGATAACAGTTCAGAACCTGGTTCTGAACTTGTTTTAAGTCTTTGAAAAAGAAAAGAACAAGTTTTTAGAGTCACACAATTCAACCCCCCCTTCTTGTGTGTGTGTTTTTCTCACCTTCAATTTTGCCCAGGGAGACAACATTGCAAAGAGCTATTCTGACTTGTACAGTACTGTACTGTTGACAGTTGCAATTGTTGACTGCTGCGTTTCATTGAACTTCAGACTTCATAAGCTTCTCTTCAGAAGCTGGCTTCAGATACTGTTCATCAAAAGCTGCCTTCAGACGTACGGATCAGAAGCTGGTCTTCTGACGTACGGATCAGAAGCTGGTCTTCAGACGTACGGATCAGAAGCTGGTCTTCAGACGTACGGATCAGAAGCTGGTCTTCAGACGCACGGATCAGAACCTGGTCTTCAGAACCTGGTCTTCAGAACCTGCCCATCAGAAGTTGCTTTCAGAAGCTGCTCTTCAGACGCACTTTAGAAGCTTCCTTCAGATGCTGCTTCAGACGCTGATTCTCTTCAGACTTGCAACACAAGCTTCTATATTTTCTTCTTGTTCTTTCATAACCAATGTTAGATACCAATCTTTAAGTACATGGTTCTGCACACTTAGAATCAAGCATTAGCTAATCCAATTTTCCTTTTAACACTTTGTTATCATCAAAACCCAAAAGAGAGTTGTTCATACATTTTGTTCCAACAATCTCCCCCTTTTTGATGATGACAAACACAAGTATTAATAGAAAATTGTTGTTAATTTAATTAACAAGTTGACTGCAGGGTATAAGGTTTGCAAGCTCCCCATGAGTCTGATCCAGGTTAATTAAATTCAGTTTAGATCAAAAAGGTGAGAATTTCAGAATTGTTGTTAACTTTAATTAACAAGTTGACTTCAGGGTATGAGGTTTGCAAGCTCCCCCTGAGTCTGATAATCCACAAGGTGAGGTTTGCAAGCTCCCCTTGATTCTTATCCAAGTTAATTAAATTCAACTTAAAACAATAAGGTGAAATTATCACTCAGAATTATAAATAACAAGCTGACTTCAGGGTATGAGGTTTGTAAGCTCCCCCTAAGTCTGATAATTCACAAGGTGAGGTTTGTAAGCTCCCCTTGAGTTTTATCCAAGTTATTTAAATTCCATTTAAATCACATAGATGAAAAATCAAAGTGTAAATACATTCAGAATTTAAATTACAAACTGACTTCAGGGTTTGAGGTTTGTAAGCTCCCCCTAAGTCTGATAATTCACAAGGTGAGGTTTGTAAGCTCCCCTTGAGTTTTATCAAAGTTATTTAAATTCATTTTAATTCACAGAATTGAAAATTCAGTTTATCTCACAGAATTTAAATCAGAGGCTAAGAGATAATAAACTGTTCTCATAAGTTAATTTAAATCAGAAATTAACTTATGTTCTGAGCTCAGAGCCTTAATACTTGTTACTTTTACTCCCCCTTTTGTCATCAACAAAAAGAAAATTCAGGAATTTTTAAGAGACAAGAGAGTTTAAAAGGTGTGAGATAACAATGTTCAGAGCATTTTTGTTCAGTACAATCTGTCCAGTATCACTGAACTGTTTCAGGAAACTGAACACATATCATTCTGTTCAGTATCACTGAATTCTTTCAGAAAACTGAAAAACAGAGCATTGGTTTAGTACTACTGAACTTTTTCAGACAAACTTGAAAGTTTTTAAAAGGGTTTGAAAAACTGAACATTTATGATGAAAAAGTGAAAGTGTGACTGTGTTTTTGTTAAAACATTTCAGAAAACTGAAAATAGAAAAACACAACTCATTTGCACATTGATGACTTTAGGAGGGGCAAAGTACAACTTTCAAAGCTTAATTCATCACTGCCCAGCTGTTATGACTTATTAGATTCTGACCATGTGTTAGACTACTGTTCAGATTCACTCTTATTAGTGGGCCATTTGAAAAATGTCCACTTATAATGAGTTTTATCAGAAGTAAAAAATTTAGATTCTAAAACTCAGACTCTGATGTCTTCAGAGGCTGAACTTTCTGCAGACTCTCAAAGTGAGTGTCTGTTAAGTCTTATCTTCTGATGAACTTCAAATTCCCAGTTTCTATTCAAAGTCAAGCAATTTTTTTCAGAGATAAGAAGCATGTTCAGATTCTTTTTAATAAAATTAAATCTGTCTTCTGTGAGGGGTTTCGTAAATATATCAGCCCATTGATGATCAGAATCAATGAATTGAATATTCAAAACACCCTTCTGAACATAATCTCTAATAAAATGATGTTGTAAATTCAATATGCTTGGCTCTTGAATGAAGAATTGGATTTTTAGACAAACAGATGTCAGCAGTATTTAAACAAAACATCTGGTTTAGAAGCTGTTAAGTATAACAGAGAACAAAACATACCTCTATAAAGCTTCTGATCTACCTCTCCTTGTTCATTCAGTCTGTTTCTGAACATCCAGTTTGTTCCAACAATGTTCTTGATTTGCTTCAGGAGAAGTGTCAGCTTATGAGAGGATTTTTCAGCTTCTGGAGGATTTTCAGCTTTTGGACTTTCTTCAGACTCAGAAATTTGTTCAGGTTCTGAAGTGTCCTCTGAAAGCTGAATCTCAGTACCAATGATCTAGTCTTTTGGTTTCCTCCAGATTCCACAGTTCCTCCCTCTTTCATGGTCAGGGTTTGGAATATAGACTTTCCTTCTGTCATGTAATGCCAGCAGCCACTGCCCAGGCATCATGAATTCCCCTTTTGTTTGGCTCTTAATCATATCTGCAACAGAAATAATTTCAGACCTAGGTACCCATATGGGTCCTCTTGGGTTAGTTCTGAAAGGTTTAGTCTTTTGTTGCACCTTATGTCTGGAGTTATAAGACTCAGACTTGTTCAGATACCTTGGATATAAATCCTTTAATCTTGAATAAGTTTTAGTATCAGACACTGAGTTCTTCAGAACCTGAGCTTTCAATGGTCTTGACTCAGATTTCTTCAGAACCTGAGACTTGAAGGTCTTTGGTTCTGAGTTTTTAAGAGTTTGAACCTTTGAAGACTTTGGTTCTGTTTTCTTTAGAACTTTGGACTTAAGAATCTTTGATTCTGATTTATTCAGAATCTTGGATTCAGAAGTCATAGGTTCTGTTTTGTTAAGAACTTCAGTTTTGCCAGCTCCGGACACAAGGCAGAATTTCTGTCCTTTCTTAATAAAATCAGAATCAGATGACAGATTGGCTTTCTTTTGTATCCTTTGTCTGACATTCTGAGATTTAAAAGGTTTTGTATAAACTGGTTTAGTATCTTTTGAAGATTTCATAAACACAGCCTTTTTAAAATTAGAGTCTGAATTTTTCGGAGTTTGAGACTTGCTTGTCTTAGGTTCTGAACTCTTCAGACTTTGAACCTTTTCAGATTTAAAGTTTGTTTTCCTCATAGTCTTAGACTTAGAACCTTTTGGTTTAAACTTTGGCAAAGTTTTAAATTCTGCCTTCATCTTTCCCTTAGGTTCAGAAGTTTTAGATTCTGAGCAGTTCATAACTTCAGACTTAGCAGTCTCAGTTTCTGTTAAATTCTGTTTCTCAGAATTGTCAGATGCAGGTACAAAACATACCTTAGTGCCTTTTATACTATCTTCAGAACATGATGGAAGGTTTGTTTCATTTGAAAAATTAAATGAATCATTTTTGAAACCAATTCATTCTCCTTTTTGAAACCAATTCATTCTCCTTTGATATTATAAATCATAGAAGCAACTTTGCTTCTGTTGATTCCAGTCAAAATAAAATCTTGAAGAGCAATTTCTTCTTCACTTAAAGGCTTATCAACTTTCTTAACAGTCATTTTTACAAGAAGAGCATTGTTCTCATCTTCTAATTCAGAGATGTGACTTTGAGCTTCTTCTTGTTTTCTTTCAAGCAGTTCAAGTTCCTTTTTCAAAGTTTTAAATTGTTTTGACTTGTTTAGATAATGACTGATAAGATCTTTGACAGTTTCAATAAGTTCAGATCTAGTGAGTTTAGAGTATACCTCATCTTCATCATCTGAGTCTGAATCTGACTCTGTATCAGAAGATGCAGTTGCAATCAAAGCCAAATTGGCTTCTTCTTCATAGAACTACCCTTGGTGAGAAATTCTAAGATATTATGCAGAAAAATTAAGTGCAGAAAAATTATGCAGAACAGCAGGAACAGCAGCACAAAAATGCAAACAGAAATGCCAATAATAAATGAGAATGTTTAGAATACTTACAAACTCCTAGCCAAAGCTTTGGATGCAAGAAAATGAAAAGGGCTTTGGATGATTGTTGTTGTGCAAAGCTGGGAGTGATGGAAAAGACGAATAACAATAACAATGGTGTTTTGTTATTATTCTTCACTCTTTCTGTGATGTTTATGGGGATTTAATAGCTGTTTTGATTGTTTGATTTGTTTGTGATGGTTTGTAAAGAATGAAACAGAAAACAGAGCTTCTGGCTTTCAAAGGTTGTTGTGAATTTTGGCTATTCCTTTTGGTTCTGTTCTTTGCTCTAAAATTCCTCTAATGATTCTCTCAAAATTCTCTAAAAAAAAGTTGTCCTCCATCCTCTGAATTTCGTGTTCCTTATATAGGCAAAATTGTGATCATTTGTAATCATGAAAAAAAAACCTTAAAAGTTGGACCTATTATGTGCTATGACCAAGACTTTGGTTAGCATTTAATGCAAAAGGAAGGAAGTGACCTTGCCTTGTGATCATGGTGAAGACTTTGGTTAATTTCAGAACAAATTGGGGCTGAGTTTGACAGGAATTGCTGGAAAGATGGGAAAACAGGGTGCTGTTTGTGCAGAGGTTGGGAGAAAACATGGAAAAGGGGTGCTGCACTGTGCAGAGGTTGGGAGAAAACATGGAAAAGGGATGCTGCATACAGGGGCAGCAGCAGAGAAATATGGGAAAGAAGAAATGCTGGAACAGGGCAGCAACTTGCAGAAACAGGGCAGCAGTTTTGCAGCTTAACTGGACTGGTTTTGATAAAGAAAAGAAGGAAGAAAATGGCAAGGTGGATGCTGGAAACCAGGAGCAGCAACTTGCAGCAAACTTTGACTGGTTTTGCTAAAGCAAGTGGCAAGAAGGAGGTGGAAGAAGGAGAAGGGCGCAGCTTGCATCTTTCTTGTGTTTTTGTTTTGTATAATTTCTTTTCATTTTGATAAAAAAAACAGCATAATAATGTTAATAATAAAAGTAATAATGATGATAATAATAATAATAGTAATAATGAAAAAGATAATATAATAATAATAGTAATAATGAAAAAGATAATAATAATAGTAATAATAATGAAAAAGATAATAATAATAATAATAATAATAATGAAAAAGATAGTAATAATAGTAATAATAATGAAAAAGATAATAATAATAATAATAATAATAATAATAATAATAATAGTAATAATGAAAAAGATAGTAATAATAATAATAACAATAATAAAAGTAAAAAATAAAAATAAAAATAATAATAAAAAAAATAATAATAAAGAAAGAATAGATAATAATAAAAATAATAATAATAATAAAGAAAATAAATAAATAATAATAAAAAAAATCTTCCTTTTTTATTATTATTTATTTAAAAAATGAAAAATGAAAAAAAACTTGGACAAAATTAGGGTACTACATTCAACATGTGTTTCAGAATTATACACTCTGTATGCTTTAGATCTCTCTGAGTATCCTAAAAAGATACCCTTTTGAGCCTTAGCATCAAATTTCTTTAGGTAGATCTTATTGTTCAGAATGTAACAAGTACAACCAAACTGATGAAAATAAGAAATGCTTGGTTTTCTTCCTTTAAATAATTCATATGTTGTTTTATTCAGAATAGGTCTGATATAGATTCTGTTCTGAATATAACATGCTGTGTTAACAGCTTCTGCCCAAAAGTACTTTGCAATTTTAGACTCATGGATCATGGTTCTGGCCATTTCTTGATCTGTTCTTTCTCTCTACAACTCCATTTTGTTGTGGAGTTCTAGGAGAAGAGAACTCATGGAGAATTCCATGATCTTCACAAAAATTTTCAAATGGTTCATTTTCAAATTCACCACCAGGATCACTTCTAACTTTTAAAATTTTCAAATCATTTTCATTTTGTACTTGTTTGCAGAATTTGTTAAACACATCATATGTTTCATTTTTGGTTCTAAGGAATTTAACCCAAGTCCACCTACTGTAATCATCAACAATTACAAGCTCATACTTCTTCCCATTGATTGAAGCTGTTCCAACAGGACCAAACAAATCAATGTGAAGCAGTTCTAAGGGTCTTGAGGTAGAAACAATGTTTTTAGATTTAAAAGATGTTTCAGAAATTTTTCTTATTTGGCATGCTCCACAAAGAGCATCTGAGTGATAGTCAATGTTTGGTAAGCCTCTGACCAGTTGCAACTTGCTAAGCTTAGAGATGAGTCTCCAGTTAGCATGTCCCAACCTTTTGTGCCATACCCATTTCTCATCACTCACAGACAGAAGGCAAACTACCTTTTGTTCAACCAATTCTGAAAAATTAATTTTATAAACATTGTTTTTCCTGTTTCCTTTGAACACAACAGATTTATCTTTGTTGTTGATTACAGTGCAAGTGTTCTTATTAAACAAGACTTCATAATCACTATCACATAATTGGCTTATGCTAAGTAGATTATGTCTCAGTCCATCTACCAACCAGACATCATCAATGGACAGGGAAGAATTACCTATCTTAGCAGTACCAATGATCTTTCCTTTCTGATTTCCTCCAAACCCCACAGTTCCTCCCTCTTTCATGATCAGGGTTTGGAACATAGACTTGTCTCTTGTCATATGACGCGAGCAGCCACTGTCCAGGTACCAAGACCTTTCCTTTTCTTTGGATGATAAGCATATCTGCAATTGAAATTATCTCAGACTTAGGTACCCATATCTTTATGGGTCCTCTATGGTTAGTCTTGAAAGGATAAGGTTTCTTGTGCACCTTTGGTCTGACATTTTGAGGTTTGAAAGGTTTTGAATAGATTGGTTTAGTAATTTTTGATGGTTTCATAAACCCAGTCTTAGTAAAATTTGAGTTTGAATTTTTCAGACTCTGAGACTTATTTGTCTTAGGTTCTGAACTCTTCAGACTCTGAACATTTTCAGGTTTAGAGTGTGATTTTCTCATAATCTTAGACTTAGGACCTTTTGGTTTAGACTTTGGCAAAGTTTTAACTTCTGCCTTCATCTTTCCCTTAGGGTCAGAAGTTTTAGATTCTGAGCAGTTCAGAACTTCAGACTCAGCAGTCTCAGTTTCTGTTGAATTCTGCTTCTCAGAACTGTCAGAAGCAGGCACAAAGCACACCTCAGTGCCTTTCATAATACTTTCAGAACATGATGATATTTTTGATTCATTTGAATGATTGAATGAATCATTATTAAAACCAATACCTTCACCTCTGTTTCTGTAAATGTTATAAATCATAGAAGCAACCTTACTTCTATTGATTCCAGTTAAAATAAAATCTTGAAGAGCAATTTCTTGTTCATTAGGAATTTCTTCAGGTTTCTTATCAGCCACTTCTCTGAGTTCTCTAACTTCTTCATCAATCTCATTAATGTGATTCTGAAGTTTGAGATTTTCCTCAGTCAGCAAGTTATGTTTATTTTTCAAAGATTTTAATTTACTTAACTTGCTTTTGAGGTGGTTCATAATATCTTTAACTGTTTCAATCAGTTCAGAACGTGTAAGATCAAAATATACCTCATCTTCATTATCAGAGTCTGAACATGATGCTGCATCAGAGAATGATGTTGCCATTAAAGCCAGATTTGCTTCCTCTTCATCATCAGACTCAGAATCATTGTCAAGATCATCCCATGTTGCCATAAGACTCTTCTTGAGTTTGTTTCTGAAGTTGCTTGATTTAGAGCTGGTCTTCTTTGATTTTTCCTTTGACTTGTCCTTCTGAAGTTCAGGACACTCAGCAATAAAATGACCAGGCTTCTTGCAATTGAAGCAACCCTTCTGATCTTCCCTCATGGAACTAGATCCTTTGAAGTTGCTGCTTTTGTTAGAAAATTTCTTTTGCCTTTTCATTAAGTACTGAATTCTTTTGGAGAGCATTTCCAGTTCCTCAGCTTCTGAATCTTCTTCAGAACTTCCCTCAGGAGATTCTTCATCAGATTCAGCAGCTTTCAGAACTTTCACAGACTTTCTTTTAGATTTCAGTGCTAAGGACTTAGAATTTCTAACAGAATCATCTTCATTAAGTCCCAGTTCATGCACTTTGAGGGAGCTTATAAGATCTTCAATACTTAGAGTATTTAGATCTTTAGCTTCCTCAATAGCAGTTACTTTGGGTCTCCATTTAGATGGCAGACTTCTCAGAATTTTGTTCACATGATCAGCAGTAGTATAGCTCTTCTTCAGAATCTGAAGTCCAGAAACCAGAGTCTGAAATCTTGAGAACATAGTCTCAATATTTTCATCCCCCTTCATTTTGAACAGCTCATACTGCTGAACAAGAATATTTGCTTTAGCTTCTCTAACCTTCTTGTTACCTTCATAGTTAGAGCAGAGGGAGGTGAAGATGGCTTTGGCTGTAGATTTATCACTCAGCTTCTGATACTCACTATGAGGTAGAGAATCCATAATGATACCTCTAACATTGTGATGCTTTCTATAAATCTTTCTTTGAGCATCAGACATACTTCTTCTGTTTATAGCCACCCCTTCTTCATCAACTGGTATGGTTATACCATCTTCAATGATATCCCATAGACTATCATCTATACCAATGATGTGGCTGTACATCTTGCTTTTCCACCATGAGAATTTCTCTGGATCACCAGTAAACATTGGAGGTTTATTGTGTGAACGAGATTTTCTTTCATCTGTACCATAGTCATATGATACAGAAGCACCACCACTTCTTTGATTTCTAGGAGAGGGTGGAGGGGAACTAGTGGATGACATGTTTTTCTCAGGATCTCACTGACTCACTGTTAGGTGATTGAATATCAGAACCGGAGCTCTGATACCAACTGAAGGTGAGAAAAACACACAAGAAGGGGGGTTGAATTGTGTGGGCACTTTTTCACTTTCTCAAAAACTTATGGTTAAGTTCAGAATCAGATTCTGAACTATTTTTCAGAGTGTTTATGCAGCGGGTAAATATAGATGAGAGAGGGAAAGAGAGACACAAGAGTTTTTATACTAGTTCCTTCCACAAACCGGAAGTAGTCTAGTCCCCTTGTTACTAACAAGAGATTTGAACTATAATCAAAGAGATTACAATTGCTCAAAGCACATAACTAAGAGACTTCCAGTTGCTCAAACACCTAGTAAGAGACTTCTAATGCTCAAGACACACAGTCAAGAGACTTCCCTGCTCAAGACACACAGTCAAGAGACTTCTAGTTACTCAAAACACAAAGTTATGAGACTTTACAGTTTGCTCAAGCACGCAGGCTAGAGGCTTTGGTTCAAACAGATTTTACAACAAAAATAGTTTGAGTTGAACACTTGATATACAATCAGAGGTGTTCACAAAATACAACTCAGGTTTAAGACTCTACACTTAAGAAATTCTAAGATGATAAATTTGTAAGAATTTCTAAGTTGTTTTTGGTGACTTTTGAATTTGACAGCAAAACAGAGCACAGAATTCAGTCAGTTAGTTTCTTGAGTCTTCGCAATTTCTTCTTCAAATCTTCACCCTTTTATAGAAGATAAAAGAGCTGTTGAGAATTACCCAAAAATCCAGCAAAGAGCCGTTGCAAAGTAGAAGCTAGGTCCAGCTGAAATTGTGTGCTAAACTGCAGAAACAGAGTATGCAATTTTTTAATTGTTTTCCTTAAAAGCTGGAGAATGTTTCTTCGAAGGAGGCAACTGTTCCATTGAGTTGTTCTGACATTGCAGGCATTTAATGCTGACAGTGACAGTTGCTTTTTCTTAAGAACTCAGACTTCAGAAGCTTCTTCAGGAGCTGTTCATCAGAAGCTCTCTTCAGACGCAGGTCTCAGACGCACCCTTCAGAAGCACTGTTCATCAGACGCACTTCTTCAGACGTTGACTTTCGTTGACCTTCAGACTCAGTCTTCAGACGTTGACTTCTGTTGACCTTCAGACTCAGTCTTCAGATGTTGACTTCCGTTGACCTTCAGACTCAGTCTTCAGACGCAGTCTTCAGAACCACTTCTTCAGAAGCTGCTTCAGACGCTGTCTTCAGAACCACTTCTTCAAAAGCTACCTCAGGCGCTGATTCTCTTCAGACTTGCAACACAAGCTTCTTTGCTTTCCTTCTTGCTCTTAGTTTGTTCTTTCATAACCAATGTTAGATACCAATCTTTAAGTACATGGTTCTGCACACTTAGAATCAAGCATTAGCAATTCCAATTTTCTTTTTAATACTTTGTTATCATCAAAACCCAAAAGAGAGTTGTTCATACATTTTGTTCCAACATAGACTTTGGCAAAGTTTTGAATTCTGCCTTCATCTTTCCCTTAAGGTCAGAAGTTTTAGATTCTGAGCAGTTCAGAACTTCAGACTTAGCAGTCTCAGTTTCTGTTAAATTCTTTTTCCCAGAATTGTTGGATGCAGGTACAAAATATACCTTAGTGCCTTTTATACTATCATCAGAATAGGATGGAAGGTTTGTTTCATTTGAAAAATTAAATGAATCATTTTTGAATCCAATTCATTCTCCTTTATTTCTGTTGATATTATAAATCATAGAAGCAACTTTGCTTCTGTTGATTCCAGTTAAAATAAACTCTTGAAGAGCAATTTCATGTTCACTAGGAACTTCATCAGGTTTCTTATGAACCATTTCTCTGAGTTCTTTAACTTCTTCATCAATCTCATTGATATGATTCTGAAGTTTAAGATTCTCATCAGCCAGCAAGTTATTTTTCTTTTTCAAAGATTTAAATTGATTTAACTTGCTTCTGAGGTGGTTCATAAGATCTTTAACTGTTTCAACAAGATCAGAATGAGAGAGTTCAGAAAATACCTCATCTTCAGAGTCTGAGTCTGAACTTGATTCTGTATCAGAAGATACATTTGCAACCAAATCCAAATTTGCTTCTTCTTCATTTTCCTTGTCAGATTCTGATCCAGATTCCTCATCAGATGATACTGTTGCTATCAAAGCCAGATTAGCTTCTTCTTCATCTTCATTCTCAGACTCAGATTCATTTTCAAGTTCATCCCATGTAGCCATAAGACTTTTCCTGAATCTGTCTTTGAAGTTGTTCATTCTGGATTTGTAGCAACCTTTCTGTTCTTCCTTCTTGGAACCAGATCCTTTGAAGTTGCTGCTCCTGTTAGAAGATTTCTTTTGTCTTTGCAGCAAGAACTTAATTCTTTTGGAAAGCATTTCTAGCTCCTCAACTTCTGAATCCTCTTCAGAACTTCCATCGGGAAATTCTTCATCAGATTCTGAAGCTTTTAGAGCTTTTAATGATTTTCCTTTAGATTTCAGTGCTAAAGACTCAGACTTTCTAACAGAATCATATTCATTAAGTCCCAGTTCATGCACTTTGAGGGAGCTTATAAGATCTTCAATACTTAGAGTATTTAGATCTTTAGCTTCCTCAATAGCCACTTTGGGTCTCCATTTAGATGGCAGACTTCTTAGAATTTTGTTCACATGATCAGCAGTAGTGTAGCTCTTTTTCAGGATTTGAAGTCCAGAAACTAGAGTCTGAAATCTTGAGAACATAGTCTCAATATTTTCATTCTCCTGCATTCTGAACAGCTCATACTGCTGAACCAGAAGGTTTGCCTTTGCTTCTCTAACCTTTTTATTTCCTTCATAGTTAGAGCATAGAGAGGTGAAGATGGCTTTTGTTGTTGATTTATCACTTAGCTTAAGATATTCATTGTGGGGTAAAGAGTCCAGAATGATACCTCTTACATTGTAATGTTTTCTGTAGATCTTCTGTAACACCCCGTTTTCCCAACTTGAAAATTTCATTTAAAATAAATCAGAGTTTCAACCTTGACGGGATGTCGCACTTCATTTACAATTTATAAATAGGATAATTTGCTATTTATTTCAAAACAGACTTTTCAATAACGTCAAAACCATCGCAGCGGAAATTCAACTTCATAATTAAATCTAAACATCATTAGGCACAAGGCCACATCAAAAACAACGTAGTTTAAAACTCCACTAAATGTGGTTCAACATCAGTTTGAAATTAAAATACATAGCACATGAATTCATCAAAAAGTTTCCCATCCCGTTACGTATCAGAGCGACTCCTAATGACACGAGGAATCAACTCACTTCAGCGATTACTCCTGGTTATCTGCACGTTACCCACGTAGAGGCAACATTCAAACAGAATGGGTGAGATTCACATTCAATAAACATAAGTACATAATTCATAAAGATGAATTTAACATTTCACATAAACATCATCAAACAACACCATCAGATCTTATACATACATCACACATACACATCATAATCTCACCTCTCAATGCAACATCAAATACAATAACATCGACCGACTCAACAATGCAACATCACTGACTCAAGTATGCAACATGCATGTGGTACCAATTCATCGCAAAATATGTCATAATAGGACATGTCGGGCATACACCCCCATCGTAAATGTCATATAGACATGTCGGGCATACACCCCCATCACTTAATTCATAATGTCATAATAGACGTGTCGGGCATACACCCCCATCACTTAATGCATATGTACTGGACTCGACAATGCAACATTTACAACAAATACAACGTCAACAACAACTTCATTATCATATACATCATCATCGTTATCATCATCATCGTTTAACATCATCATCGTGTATTATCATCATCACAACAAAGCATTATCACAGCACATCGTTATCATCACACATCATTATCACAACACATCATTATCACAATACCTCATCATTTACGCATCTTACACTTCACTTTAAAACAACTCATGTTTACATAAGACTTCCTATCCTTACATCTAATTAGTTATCATGCCATTAAGTTAAGGTTCAATTTGGTACGGTGTAAAGTTCTTGCCTCTAAGTTATAAAACATAGTCCCTCAATTATCTACAACTTTCATGTTTATACTAAAGAAAGACGCAAAAACATGAAACAGAGAATGCTGTCACCGTACAATTTCACTAAGACCTCCTTGGAGTATTTTCATCATAACTCAAAAACTAAAAGTCATTTTCACGTCAAACCAAAGCCACTGGAAAGCTAACAAAATTATCTAAAACCTTCATGTTTACACCCAAGGCCAATTCTGTACCGATCAATACCAGTTTTCGTTTCAAATTCGGAAAAGTTGTGCAGAAAGTCCATAAAAATTCACTGTGACCTACGTGCAGTAATTTGACCATAACTCAAGTTCTATAAATCGTTTTGACGTCAGACCAACGGCATTAGAAAACTAACATCCATACCTACAACTCTTGTGTTTACACCTAAGACCAATTCTGTACCGATCAATACCAGTTTTTATTTCAAAATTCGGGACAGAGATAAGAAAACTCAGGAAAAGCAACTTATGTTATTCAAACTTCTCATTCATCTGACACATGTTTATGAACATTCAAAACTTCATCAATTTATGCATAAGCATGGCACCAATCAGTAACAACACCATAGAATCACAACAAAATCAACATCTCAACATAGAAATCATCAATTTAACATTCCATCATTAGTTTATCATAATCAAACAACCCTAATTCCCAAATTCACCAACATCAACATGTTAAATCAAAATTTAGGGATTATGAAACTTAGATTTATAGAAGCTAGTCCCACCCTTACCTTGTTATGAAGAAATCGCCCCCTTCAGCTTTTCCTCTTCTCAAGTTCTTCACCTTCTTCCTTGGCTCTGCTTCTCCTCTTTTCTCTTCTCTGTTTCACGTGAAAACACAACAACTGAAACCTCTTCACGCGTATACCTCTTTTTCTATTCCACTTCCCTCTTTCTTAATTCCCCATAATGCCCTTAATGCCATTTTAATTCTATTTAATCTATTAAATTATATTAATTCATTATAATTCAATAAAATAATAAAATTAAATTCTAGGCGTTACATCTTCCTCTCAGCATCACTCATGCCTCTTCTGTTAATGGCTACTCCTTCTTCATCAACTGGAATGGATATTCCATCTTCTATGATATCCCATAAGGAATCATCAATTCCAATGATGTGGCTGTACATCCTGCTTTCCACCAAGAAAACTCTTCAGGATCACCAGTAAACATAGGAGGTTTATGGTGTGAACGAGATTGCTTGTTATCTGTACCATAGCCGCCGCCGCCACTTCTGGATGTGGATTCACCAGAGCCACCAGAAGCCATGTTTTTCTCAGGATCAATACTGACTCACTGTTAAGTGATTGAATATCAGAACCGGAGCTCTGATACCAACTGAAGGTGAGAGAAACACACAAGAAGGGGGGTTAAATTGTGTGGGTTAAATCTTTTCTTTCTCAAAAACTTATGTTAAGTTTAGAATCTGATATAGATCAGTTCTTAACTATTTTCAGAGTGTTTATGCAGCGGATATAAATCTTAAATGAGAGAGGGAAAGAAAGACACAATGGTTTATCCTGGTTCCTTCCACAATCCGGAAGTAGTCCAGTCCTCTTGTTACTAACAAGAGATTTTCACTATAATCACAAAAATTACAATTGCTCAAAGCACAAAGCTAAGAGACTTCCAGTTGCTCAAACACCTAGTAAGAGACTTCTAATGCTCAAGACACACAGTCAAGAGAATTCCAATGCTCAGGACACAAAGTCAAGAGACTTCTAGTTGATCAAACACTTAGTAAGAGACTTCCCTGCTCAAGACACACAGTCAAGAGACTTCTATGCTTAATACACAAAGTTATGAGACTTCTGGTTGCTCAGCACGCAGGCTAGAGACTTGGGTTCAAACAGATTTACAACAGAAATACAGTTTGAGTTGAACACTTGATATACTATCAGTGGTGTTCACAAAATACAACACAAGTGTAAGACTCTACACTTACGGAATTCTAAGATAAAAAGGTTTGTAAGAATTCCTAAGTTATTTGATGACTGCTATGTAAAACAGAGTATTGCAGTTCTGATTTATCTGGGACATAGTCTTTTTTTTCTTCTTCAAATCTTCAATCCTTTATAGAGAAATTAAAGAGCTGTTGTAGAAGAGCCATGTCATCAATTAGAGCCATTGCAAATGAAGCTTTGTCCAGCATACATTCTGTTCTGGTGTGTGCACAAAAAACAGAGCATTACTTTTCCTTAAAAACTGGCATCGTGTTTTGCCCAAAGAGACAACAATGCAAAGAGCAGTTCTGACTTGTACAGTGCCTTACAGTTGACAGTGACAATTGCTTTTCCTTAAAACTCAGACTTCAGAAGCTTCTCTTCAGAACTGGCTTCAGAAGCTGGCATCAGACACTGTTCATCAGAAGCACTCCTTCAGAACCAGACTTCAGACGCACTGTTCATCAGACGCACTGTTCAGAAGCTGGTCTTCAGACGTTGACTTTTGTTGACCTTCAGACGCTGACTTTTGTTGACCATCAGGCGCTGACTTTTGTTGACCATCAGACGCTGCCTTCAGAAGCTGGTCTTCAGACGCTCCCTTCAGAAGCACTTCTTCAGACGCTGTCTTCAGAACCACTTCTTCAGAAGCTGTTTCAGACGCTGATTCTCTTCAGACTTGCAACACAAGCTTCTTTGCTTTCCTTCTTTCTCTTAGCTTGTTCTTCCATAACCAATGTTAAATACCAAACTTTAAGTACATGGTTCTGCACACTTAGAATCAAGCATTAGCAATTCCAATTTTCTTTTTAACACTTTGTTATCATCAAAACCCAAAAGAGAGTTGTTCATACATTTTGTTCCAACAGATTCTGATACAATCTGATCGGAGGTTTCAGTATGAGGTTCTAAAACATTTATCAGGTTTTCATCAGAGGCAAGTTGAGGTTCAAATGATGGAAGGTCAGATTCAAATGAAGGTAAGTCAGATTTTGATGCTCCACATAGGAGAAGAACATCAGAGCCTTCAGGTTTGGCAAACTGAATTGGTTGGGTAATTAGTGGTTTAGCTTCTGATACTGAGTCAGCATCAGAAGTGGTAACAGGTTGGATGGTATGGGGAGTTGTGTCTGATGGAATGGTTGAGGTTGATTCAGAGGGAAACTCACCACCCAAATGTTTTTCAAGTTCTTCTAAAGATGAAGAGGAACTAGAACTGAAAGAAGGAACAATTAGGATGCAGGACAGAGGAATACCACCAGCATCACTTAGAATTCTATTCTCTATGATCCTGGTGACAAATGCCTCAGTCTGAGGTTGGTAAGTTCTCTTCAGGTTTGGTTTGTCACTAGGTAAACAAGTTTGAAAGGATGGGATGTCCAAAGGTTGAGGGGAAGAATATTTTGATGGTTGAGGTGAAGGTAGGGCTTTAGGTGAAGTATGTGGAGATGACTGATTAGCTGCCTCAACATGATCAGAAGCAGCTTCTTCTCTGTCAGAGTGTTCTCTGTCAGCAAGAATGTGTGCTCTTTACTTGTTGAGAGCATCTAAAAAGTCACCTGTATTGAGATTTCTCATGAGGGAAGGTTTAGATGGGGCTATTTGTAGTGAGGTGTTAAGGTCAGGAACATCATTAGATTCTAAATTAATTAAGGTTGCAACATTACCTTGATCAGAAGCAGATACTGAAGCAGGTTCAGACTGTTGTGCCTCAGAGGTACTTTCTCTCTTTATATCCAGATGAGAAGAGAGAATTTCCCTTGCTCCTACAACTGTTGAACGCTCCAGTTCGTTAGGTAAACTTACAGCCTTCTCCATATCTTCCTTCATTTTGCTTGCAACTTGTGCTTCCTTACCACAACCTTTCCCTTCCTTAGCAGAGATTCTTCCTCAACAGCTTCTTGAACAGCAGGAAGAGTACCCTTTTTAATGGCACCTTGAGCCAGAAGCTCCCTGATCCTCTTATTTTCAGCCATTTCTTCATCATAAGTCATCTTTTTTGCTTCTTCTTACTCCTCATATTCAACAATCATTTTCCTCATCTTTCTTCTTTTTGGTTCAGAAGCTCCTTCAGCTTCTGACCTAGCTTTTCTTGCCACCTTGCTTCTAGTTCTGGTGGGAAGGATCTCCACTGGATCCAATTCTTCAGCTTCCACCACAGCTTTAGGCATGTTAGCCTTGACAGTTGGTTTCTGAACTGGCTTCTGAACTTTAGCTTTCTTCACAGGTTCAGACTTTTCATGTTGTTCAGATTCTGAAGGATTGAGGTTTTAGGGTTCTAAAGGGGTTTTTGAAAAGGAAGAGTTTTTAGGTTTGAAAACTGAACGTGTAAGATGTGAAAGTGAAAGTGTGAATGTGTTTTGAGTGTTTTTGTTAAAACGATTCAGAAACTGGAAACAGACAAAAAGCATTAAACACAACTGCACATTAATGACATTAGGGGGTGCAAAGTACAACTTTCAAAACTAACTCATCACTGCCCATCAGTTTCAGACCACGTGTCAGACTACTGTTCAGATTCACTCTCATTAATGGGCCACGTGTAAAGTGTCCACTTAAAATGAGTTTTATCAGAAGCCAAAAATTTAGATTCTGAAACTCAGACTCTCAAAGTGACGTCTGATAAGTCTTAGCTTCTGATGAACTTCAGATTCTCAGTTTCTATTCAGAGTCAAGCAAATTTTCAGAGATGAAATGCATGTTCAGATTCTTTTTAATAAAATCAAATCTATCTTCTGCTAGGGGTTTTGTAAATATATCAGTCCACTGATGATCAGTATCAATGAATTGAATATCCAAAACACCTTTCTGAACATAATCTCTAATAAAATGATGTTTAATTTCAATATGCTTGGCTCTTGAATGTAGAATAGGATTTTTAGACAAACAGATAGCAGCAGTATTATCACAAAAGATAGGAATGTTGTTTTCATGAATCTGATAGTCTTCCAACTGATGTTTCATCCATAGTAGTTATGTGCAACAACTTGTAGCTGAAATGTATTCTGCTTCTGTTGTTGACAATGCAATAGTTGATTGTCTTTTACTAGCCCAGGATATCAGATTCTCACCAAGGAATTGACAATTTCCACTGGTGGATTTTCTTTCAATCCTATCACCAGCATAATCAGCATCACAAAATCAAACCAACTTGTAATCTAAGGATTTCTTATACAGAAGTCCAAGATTAGTTGTTCCTTTCAGATACCTGAAGATTCTCTTGACATCAGTCGTATGAGATTCTCTAGGATCTGATTGGAATCTTGCACATAAGCATACACTGAATAAAATATATGGTCTAGAAGCTGTTAAGTATAACAGAGAACCAATCATACATCTGTAGAGCTTCTGATCTACCTTTGAGCATGTGTCTTCTTTGCTTAAGTTGCAGGTTGGATGCATTGGTGTTGTCATCAATTTACAATCTTCAAGCTTGAACTTCTTCAGAAGCTCCTTTGCATATTTTGATTGATGAACATACACTCCATCTTTGCATTGGTTGATTTGAATTCCAAGAAAGAACTTCAATTCTCCCATCATGCTCATTTCAAATTCATCCTGCATTAACTTAGAGAATTCCTTGCAAAGAGTGGCATTAGTAGAACCAAATATAATATCATCCACATAGATTTGAACAATTAAGATGTCTTTCTTAAGTGTCTTTCTGAATAGTGTGGTGTCAACCTGTCCTCTTACAAACTCATTCTTAAGTAAGAAATTACTCAGTCTCTCATACCAAGCTCTGGGAGCTTGTTTCAGACCATACAGTGATTTCTTAAGCTTAAAAACAAAGTCTGGATGTTTTAAATCTTCAAAACCAGGAGGTTGTTTGACATACACTTCTTCAGAGATGACTCCATTTAGAAAAGCACTCTTAACATCCATTTGATATAAAATGATATTATGATTTACTGCATAGGAAAGAAGTAATGTAACACCCATACTAAATTATCTAGAATATTTAGCATGTGTATTAATCTGATACTGGGTACATTAAAATTTACAATAATTAATATATACAAATCACTGAATGAGTACAATTTGCTCGTTTACATAAATATCCAAGTGTCATATAATACACGTTTATATACATATATAAAATCTGTCAACCTCCTGAGCTTGCCTTGACGAGCATCTGCACTCCATCCAGCGTCTTCCTGAACATCTTCGTGGACATCTCTTGCTTACCTGAAAAACCTGCACCAGAAGGATTGGGATGAGACATAATGTCTCAGTGAGCTCCAACCCAACCTACTGTTGGCAACCACGGGGGAAACCTAGGGTCGCCGTGCCTACTCTTAGCGATCTTGGGGATACCTACGATCGCCGGCTTTCTCTATATACTTTGCGATCAAGGGGAAAACCTAGGATCGCTTCATTGTTTTATCTCATACATTTCATACTCTATTCTTATCTTAGTCGTATACGTAGTGATCTTGGGGACATCCTATGATCACATCTCGTTCACTAGAAACTAATCCTCATGTCTCGCATTACATATAAAGTATACATATTCATTTCATATTCGTATTCATCTTTTCATATCTTAAAGTTAGAAGTTAGCGTTGAACAAACAATTATTATCTTGGTTCATTTTACGGAGTGCATCCGGGTGGAGTAACCCCGAAGTACATCTCCCATCATACCGGTGAAATTCCTATCATATCAGGCTAACACCGGACTCCTCTTATCTTTGTGTAGGCAACCCTCTCGGTGAAGCCCCATCCGGCATAATCCGGAGCCTGCTGGACACATCTTGCATGTAGACAACCCTCTCGGAGAAGTCCCATCCGGCGAATCCCGGAGCCTGCTGGACATGCTTAAATCTTTTAACATACGTGTGGACAATCCTCTCGGAAGAGTCCCATCCGGCGTAACCCGGAGTCTGATGAACACGTTTAATATCGTCTTATAACTTACGTGTGGATAGCCCTTTCGGAGAAATCTCATCCGGCATAATCCGGAGTCTGATGAACACGTTATCTTATTCTTTATCATTAAGTTCTTACTTAAGTTCATATGCTTATCTAATACGTTTCATAGTCTTATGCATATCTGATGCATTCTTTAAGTAAATCGTCCTTAAATGCTTAACCTATCAAGGTTCTTAACTATAATCATAGATTCATTCTTGTACTTAGTACATGATGTGTACTACTCTAAATCTCTTAAACCTATAATAGGTTCTTAACTTATCATTCTCATAAGCCTTGTCTAAAGGTTGGGAACTAAGCTCCTTTATCTTACTTGATAACTTAGGGATGATTCTACCCATTGCCATGATTGATTCTTGATTCTTAGTGAGGTTAAACCTCAATGTTATGTGAAGTTTCTAACCCCACACTCATGCTAATACAAGGTATACTATGATCCATTCTTCCATTATTCATAGCATAAAGGCATACTGGAACTGTGGGGATGGTTTCTGGCTTTAAAACACATTTTAAAATTTGGGATGGCATGCTGTGTTTATCGTGGCACGATGTGCCTTGTCGTGGCACGATGGCGTGCTGATCAGTATGATCATGGCACGATGCGTGCCATCGTGGCACGATAAATCCAGGGGTGCCAGGCCCTGTAGCTGTTCCAGAAAGTTCAAAAACGAGTATTTAACAACACCACAGTCCAGCAAGCATTTATACATCAAAAATCAAGGTTTTTAACACATAAAATCATAGCATAATCATGTATTAACAAAAGGGAACTAACTTATGCAAATCTAGCTTAAAATCATTCATGAATTCCTTTCCTCTCTAAACCATAAAACTATCCCAAGAAGGGTAAGAAATTCATAGGGAGCTCACCTTGATTGTGCTTGGTGCTTGCTATTCTCTCAACTTAAAAACCCTAGCTTGCTCCAATCTACTCTTCTCTTTGATTCTTCTTTGTTTCCTTCTTCTCTTTCTCTTGATCTAGCTTCCAACTCAAGCTTTCTTGCAAGATTTCTCCCAAGGATTGGATGAACTTATGATGAGTGAAGGAAGGAGAGGTTAGGGCGTGTAAGTAGAGGAAGGGAGAGGGAGAGAGCTGATTTTTAGAAGTGTGTAGAGAGTATGAGAAAATGGCATGGGAAATATCTTGTTCCCAATTTAAAAACAATCTTCCCCTTAAGCCTTATTTACCATATTGCCATTGCTTAACATTATCAAATTGTCATGCTTGCTCAAAGACTTCTAACACAATTAACTGATACTTATAAGCGGGATGTTACAATCTACCCCCCTTAAAGAAATTTCGTCCTCGAAATTTAGAATCCAATCATTCTCATATACGCATGAATCTCTCATACTACTTTCTCCACTAGCCAAAACTCTAGTCCTTCTTACTTATCGGAATCCCTTAGATTTCCAACTCTATAAGTCAAATTTATTCGACAATCTTTCGTTGACTGGAATGCTTGATGTGAATCACACAATTCTTGCGTAGTAGAATATGAGGTTATCCAAACCATCGTATCCAATTTGCTGACTATATTCATTGTTCATACACTTCTTGCAATCTCAAATAGAGTTATCCAATCCTAACACTTGTATGGAATCTTATAAATCTCGTCATAGTCCGCGTAATCTTACTTTGACGACATTAGATCGTTCTCATAATCCTCAAATAATCCCACTCTTCAGTGGATTTCTTGCACTGCATTTATTTCCCATAAATTATTATCTTTATCTTTCGTCTCATACGACGACATCACTTATCTTAATAACTTAGAAATCACTCTTCATTACTTGGAGTTTACCAATCTCCTATCTTTCTTATCACTACTATTCTCGAATTCTGGCCGTAGCATAAATATTTTCTATATTGGTAAATCCAAACTCATAGAAGTTTAGTCCGAGTGATGAGTAGTAATCATCTCACATAACACCACATGGTACATTTCATAGCATATAATTTACATACATAAGCGAGCATGTGTACACTACTGACGGGTACACAATACATCACCTCATCCTTGTCCGACTAACGGGACATCATTCTTAATCTTAACATATTCGAGACATTACCACATCAATGGGGAATCTTTCTTACCTTTAACTCATCTTGTAACATCCGGGATTTGCCTTTCAACTGGCTTGCCAGGTTTGCCCCGCCAATGTTACTCGTGTTTATTTCTTAAGTGTACAACAACCTATAACATGAATTATGGTTACATTCTCTCGGCATCGTAAACTTATTTTCTCGTTCTGGACGTCGAATTCAAAATCATTGTTTTCATTGGAAAACTCTACTTGATTGCTACCAAAATAGCACACTTAGTCTTTAATCCTTTAGTCATAACCTAAAATTACGTAGCCCTTTACCATGAACTACGAATAACTTTTAATCTGCGTAAAAGTTCTTCGTCCTTTACTGGTGAACATTAAGTTCAAGACTTTCTAAAATCTTCAGCTAAAATAGGTTAACATAACATGGGTACAACATGAAATTAAACTCATTTGCCACCACATTGTCGCTTATGACCAATGCTTCAAACTCACCAATTTCATCTTACGAGTGCAACCTGCACTGCTACTATCTCATGCTCAATTCTCTTTATACTAAACTTATTCTTCAGGTATACTTGATGTTACTGAGCTAAAATAGCTGAACTACCATTTCAGGAATAACTTCCAATGTTTTTAATCTTAATGCGCTAGAATCTCTTCCTTCTTATTCCTTACCATATATTCTTAAACTATTTCGATATTCCATTCCTCATGGGTTCGAGGTTCGAAGTATTCCTCAACTTAACTTCCGAAATCTTCCATTAGAACTCGTGATTTGTTCAAGTCGTCTCTACTTACTATTATTCCATATTATAAGAGTTAAGCACTTATCATCTTCTCGTTCCCTAAGCTTCAGCTTAGCATTGTTCATTAATTCATTCCTAGATTGCTACTCCGCTGCGCAACTCTGATTCTTAACAATTCTGGTTAGAATTTGAGCAATACACCACTATTGCCGAATAAAATTTCATCGACCAATCCTCTTACTTTATCACTTTGTAGTTACCGTCACAAACCATTTGACGCTACTGTTTCTCTTGAGGTTTAAATCATCCGCTTAGCTTACGGATTAGTCATCACCTGACCTGGGTCTCTTTTTGGTCTTAAACCATATTCTTACTTTCACAATAATACGCCAAAACCTGGAAACGGTTTTTCAGCGACTATTACGAGCCCAACAATACTCCCGTCAAATAGCTTAAATACTGGTTCCAACTTTACTTTCCATATTCTGATTTATGTGACCATCTCTTGGTCAATCCAACATGTATTATTGTTTTAACATTGCAGAAATCGACCTAAAAGTACACCAGGAGCAGCTTAAATTTCACACTTAAATCACTTGTGTCAACTTCCGAAACAACTTATGACTTCTGGAGGTTCATACCTCCTATATACTGAATCCACTAATAGTTGAGTCTCGTTCCTATTCGTTCTAACTTTATCCGTAAGGATTTCATTTTCATACCCATGATCTTTCCGAGACAATTTCGGTCTCTATGGTCTTACCATACCTCTTAGGTTACCTTCGAATCCCTCCAGTTAACTGATCTCGAGCTTCGCAACCTCATCATTACCTTTTAATTCATTCAGCAACTCGTTACTGCATTCACCATCAAATCTTGATCTTAACATCTAAATAATTTCTGCATATAGTCGAACAATCCGAAATCTATACCTTATTACTGCCCTCGGAACTTATCAACACGAGGTGATCTCTTTCAGCTTCTAGAATATCTGTGGAAGGAAACTCATCAGTTGTAAACTTAAAACTCATTAACATTACTTATTCTTCATCCATTCAAGGGACTTCAACTTATTCTTCAATATCATGTTCTGAGAAATCATTACTTGCTGCTGAGCTTGCGTTTCTCGTATAAACATCTTGTTGGCTCATCATAATGAAAATAATCCAATTCACTTTTCTTGATATAAAACTTTTCATTGGACTTAGCTCATTTCAAATCTTCTACCAACAGAACATGTCCTAAAACACGCTTCGATGTGCAACAGGTATTATCATTACTACTTACTCGTCCATTTAGGGTCCTAGTTTGCATACCATCTTTTCTTCTTAAGGAGTGCTCCACTGCCATTTTCGTGGCACGAGAAGCATGGGTCGTGGCACGATGAATGTCCTGATCCATATGATCGTGGCACGATAGAAGCTCTCGTGGCACGATAGTTCCAGCAAGTTCAGACTCTGCAGCTTCATCTATCCCAATTAATCCTCGTAATCACTAATCAAATCTCTTCACTGATTGTATTTAAAATCTCATCCAAGTTGAGTACGTGAGTCCTTCGATTCCTCACACGATGTCCTTAATACCACTTCTCAACTACGGTTCCAGTTATGGTTCCATAATGTTCGTGTCTCCTCCTATGAGACATCTCTTAATGACGCGTCCAACTGTGTTAAGGTTCTTCACCTTATCCTTAAATATTTCTGACATTCCTTAAACTTTGCCGTAAACAGGCTTAGTTACTTTACAGTTTGATGGCCACCATTTGGCATTGAATACTTCTTCGCCCTTCATAAACTTCGTTCCTCCTTGGTCACATTCAGCTCTCGGACATTTATCCTAACTGTCATATACTAGACTGAGTTGATCAGGCTCAACTAGATGTGACCTTTAGAACAATATCCGGAACCCAATGGTCCCACTACTTTTATTGAAACTTTAATGACCCAAGGCACGGTCTGAATCGACCTGCTCTGATACCAATTGTAACACCCATACTAAATTATCTAGAATATTTAGCATGTGTATTAATCTGATACTGGGTACATTAAAATTTACAATAATTAATATATACAAATCACTGAATGAGTACAATTTGCTCGTTTACATAAATATCCAAGTGTCATATAATACACGTTTATATACATATATAAAATCTGTCAACCTCCTGAGCTTGCCTTGACGAGCATCTGCACTCCATCCAGCGTCTTCCTGAACATCTTCGTGGACATCTCTTGCTTACCTGAAAAACCTGCACCAGAAGGATTGGGATGAGACATAATGTCTCAGTGAGCTCCAACCCAACCTACTGTTGGCAACCACGGGGGAAACCTAGGGTCGCCGTGCCTACTCTTAGCGATCTTGGGGATACCTACGATCGCCGGCTTTCTCTATATACTTTGCGATCAAGGGGAAAACCTAGGATCGCTTCATTGTTTTATCTCATACATTTCATACTCTATTCTTATCTTAGTCGTATACGTAGTGATCTTGGGGACATCCTATGATCACATCTCGTTCACTAGAAACTAATCCTCATGTCTCGCATTACATATAAAGTATACATATTCATTTCATATTCGTATTCATCTTTTCATATCTTAAAGTTAGAAGTTAGCGTTGAACAAACAATTATTATCTTGGTTCATTTTACGGAGTGCATCCGGGTGGAGTAACCCCGAAGTACATCTCCCATCATACCGGTGAAATTCCTATCATATCAGGCTAACACCGGACTCCTCTTATCTTTGTGTAGGCAACCCTCTCGGTGAAGCCCCATCCGGCATAATCCGGAGCCTGCTGGACACATCTTGCATGTAGACAACCCTCTCGGAGAAGTCCCATCCGGCGAATCCCGGAGCCTGCTGGACATGCTTAAATCTTTTAACATACGTGTGGACAATCCTCTCGGAAGAGTCCCATCCGGCGTAACCCGGAGTCTGATGAACACGTTTAATATCGTCTTATAACTTACGTGTGGATAGCCCTTTCGGAGAAATCCCATCCGGCATAATCCGGAGTCTGATGAACACGTTATCTTATTCTTTATCATTAAGTTCTTACTTAAGTTCATATGCTTATCTAATACGTTTCATAGTCTTATGCATATCTGATGCATTCTTTAAGTAAATCGTCCTTAAATGCTTAACCTATCAAGGTTCTTAACTATAATCATAGATTCATTCTTGTACTTAGTACATGATGTGTACTACTCTAAATCTCTTAAACCTATAATAGGTTCTTAACTTATCATTCTCATAAGCCTTGTCTAAAGGTTGGGAACTAAGCTCCTTTATCTTACTTGATAACTTAGGGATGATTCTACCCATTGCCATGATTGATTCTTGATTCTTAGTGAGGTTAAACCTCAATGTTATGTGAAGTTTCTAACCCCACACTCATGCTAATACAAGGTATACTATGATCCATTCTTCCATTATTCATAGCATAAAGGCATACTGGAACTGTGGGGATGGTTTCTGGCTTTAAAACACATTTTAAAATTTGGGATGGCATGCTGTGTTTATCGTGGCACGATGTGCCTTGTCGTGGCACGATGGCGTGCTGATCAGTATGATCATGGCACGATGCGTGCCATCGTGGCACGATAAATCCAGGGGTGCCAGGCCCTGTAGCTGTTCCAGAAAGTTCAAAAACGAGTATTTAACAACACCACAGTCCAGCAAGCATTTATACATCAAAAATCAAGGTTTTTAACACATAAAATCATAGCATAATCATGTATTAACAAAAGGGAACTAACTTATGCAAATCTAGCTTAAAATCATTCATGAATTCCTTTCCTCTCTAAACCATAAAACTATCCCAAGAAGGGTAAGAAATTCATAGGGAGCTCACCTTGATTGTGCTTGGTGCTTGCTATTCTCTCAACTTAAAAACCCTAGCTTGCTCCAATCTACTCTTCTCTTTGATTCTTCTTTGTTTCCTTCTTCTCTTTCTCTTGATCTAGCTTCCAACTCAAGCTTTCTTGCAAGATTTCTCCCAAGGATTGGATGAACTTATGATGAGTGAAGGAAGGAGAGGTTAGGGCGTGTAAGTAGAGGAAGGGAGAGGGAGAGAGCTGATTTTTAGAAGTGTGTAGAGAGTATGAGAAAATGGCATGGGAAATATCTTGTTCCCAATTTAAAAACAATCTTCCCCTTAAGCCTTATTTACCATATTGCCATTGCTTAACATTATCAAATTGTCATGCTTGCTCAAAGACTTCTAACACAATTAACTGATACTTATAAGCGGGATGTTACAAGTAACCTCATTGCTTCCAATCTTGCAATTGGAGCAAATGTTTCAGTGTAGTCAATTCCTTCCTGTTGATTGTAGCCTTGAGCAACAAGTCTAGCTTTATTTCTGACTACCTCTCCTTGTTCATTCAATTTGTTTCTGAACACCCATTTTGTTTCAATAATGTTCTTGTGATTTGGTTTTGCAACTAAATCCCAAACATCATTTCTTTGAAACTGATTGAGTTCTTCTTGCATAGCCACAATCCATCCATCATCAGAAAGTGCTTCATCAATTGTTGTAGGTTCAATCATTGACAATAATCCAAGCAGAGAGTCATTCTGTCTGAATGTTGATCTGGTCTTTCTTGGACTATCCTTGTTTCCAATGATTAACTCTTCAGGATGTGAAGACTTGTACTTGAATGTGTTTCTGGGTGGATTTGCTTCTTGAGAATCACTAAGACCTTGTTCAGAAACATCTTGATCTTGATTAACTTCAGGAGGAGTGTCAGCTTCTGAGAGTTTTTCAGCTTCTGGAGGAATTTCAGCTTCTGAGCTTTCTTCAGACTCAGAAATCTGTTCAGGTTCTGAAGTGTCCTCTGAGAGCTGAATATCTGCAAAACTCTCAACTAGCTCTGATATTTTATTATCAAGCTTCTTGTCATCAAATATAATGTGCATTGATTCTTCAACAACATGTGTTTCTGGATTATACACTCTGTATGTTTTGGATCTCTCAGAGTATCCTAAAAGATACCCTTGTGAGCCTTAGCATCAAATTTCTTTAGATAGACTTTATTGTTTAGAATGTAACATGTACATCCAAACTGATGAAAATAAGAAATGCTTGGCTTTCTTCCTTTGAATAATTCATATGCTGTTTTATTCAGAATTGGTCTAATATAGATTCTGTTCTGAATATAACATGTTGTGTTAACAGCTTCTGCCCAAAAGTACTTTGCAATTTTAGACTCATGGATCATGGTTCTGGCCATTTCTTGCAAAGATCTGTTCTTTCTCTCTACAACTCCATTTTTTTGTGGAGTTCTAGGAGAAGAGAACTCATGGAGAATTCCATGATCTTCACAAAAAATTTCAAATGGTTCATTTTCAAATTCACCACCATGATCACTTCTGACTTTTAAAATTTTCAAATCATTTTCATTTTGTACTTGTTTGGAATTTGTTAAACACATCATATGTTTCATTTTTGGTTCTAAGGAATTTAACCCAAGTCCACCTACTGTAATCATCAACAATTACCAACCCATACTTCTTCCCATTGATTAACGATGTGCCAACAGGACCAAACAAATCAATGTGAAGTAGTTCTAAGGGTCTGGAGGTAGTAACAATGTTTTTGGATTTAAAAGAAGTTTTAGCAATTTTTCCTTTCTGGCATGCTCCACAAAGAGCATCTGAGTGATAGTCAATGTCTAGTAAGCCTCTGACCAGTTGTAACTTGCTAAGCTTAGAGATGAGTCTCCAGTTAGCATGTCCCACCCTTTTGTGCCATACCCATTTCTCATCACTCACTGACAGAAGACAAACTACCTTCTGATCAACCAGTTTTGAAAAATCAATTTTATAAACATTGTTCTTCCTCTTTCCTTTGAACACAACAGATTTATCTTTGTTGTTGATTACAGTACAAGTGTTCTTATCAAACAAGACATCATAACCACTGTCACAAAATTGAATTATGCTAAGTAGGTTATGTCTTAGTCCATCTACCAACCAAACATTATTAATGGAAATGGAAGAATTATCTATCTTACCAGTACCAATGATCTTGCCTTTCTGGTTTCCTCCAATCCCACAGTTCTTCCCTCTTTCATGGTCAGGGTTTGGAACATAGACTTTTCTCCTGTCATGTGACGCAAGCAACCACTGTCCAGGTACCAAGACTTCTCCTTTTCTTTGGCTTTTAAGCATATCTTCAACAAACATGATTTCAGACTTAGGTACCCATATCTTTATGGGTCCTCTTTGGTTAGTTCTGAAAGGATATGGCTTCTTTTGTACCTTTGGTCTGACATTCTGAGATTTAAGAGGTTTTGTATAAACTGGTTTAGTATCCCTTGAAGGTTTTACAAACACAGTCTTTTGAAAATGTGAGTCTGAATTCTTTAGAGTCTGAGACTTGCTCTTCTTGGGTTCTGATCTTTTCAGACTATGAACCTTTTCAGGTTTAGAATCTGTTTTCCTCATAATCTTAGACTTAGAACCTTTTGGTTTGGATTTTGGCAAGGTTTTAGACTTTGCCTTCATCTTTTCCTTAGGTTCAGAAGTTTTGGATTCTGAGTTGTTCAGAACTTCAGGTACAACAGTCTCAGTATCAGGTAAATTCAGTTTCTCAGAAGTGTTAGATGCAGATACAAAACATACCTCAGTGCCTTTCAAAATATCTCCAGAACATGATGATAGGTTTGTTTCTATTGAATGATTGAATGTGTCATTTTTGAAACCAATACCTTCTCCCCTGTTTCTGTTAATATTGTAAATCATAGAAGCAACTTTACTCATGTTGATTCCAGTTAAGATGAAATCCTGAAGTGCTATTTCTTGTTCACTTGGAACTTCATCAGGTTTCTTATGAGCCATTTCTCTGAGTTTTCTAACTTCTTCATCAATTTCATTGATATGATTTTGAAGTTTGAGATTCTCATCAGCCAACAAGTTGTATTTCTTTTTCAAAGATTTTAATTGAATCAACTTGCTTCTGAGATGATTCATAAGATCCTTAACTATATCTATAAGTTCAGAATGAGTAAGTTCAGAATATACCTCATCTTCATCTTCAGAGTCTGAACCTGACTCTACATCAGAAGATACAGTTGCCACTAAAGCTAGGTTAGCTTCTTCTTCATCATCCTTCTCAGATTCAGATTCATTATCAAGATCATCCCATGTTGCCATAAGACTTTTCTTGATCTTGTTTCTGAAGTTGCTTGATTTTGAGTTGGTCTTCTTGGATTTCTCCTTTGGTTTGTCCTTCTGTAGCTCAGAACATTCAGCTATGAAATGACCAGTCTTTTTGCAGTTGAAGCAACCCTTCTGATCTTCCTTCTTGGAAACAGATCCTTTGAATTTACTGCTCCTGTTAGAAGATTTCTTTTGTCTTTTCATCAAGTACTGAAACCTTTTAGAAAGCATTGCTAGCTCCTCAGCTTCTGAATCTTCTTCAGAACTTCCCTAAGGAGATTCTTCATCAGATTCTATAGCTTTTAGAGCTTTTGATGACTTTCCTTTAGATTTAAGTGCTATGGACTTAGACTTTCTAACAGGTTCATCCTCATTGAGTCCTAGTTCATGCACTTTGAGAGACCTGATAAGATCTTCAATACTGAGAGTATTTAGATCTTTAGCTTCCTCAATGGCAGTTACTTTAGGTCTCCATTTAGATGGTAGACTTCTGAGGATCTTGTTCACATGATCAGTAGTTGAGTAACTCTTTTTCAGAATTTGAAGTCCAGATACCAGAGTCTGAAACCTTGAGAACATAGTCTCAATGTTTTCATCCTCCTTCATCTTGAACAACTCATACTGTTGAACCAGAAGGTTAGCCTTGGCTTCTCTAACTTTCTTGTTTCCTTCATAGTTAGAGCACAAGGATGTGAAGATGGCCTTTGCAGTAGCTTTATCACTCAGCTTCAAGTATTCATTGTGAGGCAGAGAGTACACAATGATACCTCTTACTCTGTGATGCTTTCTGTAAATCTTTCTTTCAGCATCAGTAAGATTCTTTCTGTTTATGGCAACTCCTTCTTCATCAACTGGTATAGTTATACCATCTTCAATGATATCCCAAAGGCTATCATCTATTCCAATGATATGACTATACATCTTGCTTTTCCACCATGAAAATTTTTCAGGATCACCAGTAAACATAGGAGGTTTATGGTGTGAATGAGATTGCTTGTCATCTGTACCATAATCATATGATACAGCAGCGCCACCACTTCTCTGTGAGGATTCTCCAGAATCACCAGAAGACATGTTTTTCTCAGGATCTTTACTGACTCACTGTTAAGTGATTGAATATCAGAACCGAAGCTCTGATACCAACTGAAGGTGAGAAAAACACAAGAAGGGGGGTTGAATTGTGTTAGCCTTTTTCTTTCTCAAAAACTTGGAGTTAGTTCGGAGTTTGAAGCTAATTTCAGAGTTATGTTGCAGCGGATAGAGAGTAATGAGAGAGAGAGAGAGAAAGAGAGAAAGACACAAGAAATTATCCTGGTTCCTTCCACAGCCCGGAAGTAGTCCAGTCCCCTACTTACAAGAGATTTTTCACTATAATCCAAATAGTTACAGATGCTCAAGCACACAAGCAAGAGACTTCCAAATGCTCAAACACACAGTAAGAGACTTCTAATTGCTCAAGCACACAAGCAAGAGACTTCTAATTGCTCCAGCACACAAGCAAGAGACTTCTGATTGCTCAAGCACACAAGCAAGAGACTTCTGATTGCTCAAGCACACAAGCAAGAGACTTATGATTGCTCAAGCACACAAGCAAGAGACTTCTGATTGCTCAAGCACAAAAGCAAGAGACTTCTGATCAAACAGAGTTACAGATAAAAATGTTTGAGTTGAACACTTGATATATTACCAGTGGTGTTCACAGAATACAACACAATTTTCAGACTCTATACTTAAGAAATTCTAAGATGAGAAAGTTCGAAAGAATTTCTAAGTTATTGATGCGTAGTGAATTTGACAGAGTATTGGCACTTTCAGAATTGTAGAGTCTTGTATATTCTTCTTCAAGTCTTCAGTCCTTTTATAGAGTAATAAAGAGACGTTGAGAAGGTGTCAGATCATCAATAGAGTCGTTTGAATTGAAGCTTAATCCAACGTTGATTTCTTCCTTGATATGGACTGTGTACTAAAAGAATAATGTTTGAATTGTTTCCTTAAAAAGAATTGGATCTTCTGTCTAAGGAGACAAAGTTGCAGAGGTCTTGTTGTACTATGTACTTTTGATAGTGACACCAGTTGACTTCTGAGTTTCCTTCAGACTTCAGACACTGTTCTTCAGACGCTGTTCTTCAGACATTGTTCTTCAGACGTTGTTCTTCAGACACTGTTCTTTAGACACTGTTCTTCAGACAATGTTCTTCAGACTCTGATCTTCAGATCCTGAATGTCTTCAGACTTGCAACACAAGCTTCAAAAAATTTCTTCTCTCTTAACTTGATCTTTCAGAACCACTGTGAGATACATAATTTTTAAGTATATGGTCCTGCACACTAGAACAAGTATTAGTGTATCCAATTTTCTTTTTAACACTTTGTTATCATCAAAACTCAAAAGGAACTTGTTCATACATTTTGTTCCAACAGTTGGGGTTGGGGTGCATTGGGAGGATCATAAGCCTGTTACCGAGATCAGAAGTTTTTGGAATTGGCGGCGGTAGCATTTGCGCTTAAGATTTGGAGGCATTATCTGTTGGTTCGAGGTTTGAAGTGTTCAGCGATCATAAGAGTTTGAAGTATCTGTTTGACCATAAGGAGTTGAACATGAGGCAGAGGTGTTGGATGAAGTTTTTGAAGGAGTACGATTTTGAGTTGAGTTATCATTCAGGCAAGGCGAATGTAGTGGCAGATGCTTTGAGTCGGAAATCTTTGCACGGGTCGGCGCTTATTGTTAAGGAATTGGAGTTGGTTGAGCAGTTCAGAGATTCGAGCTTAGTGTGTGAGTGGACGCTTAATGGTGTGAAGTTAGGGGTGTTGAAACTGACGAGTAATGTTTCTATAGAGGGTCAGAAGGTGGACTTGGAGCTTGCAAGTCGGTTGGTGTTGGTTAGATCGAGGCAATTTTTGAGAACGAAAAATCTTTAAGTGCAGACGAAAATTCTTTAAGTAAGGAAGTGTAGTTTAAAAGAAAATATAAAAAAGTATAAGTTCAAACGCCAACTAAAAAACAATAAGCTAATAAGAGAAATTTGTTTACCAATTAATAAAAAAAAATATTGTTTATCAAAACACATCTCATTTGATTAACACAAGCTTATGAGTCTTTTCAATAAACTATAAACTAACTTAATAACATTATCAAACAGAGTCTTGCTTCTTCCTTATTGTGGAGTCCTGCGTGACAGCCAACTAACGCCATTTTGTGCATGTAACTCATGAAGACAAGAAGTAGCTCTAGAAGATAATGCTACCTCTGGTGTACCAGAAGATGCTCCAGATGATAAAACATTCTTTGGATGACAAAGAGTCAATTCAAGTGGTGTTTCTCCCTATGGACGCTCATTCAAGTAAAAAGCTTCACATCCAGAAGAACTTATCATTGGCAATAAAGATGATCCTTGAAAGACCAAATCGTCATCCAGGAATGAATCTTTTTTGTTGGGTCTTCTTTCAATGATTGAGCCAGCCACAGTTGATGAAGCTCTAGGTGACAATGTTTGGGTCATAGCAATGCAAGAAGAACTAAACAAATCTTAGAGAAATGATGTTTGGAATTTAGTTACTAGATCAAAAGCCAAGAATGCCATTGGCACAAAGTGAGTTTTTAGAAACAAGCTCGATGAACAATGTGATGTGGTAAGAAATAAAGTTAGATTAGTAGCACAAGTCTATAGTCATCAAGAATGTATTGATTTCCTTGTAACCTTTGCACCTGTAACTAAACTAGAAGTAATAAGATCGTTGCTATCATATGTTATTAATCATGATATCATACTATATCAAATGCATGTTAAAAGTACTTTTTTTTTAGGAAAGCAAAAGTGAAATTCTTAATGGTGTCATTTTTGAAGAATTGTATGTGAAACAACCTTGTGGGTTTGAGGATTTAAAAGACCTAAAATATGTTTTTAAACTCAAAAAGTCATTGTATGGTCTGAACCAAGTTCTAGAGCTCGGTATGAAAGACTCATTAACTTTATTTTAGAAAATGGTTTTTCATGAGGTCAAGTTGACACTGCACTCCTTTGAATATCATTTAAAGATGAAATTTTAAGGCTAAATTCAATGTTTGGTCCCTTAATTAATTTCTGATTTTCAGTTTAGTCTCATAACTCCTAAATCGCTCATATTGATCCCTTCCCTATACCTCCGTCAGTTAATTTGATCTTATTATGTTAATTTTAACCTCAAACGTCTAAGGTGAACCAACATGAAAAGTGGTCCCACATAAACCCTATCATTCTTTTTAATTTAAATCATTTGATCTTATTCAAAAAAAAAGCTGACCATCTGATCATGCTAGTTTATAGTATCATACAGTGAACCAACAACAACTAATTTTATTTTATTTTCTTCATCTTCTTCATCATCTTCAACATCACATTCATTAAAATTCATACAAAACTGATAAAAGAATCCAGAAACAACGCGAAAAACCATCATCATCATCATCGCTACACCTTCACCACCAACGACAACACCTAATGCAATCACCAAAAGTCAATGAACCCATAAATAACTAAATCTCTAATTCCTTACACCCATAATTTTTCTTTATAGTGTTGTTTAGAATTAATTAATTAATATTTCTATTTTAATAATTTTGCTTTTTTAAAAGAAAACTGTGAAAAGAAGAAAAGAGAGTGAAAAAGTAGCAGAAGGAAGAAGAAGAGTAACAACAACATATCCTTATAAATAGTTTTGCATATCAGACACATATCAACGAACAGAGCCTCCGCCAGAATCGACTTAGTCGGCAAAAATAAGTGGTACATCCCGAGAAGAGAATTCAATGAAAAAGGTAAGCTAAGAAGAAGGTAACCCGTTACTGGATGTAGAAGGTGAAGGTGAATCTTCATCGAAAGAAGAAGGTAACATGTTATTGTTGTTGTTTCTGAATTCTTTTATGGGTTTTGTATGATGTTGATGATGATGAATGTGATGTGGAAGATGATGAAGAAGAGAAAGGAATAAGATAAAGAAAAGTAAATAAAATTAGTTGTTATTGGTTTATTGTAAGATACAATAGAGCTGTATGATCCAATGGTTCTCATTTTTAAAATAAGATCAAACAGTTTAAATTAAAAAAATTAATAGGGTCTATGGTGGATTACTTTCATTGTTTGTTCTCTTTAGACATTTTAATAAATATTTTGCAACAAAAAATCCCTTTGATACAATTGTATCCAATTCCAAACAAATTTTATATGTTACACAAATGATTTATTAAATATATTACACAAATGTTATACTAGTATGTTTTATTTGTGCACAATAACAATATGATTTATTTGACCGAAACAAAAAAATAATAAGATTTATAGAGATGCATATAAGTTTTATTTGAGCAATTCCACTAAGACGATTTAAGACAATACATTGAGTTCTCTACACCTTGAAAACAATATTTATTAAAATGAAAAAGGTGTATTATATTATTTTTTTACTTATTATACGGAAAGCAGATAGGATCCCCATGTTGTTGAATTCTACATGGTCCTGACTTGAATATATTCCAATTGCAATCATCACATTTAGTTTTACGTAAATCACCGCCTTGGTAAATATCAAAATAATGTGTCTCACCATTCCATACAAAGGAGCAGAAGAATAACGTATTGTCGGTAGTAACTTTCTCATTGAAACTAAAACCATAGTTATCACCAGGATGCAGAAGATGAAATCCGAGATCATCATCTGCAGATTTGCAATGAACGGTTAAGTCCAAACTTCCTTCCAAAGAGTTATGAATATTCACATGTACTCCATGAATATTGTGCAGTGATAACAAAATCAACGCACATAGCAAAATAATTTTTTGGATAAGACGAGACATTTCACCTTTGGAAGTGAATAATATTGAATATATGTAGGAAGAAAAAACATATGTATTTATAGGAGATTTTGAGGAAAGAAATACATAAAACTTTAGAAAAGTAAAAATATTTTAAATATTAATAATAATATATGTAATTAATATCTGCCAAAAAATTAAATCTAAAAGAGATTTTAGGTTTTGTTTAATTGAACAAATTTTTTATATTAAACCATTTACTCAATATTATATCTAACACTTCAAAATTATTAAAATATACAAATAAAAAATATCTAAATTCTTAAAAAAAACTAAAAAAACAAACGTATTTGGTCGAAAATTTAGACAAAAACAATTGACACACAAAATGTATTTGATCTAAATCAGAAGTAATTATAGTACACATTTAATTTATTGAAATGAACAAAACACTTATTACTGGACACATAAAATATGTTTCTCTAGCATGAACGTTGTTTTCAATGTTCAATTCAAGTGATTGACGCCTTCTAAATTATTCAGCAATTAATGATTATGTTACTTATTTTTTACAAGATTATTGTTGTTTATAGTTATTAAATAAAAAAATATTTCAAGTCAAAAACTTTTAGATGTACAAAAACATTATAAATATTAATAACATATTCAACTAAAATTATTCAAAATAAAAGTGAAGAAAACATTTAAAATTAATGTATGATTGGAGAAACTTTTGACTAAAGATATTGAACAAAGTAAATTCAAATACTTGGTCAACTAAAAGTAAATTTAAATAGATTTAAAGTCTTGTGTAATTAAATTAATTCGTACAAATCCCCTTTAATTAATATTATATATATATATATATATATATATATATATATATATATATATATATATATATATATATATATATATATCACATAGCAAAGAAAATCCAAATTGTTATAAAAAATTTGAAAAAGTCAAATGTATTTGGTCAAACATTAAGACAAAAAACATACTCCCTCCATAACAAAATATAAGCAAAATTCAACCATTTCAGTTGTAACTAATTATAAGCAAAATTGACTTTTTTTGTCATATTTAAGGATAATATACCTGAAATACCCTTACTTTAATTTTTTAAATGCACACACGTTTAACAACAACACCTTGAAAATATACTACTGTACACCATAATTAATGAGGACAAAATAGGTTATTTAACTTAAATTAAATAACACAAACCACATTCCTTAAAAAATGTGAATTGGTCAAATTTGCTCATAAAAAGTTATGGAGGGAGTACACATAAAATGTATTTGTTCCAAATCTGACGTAATTATAGTACATATTTCCTTTGAAAAAAATGTACATTTATTTATGAACGATACTCATTCTCTAAATTGAATTTCATTTAATTTAAAGTTCCAGTGCCATTCTCTAAATCCTTCAGCAAATCATGGAGTCTATAAGACACAAAAATACAAAACTACAATACATCTTTTCAAAGATTGATTTCAAAGATGTATTGATAATATGTTATTTATTTGTCACAAAAATTAAAGTACTTATATAACTAGAATCAAAACATTATTAGAATTGAAACGAGGGATATTGACCAATAGAGTTACCTCGTCAACAAAATGCAATAGTCAAAATACATAACAAATAGGTGTAGACCGTAAAAAATAACTGAAAAGTATCATCAAACATAACATCAATTAGACTTTTTTTGTGAGAGAAATTTCTAAATTATATTTAGAAAGTTACAACGGTTAAATAGAGACCTTTTAAAAAAGGTGTAATGTTTGACGATTGAACCAATGTAACCATTCGTAAATACACTTTTTTAAAGGGTTATTTTTCTTCACCAAATGACATAAGTTTCTCCATAAATAGAGAGACTGTGGAGGTAGAAAATAAATCGGAAAAATAGAGACAAAAATCACAATCTTGAAAGACGAAAGACAAAATACTTTAAATTAAGGCTACATTACACCGGGTTGAATTGTGTTAGCCTTTTTCTTTCTCAAAAACTTGGAGTTTGTTCAGAGTTTGAAGCTAATTTCAGAGTTATGTTGCAGCGGATAGAGAGTAATGAGAGAGAGAGAGAGAAAGACACAAGCAATTATCGTGGTTCCTTCCACAGCCCGGAAGTAGTCCAGTCCCCTACTTACAAGAGATTTTTCACTATAATCCAAATAGTTACAGATGCTCAAGCACACAAGCAAGAGACTTCCAAATGCTCAAACACACAGTAAGAGACTTCTAATTGCTCAAGCACACAAGCAAGAGACTTCTAATTGCTCAAGCACACAAGCAAGAGACTTCTGATTGCTCAAGCACACAAGCAAGAGACTTCTGATTGCTCAAGCACACAAGCAAGAGACTTATGATTGCTCAAGCACACAAGCAAGAGACTTCTGATTGCTCAAGCACAAAAGCAAGAGACTTCTGATCAAACAGAGTTACAGATAAAAATGTTTGAGTTGAACACTTGATATATTACCAGTGGTGTTCACAGAATACAACACAGTTTTCAGACTCTATACTTAAGAAATTCTAAGATGAGAAAGTATAAAAGAATTTCTAAGTTATTGATGCGTAGTGAATTTGACAGAGTATTGGCACTTTCAGAATTGTAGAGTCTTGTATATTCTTCTTCAAGTCTTCAGTCCTTTTATAGAGTAATAAAGAGACGTTGAGAAGGTGTCAGATCATCAATAGAGTCGTTTGAATTGAAGCTTAATCCAACGTTGATTTCTTCCTTGATATGGACTGCGTACTAGAAGAAAAACGTTTGAATTGTTTCCTTAAAAAGAATTGGATCTTCTGTCTAAGGAGACAAAGTTGCAGAGGTCTTGTCGTACTATGTACTTTTGACAGTGACAGCAGTTGATTTCTGAGTTTCCTTCAGACTTCAGACTCCCAGTCTTCAGACACTGTTCTTCAGACTCTGATCTTCAGACACTGTTCTTCAGACGCTGTTCTTCAGACATTGTTCTTCAGACGCTGTTCTTCAGACACTGTTCTTTAGACACTGTTCTTCAGACTATGTTCTTCAGACTCTGATCTTCAGATCCTGAATGTCTTCAGACTTGCAACACAAGCTTCAAAAAATTTCTTCGCTCTTAACTTGATCTTTCAGAACCACCATGAGATACATAATTTTTAAGTATATGGTCCTGCACACTAGAACAAGTATTAGTGTATCCAATTTTCTTTTTAACACTTTGTTATCATCAAAACTCAAAAGGAACTTGTTCATACATTTTGTTCCAACAGTTGGGGTTGGGGTGCATTGGGAGGATCATAAGCCTGTTACCGAGATCAGAAGTTTTTGGAATTGGCGGCGGTAGCGTTTGCACTTAAGATTTGGAGGCATTATCTGTTGGTTCGAGGTTTGAAGTGTTCAGCGATCATAAGAGTTTGAAGTATATGTTTGACCATAAGGAGTTGAACATGAGGCAGAGGTGTTGGATGAAGTTTTTGAAGGAGTATGATTTTGAGTTGAGTTATCATTCAGGCAAGGCGAATGTAGTGGCAGATGCTTTGAGTCGGAAATCTTTGCACGGGTCGGCGCTTATTGTTAAGGAATTGGAGTTGGTTGAGCAGTTCAGAGATTCGAGCTTAGTGTGTGAGTGGACGCTTAATGGTGTGAAGTTAGGGATGTTGAAACTGACGAGTAATGTTTCAATAGAGGGTCAGAAGGTGGACTTGGAGCTTGCAAGTCGGTTGGTGTTGGTTAGATCGAGGCAATTTTCGAGGACGAAAAATCTTTAAGTAAGGAAGTAAAGTTTAAAAGAAAATATAAAAAAGTATAAGTTCAAACGCCAACTAAAAAACAATAAGCTAATAAGAGAAATTTGTTTACCAATTAATTGCTCATTTGATTAACACAAGCTTGTGAGTCTTTTCAATAAACTATAAACTAACTTAATAACATTATCAAACAGAGTCTTGCTTCTTCCTTATTGTGGAGTCCTGCGTGACAGCCAACTAACGCCATTTTCATTTTTTTTAAGAGGAGAGAAATGTCATTAGTTTTTCTGCTTGTATAACTTTTCCAAAGATTACATACATAATTTAAACACATACACAATTGTAAAATACTAGTCTGGTACTCCTGCGCATACGCACGGATGGACATCTCGCAACTTTCTTACTCAAGAACATCAAAAGACAACAATCTTCATACCACCCATTGCCGAACATAAATTGCAAAAACGTTATATAACTAAAATCAATACGGAGAACAACATTAATAAAAAAACGTTAAATAATAATTTAGTGCACACCAAAGAAAAAGACTGAGATCAATTGCATGGAGTCTATAAGACACAAAAATACAGAACTACAATACATCTTTTGAAAGATTGATTTCAAAGATGTATTCATAATATGTTGTTTATTTGTCACAAAAATCAAAGTATTATATAACTAGAATCAAAACATTATTAGAATTTAAACGAGGGATATTGAACAATAGAGTTAGCTCGTCAACAAAGTGCAATAGTCAAAATACATAACAAATAGGTGTATACCGCAAAAAATAAGTATCATCAAACATAACATTAATTAGACTTTTTGTGAGAGAAATTTCCAAAGTATAATGGAAAGTTGCAATGGTTAAATAGAGACATTTTAAAGAAATAACAATTAAACCAATATAACCATTAGTGACCAAACTCTTTCAAAGGGTTGTTTCTCTTCACCAAAGGACATAAGTTTCTATATAAGTAGAAAAACTTTTGAGGCGGAAAATAATTCAGAAAAATAGAGACAGAAATCACATTCTTGTGAGTCCAAATTATGTTGAAAATAATACTAAATCATTCTTTCTTTTCTATAGTGCACAAAAGAAATTGACAGAACTTTAATATCAATGCAAAAGAATATTGATTGATCATTGTTGATGACTTTAGCATATGGACTTGGGTGAAATTTCTCAGAAGAAAGGACGAGTCTTATGAAGTATTTAGCGTCTTCTGCAAGGAAATTGAAAATGAAAAAGAGAAACCTTTTTTTAAAAATTAGAAGTGTTCATGGTGAAGAATTTTAAAATGAACCATTTAAAAAAAATGTCTACCTCATGGAGTTCTTGTTTAGTCATCACCTTTTGTGCATGTAACTCATGAAGACAAGAAGTAGCTCTAGAAGATAATGCTACCTCTGGTGTACCAGAAGATGCTCCAGATGATAACACATTCTTTGGATGACAAAGAGTCAATTCAAGTGGTGTTTCTCCCTATGGACGCTCATTCAAGTAAAAAGCTTCACATCCAGAAGAACTTATCATTGGCAATAAAGATGATCCTTGAAAGACCAAATTGTTGGTATAAGCCCTAGAGGCCAATAGTTTATGTTAAACTTTTATATGTATCATGACTTTTATTATTGAATAAAATATGGCGTTCTTTATTACACTTGTTATAAGATAAATAAAGTCCCTAGAATAGTTGGTTCATGTGATGGAATATTAAGTGTGACTTAATCATGAGATTACATCAACGAAAGAACACTATTCTTAAATGTATCCGTAGTCAAGCTTTAATATGAATTGGGATAATATTAAAGCATGGAGACTATTATGTATGTAGACTAATGACCACATCTCATGGGTCATGAATATGAGATATTAAGTCTATACATAGGTATAAGTATTAGGAGTAATATTTATACTGGATTGACCCATCGTGAGAATACTACATAGTATGTTATGAAATCGTCATAAGTTATTCTCACAATGATAATAGTGTATATCACTCTTAGACCTGAAACCACTATGATCCCTAGATGTGGACTCAAGTGTTTTATTGCCATTCAAACGTTTTCTGTAACAAGATGACTATAACGTTGGTTAATGGGCACTTGACGAATCATGCTGAGGGACATGAGTGTCCTAGATGGGATTTGTCCCTCCTCATAACAGGAGATATATCTTTAGGCCTCTTGATGGAATATGACTGGAAAAATGCATGGCCATGCCGAATTAAGTCAATATGAGATATTGGACTTATTCGTTGTTCAGTATATTTCGGGATCAAGAAATATAAATATTGAGCTAAACAAGGGTGACGTAATCTATGCCTTGTGTTCAATAAAGATATTAGGACAAAGGAGTAATCGTACACATAGATATTATCATGGAAAAGGTTTCGTCAGATCACTTGACATTCTTGTCACTTGGGTAGCAGTGATGTGTTACTAGATACCGCTCACTGTTTATAATATTAAATATAGGATTTAATATTATTGCCAACGTTACAAGAACCTATAGGGTCACACACAAAAGAACGGTAAAAAGGAGAAATATAAGTAGTACTTATATGATGGGGTACGTTTAGCAATAGGCGCTAATTAGTTAGCGGAAGCTGATGGGCTAATGGGCTTTTGAAGCTCAAGCTGATTTTGTGCAGCAAAGAGTTCTATAAATAGAAGCTCTAGTGCTGAAATCAGCTAATGCTTTTTCGTGTAACCCTAAAGCAAAAACGTGTTCCCACTTCTCTCCCTAACCTCTGATCGCTTGGCTAGCACCGGGAACCAGAGGAAGCCGTTCGTGTGGACGAGTAGAGGCTTTGCTTACTTGCTCAGCTGTGATCAAAGAAACAGTTTCTGCACTAAGAGGTAACAACTCTATCACTGATTCATGTGATATTCGTAATGATACAAGGAAAGGAAATCAAAAATTTTAAACTTCCGCTGCACTTTATATGTCGATTTCCCTTCAGTGGTATCAGAGCCAATTACGAAACCATGAATCGGATTGTTTTGTTTACTGCTTTATGTTTTAATTGGATTAAACATAATCAAATACAATTAAATAATAAAGACGAATTAAAATTGGCAAGGCATCACGTTTCCGTGCATGGACTTTCGGTTTGTTTGAAGTTCGGAACCGTATCAGGTGAAGCATCAATATATCGATTATCCATATCGACGGAGATGTGTTGCTCGATCACATACGCACATAATTGAATCGTATCACTTTTCTGTGCATGGCTTTTCGAATTGTTTGAAGCTTCGGAACCGTTTTCTGGTGAAGCATCAATACTTTCGATTATCCATATCGACAGAAATATGATTGATAAATTCTGTGTAACAGAAGTATATGTGATATACTCGTGATGATCGTTCACTAAATCAAGTCAGATGATATTTGTTCATATTGGATGATTGTAAACTGGAGCTTCGGAACCGTATCAGGTGAAGCATTCTAAGTTCGATCACCATATTGGATAAACAATCAGAGTACTTTGATTGGTGTGATCATACTGTTACAACGGGGTTCATAACGCCGCAAGTGTTGTGCCGTCATGATTAGGGTTACGAAAAGGCTGAAACCTGGTTCAGAATCGTGACACGATTAGAGAATCGTGACACGATTTTGTGCCCAGCAAATCGTTTGCTTCTGCCTATAAAATCGTGACACGATTCCAGAATCGTGACACGATTTTGTGCCCAGCAAATTGTTTGCTTCTGCCTATAAAATCGTGACACGATGCCAGAATCGTGACACGATTTTTCAGCACCAGAATTCAAAGTGAATCGTTCATATTGAATTAGCTTCCGGGGCGCTGCCCCCTTGACCCCTGTCCGCTGACCGGGCAGCGGAACCCCCGACTAATCTGCGTAGTGTGATCAATCGCCGAGTTTTAATTCAATTTATTTAATTATGAGGTGCTAATAATAATAAAAGATGTTTTATTGTTGTTGCGTGAATGATTATGGCCTTAGTCTTATTATTTCTTTTATTTTGAATTTTGAAATACGGCCTGCGTGTCGTGCCTCTCTCTTGAATTCTATATGTACATTCTCTTCTCATCCAATCCCTCGTATGTAAAACGAGTTTCTTTATATGTAATGTAATTAGAATACAAGGAGGTAATAGGACCATTGACGTTGGATTAGCCCTAGAAGTCTAGCTTGGAGAAGCAAGGTCGTTTCTAGGATTAGTTTAGATTCTTTCATTGGCTTGAGAGAATCATAGCGTTAGGAGGCCATAATCATGTCACTTTTATTTTGTATAATTGTTATGCATGCTTGAATGATTGGAGTGCGAATATATATGATATATAAGCCGTGGTGAGGTGAGATCAAACTAAATAAAATCCTTCAAAGTGATATATTAAGTTTAATGCTTTCCAAAAGAATAACACCCTTCAAGACTAATATCGAATGTGTGGGTTCTGCCTTAGCGAAGCACATGTTTTATGTTTGTAAGTCGTGGTGCGGTAATTTCATTTACCCGATTGTTATTCTATTGGGTTTAACTTAACTAAATTAATTTTAATACGATTAGAATAAATTTAGAAGCAAGAATTGGGAAATATCTATATGATAGATCAGAGTAAGAGTTACTCGCCCAATTGATTTGAAAGTTGTATGAGATACAATTGGAAATGTTCCTACCTAAATAGCTGAGTTTTGGGTGATCAGCCCTAGCTGACTCAAAACAAGGTGAAATAAGGATTTCAACCCGCTAGAAAATCTTCCAACGGGATTTTCCGAATTAAATGTTTGAAGGTCATTTGATTTGAATAAAATAGTGGGAGCGTATTTAATTAAAGGCCAAATTAAATATGTTATTTTCATGATACTTATTTTGCATATTTTAAATTGTAGATGGCAAATAACACTTCAAACAACATTTTGCGATCAATCCTTGAGAAGGATAAGCTGAATGAAACAAATTTTTTAGACTGGCACCGAAACTTGAGGATTGTCCTCACACATGAGAAAAAGCTGTATGTGCTTGATGAACCTGTTCCTGAAGAGGCACCAGCTGCAAATGCTCCCAGGGCTGAAAGAGATGCTTATAGTAGGCATGTCAATGATACCGTGGAAGTCGCTTGCATCATGCTTGCAACCATGACCTCTGAGCTTCAGAAGCAACACGAGAACATGGCTGCGTTCGATATGATCGAACACCTTAAGACTCTTTATGAAGAGCAAGCTAGGCATGAAAGGTATGATGTCTCCAAGGCCCTTTTTGGAACTAAGCTGTCAGAAGGAAGTCCTGTAGGACCTCATGTACTCAAGATGATTGGGTACGTTGAGAACCTCGCGTGATTGGGTTTACCCCTTGAGCAGGAACTTGCTATTGATCTTATCTTGCAATCGTTGCCGGAAAGCTTTAGCCACTTTGTCATGAATTTCCTAATGAATGACATGGACAAAACTCTTCCACAGCTTGCAGCAATGTTAAGAACTGCTGAAAAGAACATGAAGGGAAAGGGAAAGACCATCTTGATGGTTAACAATGGAAAGGTCAAAAAGCATAATAAGAAGCCTAAAAGGTCTAAGGGAAATGGCAAAGGCAAAGCAGTTGCTAAGCCATCAACCAAAGCCTTGAAGCCTAATGGAGGTGTGGCTAAGGAGGGCAAGTGCTTCTACTGCGGTAAGACCGGGCACTGGAAGCGCAACTGCCCAAAATATCTGGAAGATAAAAGGAATGGAACGGTTGCTTCCACTTCTTCAGGTATTTTTGTTATAGAAATTAACATGTCTACTTCTACATCATGGGTATTAGATACTGGATGTGGTTCTCATATTTGTACTGATGTGCAGGGGTTGAGAACGAGTAGAACATTGGCAAAAGGGGAGGTCGATCTACGAGTTGGCAATGGCGCAAGGGTTGCTGCTTTAGCTGTTGGAACTTATGAATTGACTTTACCTAGTGGTCTTTTAATACAGTTAGAGAACTGTTATTTTGTACCTGCAATTAGCAGGAATATTATTTCCGTTTCTTGTTTGGACAAGTCCGGGTTTTGTTTTACAATAAAAGACAAATGTTGTTCTATTTATTTGAATAATATTCACTATGCTAATGCCATTATGAGTAATGGACTTTATATTCTTGATCTTGATATGCCAATCTATAACATAAATACGAAAAGGATGAAACCTAATGAGTTGAATCCAACTTATCTTTGGCATTGTCGTTTAGGCCATATAAACGAAAATCGCATTTCCAAACTCCATAAAGATGGAATTTTGGACTCTTTTGATTTAGAATCATATGAGACATGTCGATCTTGTTTATTAGGAAAGATGACAAAGACCCCATTCACCGGAACAGGTGAAAGGTCTAGTGATCTTTTGGGACTCATACATACCGATGTATGTGGACCACTAAACACACCTGCTAGAGGAGGGTTTTATTACTTCATTACATTCACTGATGACTTTAGTAGATTTGGATATGTGTATCTAATGAAACATAAATCTGAATCATTTACTTTCTTCAAAGAATTTCAAAATGAAGTAGAAAACCAACTTGGCAAGAAAATCAAAATGCTTCGATCTGATCGAGGTGGCGAATATTTGAGCCAAGAGTTTGACGATCATCTAAAAAAGTGTGGGATCTTATCCCAGCTCACACCTCCTGGAACACCACAATGGAATGGTGTTTCCGAAAGGAGAAATCGAACCTTGTTAGACATGGTCCGATCTATGATGAGTCATGCTGATCTTCCAAACTCCTTTTGGGGACACGCCCTATTAACTGCAGCTTACACACTTAACCAAGTTCCATCCAAAGCGATAGAAAAGACACCATATGAGATATGGAGTGGTCGAAAACCCAATGTGAAACATTTAAAGATTTGGGGTTGTGAAGTTTATGTGAAACGACTAATGTCCACTAAACTTGAACAAAGATCGGACAAATGTTTCTTTGTGGGATATCCTAAAGAAACTAAAGGATACTACTTTTACAAACCATCTGAGGGCAAAGTGTTTGTCGCTAGAGATGGAGTATTCCTTGAGAAGGAATTTGTTTCCAAAGAAATTACTGGGAAAAAGGTAGATCTTGAAGAAGTTCAAGACCCACAAAGTAGTACGCCAATGGAGGAACAAGAGCAGGATACACAAGCTGTTGTGACAGAAAATCCTACTCCAATAACACAAGAACCACGTAGGTCAAATAGGATACGTCAAGAACCTGAGAGATATGGGTATCTCATATCAGAAGAATGTGACGTATTGCTCATGGATCAAGATGAGCCTATGACTTATCAAGAGGCCATTACTGGTCCTGAATCTGAGAAGTGGCTTGAAGCCATGAAATCTGAAATGGATTCCATGTACACAAATCAAGTTTGGAACTTGGTTGAAGCACCTAAAGGAATTAATCCTATAGGATGCAAGTGGGTTTTCAAAAGAAAACTGACATGGACGGAAAGGTTAACACCTACAAAGCGCGATTGGTTGCTAAAGGCTTCAAACAAATTCATGGTGTAGACTATGATGAAACCTTTTCACCAGTCGCAATGATTAAATCCATTCGGATCTTACTTGCTATCGCTGCATACCATGATTATGAAATCTGGCAGATGGATGTTAAGACTGCTTTCCTTAATGGAAATCTCCTTGAGGATGTGTACATGACACAACCTGAAGGATTTGGCATTCCTAATAGCATCCAAAAGGTATGCAAATTGCAGCGATCAATCTATGGATTGAAGCAAGTTTCCAGAAGTTGGAATCTTCGTTTTGATGAAACTGTACAACAGTATGGATTCATTAAAAATGAAGATGAACCTTGTGTTTACAAGAAGGTTAGTGGGAGCATAGTCTCATTTCTGGTATTATATGTGGATGACATATTGCTTATCGGAAATGACATCCCTACACTACAAGAAATTAAATCTTGGTTAGGGAAATGCTTTTCTATGAAAGACTTAGGTGAAGCTTCCTACATATTAGGAATAAGGATCTATAGAGATAGATCACAAAGATTGCTTGGCTTAAGTCAGGGTACATACATTGACAAAGTCTTGAGACGTTTCAATATGTATGAGTCCAAGAAAGGACTCGTACCTATGTCATCAGGTATAAGTTTGTCAAAAGCACAATCCCCTTCAACTGATGAAGAAAGGGATCGAATGATCAATGTTCCATATGCATCCGCAATTGGATCTATCATGTATGCTATGTTATGTACTCGACCAGATGTCTCGTATGCTTTAAGTGCTACGAGCAGATACCAGTCTAATCCAGGTAACAGTCATTGGGTTGCTGTTAAGAACATCCTTAAGTACTTGAGAAGAACTAAGGATACTTTCTTGATCTATGGAGGTCAAGAAGAGCTCTCTGTAATTGGTTACACAGATGCTAGTTTTCAGACAGATCATGATGATTTCAAATCGCAATCTGGATACGTGTTTTGCTTAAATGGCGGTGCTGTTAGCTGGAAAAGTTCAAAGCAGGAAACAGTCGCTGACTCTACAACTGAGGCCGAGTATATTGCTGCATCTAATGCCGCAAAAGAGGCTGTTTGGATCAAGAAATTCATCTCTGATCTTGGTATAGTTCCAAGCATTGTGGATCCCATTGAATTGTTATGTGATAACAATGGAGCAATCGCACAAGCTAAAGAACCTAGATCTCACCAAAGATCCAAACACATACTTAGGCGCTATCATCTCATTCGAGAAATCATCGATAGAGGAGATGTGAAAATATGCAGAGTACCAACATCAGACAATGTTGCTGATCCACTGACTAAAGCTCTAACTCAGCAGAAGCATGATGGTCATACTAGATCTATGGGTATTAGGTCTATGCCTGATTGGCTCTAGTGCTAGTGGGAGATTGTTGGTATAAGCCCTAGAGGCCAATAGTTTATGTTAAACTTTTATATGTATCATGACTTTTATTATTGAATAAAATATGGCGTTCTTTATTACACTTGTTATAAGATAAATAAAGTCCCTAGAATAGTTGGTTCATGTGATGGAATATTAAGTGTGACTTAATCATGAGATTACATCAACGAAAGAACACTATTCTTAAATGTATCCGTAGTCAAGCTTTAATATGAATTGGGATAATATTAAAGCATGGAGACTATTATGTATGTAGACTAATGACCACATCTCATGGGTCATGAATATGAGATATTAAGTCTATACATAGGTATAAGTATTAGGAGTAATATTTATACTGGATTGACCCATCGTGAGAATACTACATAGTATGTTATGAAATCGTCATAAGTTATTCTCACAATGATAATAGTTTATATCACTCTTAGACCTGAAACCACTATGATCCCTAGATGTGGACTCAAGTGTTTTATTGCCATTCAAACGTTGTCTGTAACAAGATGACTATAACGTTGGTTAATGGGCACTTGACGAATCATGCTGAGGGACATGAGTGTCCTAGATGGGATTTGTCCCTCCTCATAACAGGAGATATATCTTTAGGCCTCTTGATGGAATATGACTGGAAAAATGCATGGCCATGCCGAATTAAGTCAATATGAGATATTGGACTTATTCGTTGTTCAGTATATTTCGGGATCAAGAAATATAAATATTGAGCTAAACAAGGGTGACGTAATCTATGTCTTGTGTTCAATAAAGATATTAGGACAAAGGAGTAATCGTACACATAGATATTATCATGGAAAAGGTTTCGTCAGATCACTTGACATTCTTGTCACTTGGGTAGCAGTGATGTGTTGCTAGATACCGCTCACTGTTTATAATATTAAATATAGGATTTAATATTATTGCCAACGTTACAAGAACCTATAGGGTCACACACAAAAGAACGGTAAAAAGGAGAAATATAAGTAGTACTTATATGATGGGGTACGTTTAGCAATAGGCGCTAATTAGTTAGCGGAAGCTGATGGGCTAATGGGCTTTTGAAGCTCAAGCTGATTTTGTGCAGCAAAGAGTTCTATAAATAGAAGCTCTAGTGCTGAAATCAGCTAATGCTTTTTCGTGTAACCCTAAAGCAAAAGCGTGTTCCCACTTCTCTCCCTAACCTCTGATCGCTTGGCTAGCACCGGGAACCAGAGGAAGCCGTTCGTGTGGACGAGTAGAGGCTTTGCTTACTTGCTCAGCTGTGATCAAAGAAACAGTTTCTGCACTAAGAGGTAACAACTCTATCACTGATTCATGTGATATTCGTAATGATCCAAGGAAAGGAAATCAAAAATTTTAAACTTCCGCTGCACTTTATATGTCGATTTCCCTTCACAAATCGTCATCCAGGAATGAATCTTTTTTGTTGGGTCTTCTTTCAATGATTGAGCCAGCCACAGTTGATGAAGCTCTAGGTGACAATGGTTGGGTCATAGCAATGCAAGAATAACTAAACCAATCTCAGAGAAATGATGTTTGGAATTTAGTTACTAGATCAAAAGCCAAGAATGCCATTGGCACAAAGTGAGTTTAGAAACAAGCTCGATGAACAATGTGATGTGGTAAGAAATAAAGTTAGATTAGTAGCACAAGTCTATAGTCATCAAGAATGTATTGATTTCCTTGTAACCTTTGCACCTGTAACTAAACTAGAAGTAATAAGATCGTTGCTATCATATGAGTCGTGAAATAAAATCAGTGAGTCAATGCTTATCAATAGCTTGATCTTCGAAATTCAACGCGACAGAAGAAAAACAAGAAATAAAATAAAAAATGAGAAAAAGAAAAGAAAAATGAGTCAAAAAATGGGGTATGACAATATGTTATTAATCATGATATCATACTGTATCAAATGCATGGTAAAAGTACAATTTTTTTTAGGAAAACGAAAGTGAAATTCTTAATGGTGTCATTTTTGAGGAATTGTATGTGAAACAACCTTGTGGGTTTGAGGATTTAAAAGACCTAAAATATGTTTTTAAACTCAAAAAGTCATTGTATGGTCTGAACCAAGTTCTAGAGCTCGGTATGAAAGACTCATTAACTTTATTTTAGAAAATGGTTTTTCATGAGGTCAAGTTGACACTGCACTCCTTTGAATATCATTTAAAGATGAAATTTTAAGGCTAAATTCAATGTTTGGTCCCTTAATTAATTTCTGATTTTCAGTTTAGTCTCATAACTCCTAAATCGTTCATATTGATCCCTTCCCTATACCTCCGTCAGTTAATTTGATCTTATTATGTTAATTTTAACCTCAAACGTCTAAGGTGAACCAACATGAAAAGTGGTCCCACATAAACCCTATCATTCTTTTTAATTTAAATAATTTGATCTTATTCAAAAAAAAAGCTGACCATCTGATCATGCTAGTTTATAGTATCATACAGTGAACCAACAACAACTAATTTTATTTTATTTTCTTCATCTTCTTCATCATCTTCAACATCACATTCATTAAAATTCATACAAAACTGATAAAAGAATCCAGAAACAACGCGAAAAACCATCATCATCATCATCGCTACACCTTCACCACCAACGACAACACCTAATGCAATCACCAAAAGTCAATGAACCCATAAATAACTAAATCTCTAATTCCTTACACCCATAATTTTTCTTTATAGTGTTGTTTAGAATTAATTAATTAATATTTCTATTTTAATAATTTTGCTTTTTTAAAAGAAAACTGTGAAAAGAAGAAAAGAGAGTGAAAAAGTAGCAGAAGGAAGAAGAAGAGTAACAACAACATATCCTTATAAATAGTTTTGCATATCAGACACATATCAACGAACAGAGTGTAACACCCATATAGAGATTGCCTAGGATCTCTTACGAGTATTAAAATTTCGTACCGGATACATTAAATACAATACAGAAAGATTGGTAATATTTATACAAAACATGGGTTTGCCATACAACTTGTTATCCGATACAAACATTTCCATAATATACATCATAATACAACATTCTTATACATTAATCCATAAAAACAAAGCATAAGCAGCACGTTCAGTCCATAGCCTTCTCTTTACCTTTGCGTCGTGCTACCTACGAAGAACCTGCACCAGAAGGAAAGGGATGAGACATAATGTCTCAGTGAGCTCCTACCCTACCTACTGTTTGGCAACCTCAGGGAACCTAGGGTCGCCGTGCCTACCTCGGCGATCTTGGGAATACCTATTATCGCCAAGTCTTAACTTTCATCGCGATCAAGGGAAACCTAGGATCGCATCATTGTCTTTTCTCATGTATCTCATATTCTATTCTTAAACTTGACATATACGGAGTGATCTTGGGGGCAACCTATGATCACATCTCATTTACTAGAAATAAACATCATCTCTCGTATTACATATATCATATACGTATTCATAATCGTCTTACGTATCATTAGGTTAGCAGTTAGCGTTGAACAAACATAACATTATCTTGGTTCGTTTTACGGAGTGCATCCGGGTGGAGTAACCCCGAAGTACATCTCCCATCATACCGGTGAAATTCCTATCATATCAGGCTAACACCGGACTCCTCTTATCTTTGTGTAGGCAACCCTCTCGGTGAAGCCCCATCCGGCATAATCCGGAGCCTGCTGGACACAACTTACTTTACATGTGGACGACCCTCTCGGAGAAGTCCCATCCGGCGAAACCCGGAGCCTGATGGACATGCTTAAATCTTTAACTTACGTGTGGATATCCCTTTCGGAGAAATCCCATCCGGCGTAACCCGGAGTCTGATGAACACGTGATCGTAATTGTATAACATATTCATATCGTATCCTTATGGCATAAACTTAACTTGTTCTCATTCTTGAGTAATCTTTCATCAATGCTTAACCTATAAAAGGGTTCTAAGCTTTGAATATGTAACGTTCTTGTGCTCATCGTTCTCATGAGTCAATTCTTAAAAGTGGGGAACCAAGTCCCTAACTACTGAGTACCTTAGGTATAACTCTACCCATTGTCTTAATTAATTTCCTTGATTCTTAATGAGGTTAATCCTCAACAATATGTGATGTTTCTAACCCCACACTCATGCTAATACGAGGTATACTATGATCTATTCTTCCATTTTAAAATGTACAAAAGCATCCTGGCGCTGTGCGGATGATTTCTGGCTAGAAAAACAAGTTTCAAAAATGAGGTTCCTTGCTGGATCCATCGTGGCACGCCAGCCACCTGTCGTGGCACGATGGCTGCCTGATCAGTATGATCATGGCACGATGAAAGCCATCGTGGCACGATGAATCCAGGGGTTACAGACCCTGTAGCTGTTCCAGAAAGTCCAAAAACGAGTTTTTAAGTTCCACACAGTTCAGCAAGCATTTGTACATCAAAATCTAAGGTTTTCAACATATAAAACCATAGCATAACAAGTATTAACAATAGGGAAACTAACTAATGCAAATCTAAACAAAATCATCATGAATCCTTTCCTCTCTAAACCATAAAATTTACCCCTAAATGGGTATAAAACTTAGTGGAGCTCACCTTAATCCGCAATTTGGTGCTGATTACACTTGATTCCCAAAGCCCTAAGTTTCTCCAACTCTAACTCTTTTCTTGTTCTTCCTTGTTCCTCTTTTCTTCCTCTTGGTTTAGCTTCTTACTCAAGCTTCCTTGCAAGATTTCCTTACTAGGTTTTAGATTGGAGTTTGGATGAATATGGGTGAATGAGGGAGGGCGTGAGAGGTGAGGAGTGGAAGGGGAAAAACTGAAAATGGAATGGAAATGAAGGAATGGAAAGGAACATAGATAAATATCTTGTTCCATAATTCAATTCAATCTCCCTCTTTGCCTTAATTACAAAATTGCCATCACACTCAATACTTGGTTTTCTTGCTTGCTACTCAAGTTTCTAACACAGATAAACGCTACATATAAGCGGGATATTACACAGAGCCTCCGCCAGAATCGACTTAGTCGGCAAAAATAAGTGGTACATCCCGAGAAGAGAATTCAATGAAAAAGGTAAGCTAAGAAGAAGGTAACCCGTTACTGGATGTAGAAGGTGAAGGTGAATCTTCATCGAAAGAAGAAGGTAACATGTTATTGTTGTTGTTTCTGAATTCTTTTATCGGTTTTGTATGATGTTGATGATGATGAATGTGATGTGGAAGATGATGAAGAAGAGAAAGGAATAAGATAAAGAAAAGTAAATAAAATTAGTTGTTATTGGTTTATTGTAAGATACAATAGAGCTGTATGATCCAATGGTTCTCATTTTTAAAATAAGATCAAACAGTTTAAATTAAAAAAATTAATAGGGTCTATGGTGGATTACTTTCATTGTTTGTTCTCTTTAGACATTTTAATAAATATTTTGCAACAAAAAATCCCTTTGATACAATTGTATCCAATTCCAAACAAATTTTATATGTTACACAAATGATTTATTAAATATATTACACAAATGTTATACTAGTATGTTTTATTTGTGCACAATAACAATATGATTTATTTGACCGAAACAAAAAAATAATAAGATTTATAGAGATGCATATAAGTTTTATTTGAGCAATTCCACTAAGACGATTTAAGACAATACATTGAGTTCTCTACACCTTGAAAACAATATTTATTAAAATGAAAAAGGTGTATTATATTATTTTTTTACATATTATACGGAAAGCAGATAGGATCCCCATGTTGTTGAATTCTACATGGTCCTGACTTGAATATATTCCAATTGCAATCATCACATTTAGTTTTACGTAAATCACCGCCTTGGTAAATATCAAAATAATGTGTCTCACCATTCCATACAAAGGAGCAGAAGAATAACGTATTGTCGGTAGTAACTTTCTCATTGAAACTAAAACCATAGTTATCACCAGGATGCAGAAGATGAAATCCGAGATCATCATCTGCAGATTTGCAATAAACGGTTAAGTCCAAACTTCCTTCCAAAGAGTTATGAATATTCACATGTACTCCATGAATATTGTGCAGTGATAACAAAATCAACGCACATAGCAAAATAATTTTTTGGATAAGACGAGACATTTCACCTTTGGAAGTGAATAATATTGAATATATGTAGGAAGAAAAAACATATGTATTTATAGGAGATTTTGAGGAAAGAAATACATAAAACTTTAGAAAAGTAAAAATATTTTAAATATTAATAATAATATATGTAATTAATATCTGCCAAAAAATTAAATCTAAAAGAGATTTTAGGTTTTGTTTAATTGAACAAATTTTTTATATTAAACCATTTACTCAATATTATATCTAACACTTCAAAATTATTAAAATATACAAATAAAAAATATCTAAATTCTTAAAAAAAACTAAAAAAACAAACGTATTTGGTCGAAAATTTAGACAAAAACAATTGACACACAAAATGTATTTGATCTAAATCAGAAGTAATTATAGTACACATTTAATTTATTGAAATGAACAAAACACTTATTACTGGACACATAAAATATGTTTCTCTAGCATGAACGTTGTTTTCAATGTTCAATTCAAGTGATTGACGCCTTCTAAATTATTCAGCAATTAATGATTATGTTACTTATTTTTTACAAGATTATTGTTGTTTATAGTTATTAAATAAAAAAATATTTCAAGTCAAAAACTTTTAGATGTACAAAAACATTATAAATATTAATAACATATTCAACTAAAATTATTCAAAATAAAAGTGAAGAAAACATTTAAAATTAATGTATGATTGGAGAAACTTTTGACTAAAGATATTGAACAAAGTAAATTCAAATACTTGGTCAACTAAAAGTAAATTTAAATAGATTTAAAGTCTTGTGTAATTAAATTAATTCGTACAAATCCCCTTTAATTAATATTATATATATATATATATATATATATATATATATATATATATATATATATATCACATAGCAAAGAAAATCCAAATTGTTATAAAAAATTTGAAAAAGTCAAATGTATTTGGTCAAACATTAAGACAAAAAACATACTCCCTCCATAACAAAATATAAGCAAAATTCAACCATTTCAGTTGTAACTAATTATAAGCAAAATTGACTTTTTTTGTCATATTTAAGGATAATATACCTGAAATACCCTTACTTTAATTTTTTAAATGCACACACGTTTAACAACAACACCTTGAAAATATACTACTGTACACCATAATTAATGAGGGCAAAATAGGTTATTTAACTTAAATTAAATAACACAAACCACATTCCTTAAAAAATGTGAATTGGTCAAATTTGCTCATAAAAAGTTATGGAGGGAGTACACATAAAATGTATTTGTTCCAAATCTGACGTAATTATAGTACATATTTCCTTTGAAAAAAATGTACATTTATTTATGAACGATACTCATTCTCTAAATTGAATTTCATTTAATTTAAAGTTCCAGTGCCATTCTCTAAATCCTTCAGCAAATCATGGAGTCTATAAGACACAAAAATACAAAACTACAATACATCTTTTCAAAGATTGATTTCAAAGATGTATTGATAATATGTTATTTATTTCACAAAAATTAAAGTACTTATATAACTAGAATCAAAACATTATTAGAATTGAAACGAGGGATATTGACCAATAGAGTTACCTCGTCAACAAAATGCAATAGTCAAAATACATAACAAATAGGTGTAGACCGTAAAAAATAACTGAAAAGTATCATCAAACATAACATCAATTAGACTTTTTTTGTGAGAGAAATTTCTAAATTATATTTAGAAAGTTACAACGGTTAAATAGAGACCTTTTGGAAAAGGTGTAATGTTTGACGATTGAATCAATGTAACCATTCGTAAATACACTTTTTTAAAGGGTTATTTTTCTTCACCAAATGACATAAGTTTCTCCATAAATAGAGAGACTGTGGAGGTAGAAAATAAATCGGAAAAATAGAGACAAAAATCACAATCTTGAAAGACGAAAGACAAAATACTTTAAATTAAGGCTACATTACATCGGGTTGAATTGTGTTAGCCTTTTTCTTTCTCAAAAACTTGGAGTTAGTTCAGAGTTTGAAGCTAATTTCAGAGTTATGTTGCAGCGGATAGAGAGTAATGAGAGAGAGAGAGAGAGAGAAAGACACAAGCAATTATCGTGGTTCCTTCCACAGCCCGGAAGTAGTCCAGTCCCCTACTTACAAGAGATTTTTCACTATAATCCAAATAGTTACAGATGCTCAAGCACACAAGCAAGAGACTTCCAAATGCTCAAACACACAGTAAGAGACTTCTAATTGCTCAAGCACACAAGCAAGAGACTTCTGATTGCTCAAGCACACAAGCAAGAGACTTCTGATTGCTCAAGCACACAAGCAAGAGACTTCTGATTGCTCAAGCACAAAAGCAAGAGACTTCTGATCAAACAGAGTTACAGATAAAAATGTTTGAGTTGAACACTTGATATATTACCAGTGGTGTTCACAGAATACAACACAGTTTTCAGACTCTATACTTAAGAAATTCTAAGATGAGAAAGTATGAAAGAATTTCTAAGTTATTGATGCGTAGTGAATTTGACAGAGGAATTGTAGAGTCTTGTATATTCTTCTTCAAGTCTTCAGTCCTTTTATAGAGTAATAAAGAGACGTTGAGAAGGTGTCAGATCATCAATAGAGTCGTTTGAATTGAAGCTTAATCCAACGTTGATTTCTTCCTTGATATGGACTGCGTACTAGAAGAATAACGTTTGAATTGTTTCCTTAAAAAGAATTGGATCTTCTGTCTAAGGAGACAAAGTTGCAGAGGTCTTGTCGTACTATGTACTTTTGACAGTGACAGCAGTTGACTTCTGAGTTTCCTTCAGACTTCAGACTCCCAGTCTTCAGACACTGTTCTTCAGACTCTGATCTTCAAACACTGTTCTTCAGACGCTGTTCTTCAGACATTGTTCTTCAGACGCTGTTCTTCAGACACTGTTCTTCAGACTATGTTCTTCAGACTCTGATCTTCAGATCCTGAATGTCTTCAGACTTGCAACACAAGCTTCAAAAAATTTCTTCGCTCTTAACTTGATCTTTCAGAACCACCATGAGATACATAATTTTTAAGTATATGGTCCTGCACACTAGAACAAGTATTAGTGTATCCAATTTTCTTTTTAACACTTTGTTATCATCAAAACTCAAAAGGAACTTGTTCATACATTTTGTTCCAACAGTTGGGGTTGGGGTGCATTGGGAGGATCATAAGCCTGTTACCGAGATCAGAAGTTTTTGGAATTGGCGGCGGTAGCGTTTGCACTTAAGATTTGGAGGCATTATCTGTTGGTTCGAGGTTTGAAGTGTTCAGCGATCATAAGAGTTTGAAGTATATGTTTGACCATAAGGAGTTGAACATGAGGCAGAGGTGTTGGATGAAGTTTTTGAAGGAGTATGATTTTGAGTTGAGTTATCATTCAGGCAAGGCGAATGTAGTGGCAGATGCTTTGAGTCGGAAATCTTTGCACGGGTCGGCGCTTATTGTTAAGGAATTGGAGTTGGTTGAGCAGTTCAGAGATTCGAGCTTAGTGTGTGAGTGGACGCTTATGGTGTGAAGTTAGGGATGTTGAAACTGACGAGTAATGTTTCAATAGAGGGTCAGAAGGTGGACTTGGAGCTTGCAAGTCGGTTGGTGTTGGTTAGATCGAGGCAATTTTCGAGGACGAAAAATCTTTAAGTAAGGAAGTAAAGTTTAAAAGAAAATATAAAAAAGTATAAGTTCAAACGCCAACTAAAAAACAATAAGCTAATAAGAGAAATTTGTTTACCAATTAATTGCTCATTTGATTAACACAAGCTTGTGAGTCTTTTCAATAAACTATAAACTAACTTAATAACATTATCAAACAGAGTCTTGCTTCTTCCTTATTGTGGAGTCCTGCGTGACAGCCAACTAACGCCATTTTCATTTTTTTTAAGAGGAGAGAAATGTCATTAGTTTTTCTGCTTGTATAACTTTTCCAAAGATTACATACATAATTTAAACACATACACAATTGTAAAATACTAGTCTGGTACTCCTGCGCATACGCACGGATGGACATCTCGCAACTTTCTTACTCAAGAACATCAAAAGACAACAATCTTCATACCACCCATTGCCGAACATAAATTGCAAAAACGTTATATAACTAAAATCAATACGGAGAACAACATTAATAAAAAAACGTTAAATAATAATTTAGTGCACACCAAAGAAAAAGACTGAGATCAATTGCATGGAGTCTATAAGACACAAAAATACAGAACTACAATACATCTTTTGAAAGATTGATTTCAAAGATGTATTCATAATATGTTGTTTATTTGTCACAAAAATCAAAGTATTATATAACTAGAATCAAAACATTATTAGAATTTAAACGAGGGATATTGAACAATAGAGTTACCTCGTCAACAAAATGCAATAGTCAAAATACATAACAAATAGGTGTATACCGCAAAAAATAAGTATCATCAAACATAACATTAATTAGACTTTTTGTGAGAGAAATTTCCAAAGTATAATGGAAAGTTGCAACGGTTAAATAGAGACATTTTAGAGAAATAACAATTAAACCAATATAACCATTAGTGACCAAACTCTTTCAAAGGGTTGTTTCTCTTCACCAAAGGACATAAGTTTCTATATAAATAGAAAAACTTTAGAGGCGGAAAATAATTCAGAAAAATAGAGACAGAAATCACATTCTTGTGAGTCCAAATTATGTTGAAAATAATACTAAATCATTCTTTCTTTTCTATAGTGCACAAAAGAAATTGACAGAACTTTAATATCGATGTAAAAGAATATTGATTGATCATTGTTGATGACTCTAGCATATGGACTTGGGTGAAATTTCTCAGAAGAAAGGACGAGTCTTATGAAGTATTTAGCGTCTTCTGCAAGGAAATTGAAAATGAAAAAGAGAAACCTTTTTTTAAAAATTAGAAGTGTTCATGGTGGAGAATTTTAAAATGAACCATTTAAAAAAAAATGTCTACCTCATGGAGTTCTTGTTTAGTCATCACCTTTTGTGCATGTAACTCATGAAGACAAGAAGTAGCTCTAGAAGATAATGTTACCTCTGGTGTACAGATGATAACACATTCTTTGGATGACAAAGAGTCAATTCAAGTGGTGTTTCTCCCTATGGACGCTCATTCAAGTAAAAAGCTTCACATCCAGAAGAACTTATCATTGGCAAATAAAGATGATCCTTGAAAGACCAAATCGTCATCCAAGAATGAATCTTTTTTGTTGGGTCTTCTTTCAATGATTGAGCCATCCACAGTTGATGAAGCTCTAGGTGACAATGGTTGGGTCATAGCAATGCAAGAAGAACTAAACCAATCTCAGAGAAATGATGTTTGGAATTTAGTTACTAGATCAAAAACCAAGAATGCCATTGGCACAAAGTGAGTTTTTAGAAACAAGCTCGATGAACAATGTGATGTGGTAAGAAATAAAGTTAGATTAGTAGCACAAGTCTATAGTCATCAAGAATGTATCGATTTTCTTGTAACCTTTGCACCTGTAACTAAACTAGAAGTAATAAGATCGTTGCTATCATATGTTATTAATCATGATATCATACTATATCAAATGCATGGTAAAAGTACAATTTTTTTTTTAGGAAAACGAAAGTGAAATTCTTAATGGTGTCATTTTTGAAGAATTGTATGTGAAACAACCTTGTGGGTTTGAGGATTTAAAAGACCTAAAATATGTTTTTAAACTCAAAAAGTCATTGTATGGTCTGAACCAAGTTCTAGAGCTCGGTATGAAAGACTCATTAACTTTATTTTAAAAAATGTTTTTCATGAGGTCAAATTGACACTGCACTCTTTTGAATATCATTTAAAGATGAAATTTTAAGGCTAAATTCAATGTTTGGTCCCTTTAATTAATTTCTGATTTTCAGTTTAGTCTCATAACTCCTAAATCGTTCATATTGATCCCTTCCCTATACCTCCGTCAGTTAATTTGATCTTATTATGTTAATTTTAACCTCAAACGTCTAAGGTGAACCAACATGAAAAGTGGTCCCACATAAACCCTATCATTCTTTTTAATTTAAATCATTTGATCTTATTCAAAAAAAAAGCTGACCATCTGATCATGCTAGTTTATAGTATCATACAGTGAACCAACAACAACTAATTTTATTTTCTTCATCTTCTTCATCATCTTCAACATCACATTCATTAAAATTCATACAAAACTGATAAAAGAATCCAGAAACAATGCGAAAAACCATCATCATCATCATCGCTACACCTTCACCACCAACGACAACACCTAATGCAATCACCAAAAGTCAATGAACCCATAAATAACTAAATCTCTAATTCCTTACACCCATAATTTTTCTTTATAGTGTTGTTTAGAATTAATTAATTAATATTCTATTTTAATAATTTTGCTTTTTTAAAAGAAAACTGTGAAAAGAAGAAAAGAGAGTGAAAAAGTAGCAGAAGGAAGAAGAAGAGTAACAACAACATATCCTTATAAATAATTTTGCATATCAGACACATATCAACGAACAGAGCCTCCGCCAGAATCGACTTAGTCGGCAAAAATAAGTGGTACATCCCGAGAAGAGAATTCAATGAAAAAGGTAAGCTAAGAAGAAGGTAACCCGTTACTGGATGTAGAAGGTGAAGGTGAATCTTCATCGAAAGAAGAAGGTAACCTGTTATTGTTGATGTTTCTGAATTCTTTTATGGGTTTTGTATGATGTTGATGATGATGAATGTGATGTGGAAGATAATGAAGAAGAGAAAGGAATAAGATAAAGAAAAGTAAATAAAATTAGTTGTTATTGGTTTATTGTAAGATACAATAGAGCTGTATGATCCAATGGTCCTCATTTTTAAAATAAGATCAAACAGTTTAAATTAAAAAAATTAATAGGGTCTATGGTGGATCACTTTCATTGTTTGTTCTCTTTAGACATTTTAATAAATATTTTGCAACAAAAAATCCCTTTGATACAATTGTATCCAATTCCAAACAAATTTTATATGTTACACAAATGGTTTATTAAATATATTACACAAATGTTATACTAGTATGTTTTATTTGTGCACAATAACAATATGATTTATTTGACCAAAACAAAAAAATAATAAGATTTATAGAGATGCATATAAGTTTTATTTGAGCAATTCCACTAAGACGATTTAAGACAATACATTGAGTTCTCTACACCTTGAAAACAATATTTATTAAAATGAAAAAGGTGTATTATATTATTTTTTTACTTATTATACGGAAAGCAGATAGGATCCCCATGTTGTTGAATTCTACATGGTCCTGACTTGAATATATTCCAATTGCAATCATCACATTTAGTTTTACGTAAATCACCGCCTTGGTAAATATCAAAATAATGTGTCTCACCATTCCATACAAAGGAGCAGAAGAATAACGTATTGTCGGTAGTAACTTTCTCATTGAAACTAAAATCATAGTTATCACCAGGATGCAGAAGATGAACTCCGAGATCATCATCTGCAGATTTGCAATGAACGGTTAAGTCCAAACTTCCTTCCAAAGAGTTATGAATATTCACATGTACTCCATGAATATTGTGCAGTGATAACAAAATCAACGCACATAGCAAAATAATTTTTTGGATAAGACGAGACATTTCACCTTTGGAAGTGAATAATATTGAATATATGTAGGAAGAAAAAACATATGTATTTATAGGAGATTTTGAGGAAAGAAATACATAAAACTTTAGAAAAGTAAAAATATTTTAAATATTAATAATAATATATGTAATTAATATCTGCCAAAAAATTAAATCTAAAAGAGATTTTAGGTTTTGTTTAATTGAACAAATTTTTTATATTAAACCATTTACTCAATATTATATCTAACACTTCAAAATTATTAAAATATACAAATAAAATATATCTAAATTCTTAAAAAAAAAACTAAAAAAACAAACGTATTTGGTCGAAAATTTAGACAAAAACAATTGACACACAAAATGTATTTGATCTAAATCAGAAGTAATTATAGTACACATTTAATTTATTGAAATGAACAAAACACTTATTACTGGACACATAAAATATGTTTCTCTAGCATGAACGTTGTTTTCAATGTTCAATTCAAGTGACTGACGCCTTCTAAATTATTCAGCAATTAATGATTATGTTACTTTTTTTTTATAAGATTATTGTTGTTTATAGTTATTAAATAAAAAAAATATTTCAAGTCAAAAAACTTTTAGATGTACAAAAACATTATAAATATTAATAACATATTCAACTAAAATTATTCAAAATAAAAGTGAAGAAAACATTTAAAATTAATGTATGATTGGAGAAACTTTTGACTAAAGATATTGAACAAAGTAAATTCAAATACTTGGTCAATTTAAATAGATTTAAAGTCTTGTGTAATTAAATTAATTCGTACAAATCCCCTTTAATTAATATTATATATATATATATATATATATATATATATATATATATATCACATAGCAAAGAAAATCCAAATTGTTATAAAAAATTTGAAAAAGTCAAATGTATTTGGTCAAACATTAAGACAAAAAACATACACATAAAATGTATTTGTTCCAAATCTGACGTAATTATAGTACATATTTCCTTTGAAAAAAATGTACATTTATTTATGAACGATACTCATTCTCTAAAATGAATTTCATTTAATTTAAAGTTCCAGTGCCATTCTCTAAATCCTTCAGCAAATCATGGAGTCTATAAGACACAAAAATACAAAACTACAATACATCTTTTCAAAGATTGATTTCAAAGATGTATTGATAATATGTTGTTTATTTGTTACAAAAATTAAAGTACTTATATAACTAGAATCAAAACATTATTAGAATTGAAACGAGGGATATTGACCAATAGAGTTACCTCGTCAACAAAATGCAATAGTCAAAATACATAACAAATAGGTGTAGACCGTCAAAAATAACTGAAAAGTATCATCAAACATAACATCAATTAGACTTTTTTTGTGAGAGAAATTTCTAAAGTATATTTAGAAAGTTACAACGGTTAAATAGAGACCTTTTAGAAAATGTGTAATGTTTGACGATTGAACCAATGTAACCATTCGTAAATACATTTTTTTAAAGGGTTATTTTTCTTCACCAAATGACATAAGTTTCTCCATAAATAGAGAGACTTTGGAGGTAGAAAATAATTCGGAAAAATAGAGACAAAAATCACAATCTTGAAAGACAAAAGACAAAATACTTTAAATTAAGGCTACATTACACCGGAGGACCTTTAAGTTATTTAATTATAACAAATTGGTCCTTTAAGTTTTTTTCGTACCACTTATGTCTTTTAAGTTAATTAATTGTAACTAGCTAGTCCATTTTTCGTAACTCTTAGATCTTTTAAGTTATTTAATTGAAACTTTTAGGCCCCGAATAACTTACACTTTTAAGATCTAAAATCCCCAAATTATTACGGTTAAATAACTTAAATGACCTAATTGGTACGAAAAATAATTTAAAGGACCAACTTGTTACAATTAATTAACTTAAAGGACCTAAGTGGTACGGGAAAAAAAAAAACTTAAATGACTAATTTGTTACAATTAAATAACTTAAAGGACCTCTGGTATAATTTAGCCTTAAATTAAATAGAAGAACTTATCATTGGCAATACAGATGATCATCAAAAGACCAAATCATCATCCATGAATGAATCTTCTTTGTTGGGTTTTCTGTCAATGATTGAACTAATGACGATGGTTGGGTTATAGCAATGCAAGAAGAACTAAACCAATCTCAGAGAAATGATGTTTGGAATTTAGTTTCTAGATCAAAAGGCAAGAATGTCATTGGCACAAAGTGAGTTTTTAGAAACAAGCTCGATGAACAACGTGATCAGGTAAGAAATAAAACTAGATTAGTAGGACAAGACTATAGCCATAAAAAATGTATTGATTTCCTTGTAACCTTTGCCCTTGTAGCTATACTAGAAGCAATAAGATTGTTGTTATCATATGTTGTTAATCATGATATCATACTATATCAATTGCATGTTAAAAGTGCAATTCTTAATGGTGTCATTTTTGAAGAAGTGTATGTGAAACAACCTCGTGTGTTTCAGGATTTAAAAGACCTAAAATATGTTTTTAAACTCAAAAAAGTCATTGTATGGTCTGAAACAAGCACAGAAGCTTGGAAAAGCTCAATAACTTTATTTTAAAAAATGATTTTTCATAAGGTCAAGTTGACACAGTACTCCTTAAAAAATCCTTTAAAGATGAGATTTTAACTCTAAATTTAACGTTTGATCCTTTAATTAATTTCTAATTTTCATTTTAGTCTCCTAACTTCTAAATCTTTCATATTGGTCCCTTATATCTAGGGGTGGACATCGGGCGGGTTTGGGCGGGTTCGGATCCAAAGGCACCACCCGGCCCAAACCGCGGATTAAGATCGCTGGCCCAATTCTGCCCAAATTTAAGAACGGGTTCGTCGGATTGCGGGCTGGTCGGGTTGCGGGTTGACCGGTTCAGTTGCAGCGGGTTTCAAAACTTAAAAGATCTGAATCTTGAACCCCCACAAAAAAACCAAGAGGAATAAACAGATCTTAAAAGAAAAACTTGATAGCAACGAGTGTTGGAAAAAGCTAAACCATGCATTTAGACGATGGTGATCTAACTAGAAAGTTGATAGTAAAGAAATATATTGACTAAGGATGAAGATGGTGTTTGAAATTGTGGTATTTTGATTCTCATAGGCGAGTGAAATGTTGATGCTGCCATGGTTATTAGAGAGAGAATGCATGTTACTCTGTTTTTTTAGTAATGTAGCATTATAACTATTGGCGAGAATCCAACCTTTCATATTATTTTATTTTATTTTCATTCAAAAAATATTGTTTTATTTTATTTAGTTACTAGTAATCCTTTTGAAAAAAATAGTATCGAGGGAATACAAAAAAACAGGCTTTCTTTGGATTATTATTAATTTTATCATTGGAAAGGCAAAGTGCAGCATTGAAAAGACTGAGGTGCAGTGTAAAGTAATACAGCTGTATAGTAAATTTGGAGCTTCTTACTTTTCTATACTTCGGGCGGTTCGGATACCGACGGATACATTTATCCAAACCGAAACTACCCGATACAATCCGTTTTAAACCGATATTTTCACATTGCAGACCCGACACCCGTGCAAAACCGCCCGTTTTCGTAATTTTGACTTCGGTTTTCTCGGTTCTAGGCGGGTGGGCGGGTTTTGTCCACCCCTACTTATATCTATCCATCCCTTAGTCAATTTGATTTTAACCTCAAATGTTAAGGTAAACTAACGTGGAAAGTGGTCTAAAATTTCCTAAAGAAAAAAGGTCCTTTTTTTTTTCTTCTGATCTCTCAAAAAGAATTATACACAAAGCATTCAGCACATTTGGGCAAATGGGTGTCGATCAATGTCCACGGCGGTGGCTATGGCTATGGCGGTGTATACTCGTTTTGATCGGAACAGTAACCGTTGCAACAACCACCATAAGCGCTGCTTCCGACACTCACAAAAACCGTGAACATCTTGTTTCTAGAATTGCCTTTGGATCATGTTCCAACCAAAGTGCTCCTCAGGTTTCAATTTTGTTCTGTTTATGTCTTGTTTTCTTTGCACTTTCATTCTGTTCTGTTTTGTCCTTTCTCTGTCTCAACCATGACGTCTCAATTCTCTTTGTTTCAACGATGATGTCTCAATTCTCGTACTGTTAAGTAAATATTTTTTTTTTGTCCTTTTATTATTTTTAATTTGATTTTTATGTAGCATGCAATAAACCAACCACTGTTTCTGTTTATTATTTTGCTTGAATTCTAGAACTTGTTCTCCCTTCTTTTTTAAGAATTATAGTTGGATTGAAGATCTTAAATAGGATGTAATTCATTTTAAAAGAGTGAGACGAGTGTTGATAATTGAGAATTGCAGAAAATAGTTGTTTGTTCAAATTCGGCTGTGCAATACTATAGCGCCACTGTTAGTGTATCGCGAAACAGCAGGGCCGGCCCAATAATCATCAAAAAGAAGGGAGGCTAAAGCAAATTTTGATAGATGATGCCTTTTTTTTGTCTGCACATAGGCCTTTTTATTTAGAAAATTTTGATGAAAAATAATTTTTTAATGTCAGGCCTAAAGCGAGGGCTTTAGTGGCCTTACCCTCGGGTCAGCCCTGCGGAACAGTAGCAATTAGATGAAATTTTGTTTCTCTATAGCTATAGTGACATTACTTAAAAGTGAGATGCGTGTGAAACTGTTAAATCCCAACTAAAAATGTAACCAGAGTTATTTGGAAAATAACTGAAATTCTTAGTGTGTGATACAATACATACTTATACCACTTAAAATTGTTCATGTTTTAAGTAGTTGTTAGTAAATTTTACTGTATGTCTAAGACATTCTTGTGCAGTATCTCTCTGCTGTTTATAGTATTTCTTAATCAACTAAATTCAAGAAATCAACTAGTATTTTACATTTTGAGTTTGCACTGTTACATTGGCTTCTTCTTTTGCTGCTTTACACTTAACAATTACTCACCAATGCAAGCTCAATAATAGTTACTATATAGCAGTGTTGTTGCAAGCTCAATATTAGTTACAATATAGCAGTGTTGTTAAATAGCAGCTATCTCGCGCTATAGCGCTACATCGTTGTAGAACTTGAACAAATTGCTATTGTTCCGCGGTATGCTATTTAGTACAAAATGTTGTCAAATATCAGTTATAACACTACTATTTGGGACCTCAAATTGTGCTCCTCTCTAGGTCTCAGGTTGGAATCCTCCCGGTGCTAACGATTCCTGTGTTGGACCAGTCTATACGGGGCTTTGCTCTAGCTTTAATTTGGCCCTTCGTTAGTGGATGGTGGATGGTGGATTGGTCCCCCAGAATAGTCGGTCATTGGGCCGGATACCGAGTTTAAGAAAAATGCTGTAGCACTTTTGCGTTGCAGAATTTGAACTAACCGCTACTTTTCATCATCTGCGATTGTTAATACTGCTATAGCCTTTTAATTTCTAGAATTCTGTGGTGTATTTAACCTTTTCATGCCAGCTTGTTGATATACGTGTATGTTGTGTCTTGTGTATTTTTTCCAGCCCATATGGGATGCAGTGGTAGGCTTCAATCCACAAGTATTTATATTGCTAGGAGATAACATATACGGAGACAACAAACGCCCTTTTAAAATATTCGGACGGGAAAGGACTATTGGGCCATGGAAGAATGTTCCACGATTTCTTCCTGCCTCTGAGCAGGAAATGGAGGCTAAATACCAGAAGGCTAAGTCTAATCCTGGCTATGCTTGGGTCAAAGAGAGTGCTGAGGTCTTCATTCTAAGCTTTTATAGTTGTTCAAATATTTATGGATTGGTTTACTAATATAGGGACTGTCTTTATGCATCTTCTTTAGCTTAACTTTTACATTGGAATGTTAATAGGTTATTGGTACATGGGATGATCATGACTATGGATTAAACGATGCAGGAAAAGAATTTCATGGAAAAAAGACCAACCAAAAGTTACTTCTTGACTTCTTGGATGAACCTCAAGATAGCCCAAGGTGGATATGGATAATTCCCTCTGCTGCATTATATATGTATAGTACATTTTTGATTTATTTGACTTGCATTCTGTTCAAAACAATTAATGAGTATATATCAGATCTTTTTCTTGATCATGAGGGAGTTTTACAATGTAACGATGCATGTGATATTAGATGAAGACAGTTCTACTTCTACATGTCTATTTGACATGTGTATGCATCCATTAATAGATTTTAACAGGTAGCAGATGTAGATTTAGTACTTAATGTAGCTTCTTATTTTAGGCGGAAACAAGCTGGTGTCTATGCCTCGTATACATATGGTCCCATGGGCAAAGATGTCAAGGTATTGACTAAGTAAAAAGACTATTTTGTTCATTCAGTATTCTGTTCATAAAATCTTGTCATGGTTAGTTATTGTGCTGTGGTAGGCTAATAGCCCCTACATTATCTCAAAATGTTGTAACTTTTCACTTTGTTATCTTGTATTGCACTAATATCAGCTTTTATTGTGGATTGGGGAAACCTACTTAGGTTGTACTCTTAGATACCAGATACCACAGAGATCCTATAGGAAGTGATGGAACCATTTTGGGGAATTCACAATGGTCATGGTTAGAGAAAGAGTTAAAGGATCCACCAACAGCCATTACCATAATTGGATCTTCTATTCAGGTATGATAATTAGTTATCAATTGTTATAATCACCGAGAATAATCAGTTTGTAAATTTTATCATGTATCTAAACATAATTTATACCATGACATTTGCATCTATTTAAGCTTTACGCCTTTTGGCTACTTTATGTATTTCAGGTTATATCAAATCTATCAGCAAATCTCCAACCATTGTTTGCTATGGAATCATGGGGTCGGTTTCCAAAGGAGAGAGATCGCCTTTTCAAATTAATAGCAGACAGTAAGGTAATACTAACTTGCAGTGCATTCATTTTCTACTTTTGTGTTCTATATTGCAGCCTTTGTTGTTAAAATGAACCACATAAATATTATTTACATAATGTTGTGAATCAATATTTATTTCACATCTTGTTAGTCCGTTTTTTACAGAGGGGCGGAGTACTTTTTATAAGCGGAGATGTTCACTTTGGCGAAATTACAAGATATGACTGTGCTTCGGACTATCCACTATTTGATATAACCTCAAGTGGGCTTACTCAATCAGTTGAAGAGGTTGTTCCACATTTCTTGCGTCCGCTAGTGAGATTTGTCGCATGGTTAACGCCGTCTACAATGAGAGTTAAGGGGCCAAATTGCAAATACAAATCTTGTGTATATGGTAAACTTTACCTCCTCATTTTTGTGAAAGATAAGAGTACTCACATAGGTTTCCAATTCCCATGTTTTGATGTTTCAAATGTGGGATTTTGTTAGGCCTGCCAAACTTTGGAACCATTGAAATTGATTGGGACTCCCACCCGGTGAGTTTGAAATTCAATGTCCGAGACAAAAACGGAGTTGCTGTTACAGGTGTCAATATTTCGTTATCCGAATTACATCCATCAAATTCAGAGACTCGTGACAGAGTAAAAGTGGGAGATAATCAGAGGCATTGCACTCTTGAAGTTAGTCTTCCGTGGATTAAAAGACATCGCCTCGTGATCTTATTTTCTTTCACCATAGTCGGTATGTCACTTCTAAATTCTATTTACTAGACTTTGTTTTTTGAGAAAGAAGTTTTCATGGTAGCTTATAAAGATATCAGTAAATCAAATTATGGTCTAAATATCAGTTAATCTAAGTTGGATTAGCTCTGTATACTCATTGTATAACACAGTTATTTTCTTATGTGTGAATGTATGTGTGTCTATGTGCGCACATGAAAAATTGACACGGCATGATGATTTAGTAATTATTTTCAAAGTTGGATGTGATTCGTAATTAAATTTATCCATGCTTACTTGCTTAGATGATTGAACATGAACTCTTTCTATTGATTACCTAATTTTGGTTTGAGTTTGTTTCACGACATATTTTACTTATTTCTTCCTTTTTATTGCTGCAGTGTTGCTTCTTGTAATATTCCTAGTGCTAGCATGTGCTTGTCTCTCAATTTGTCAACTTGGAGGATGCAAAAGAAAGCGCGAATAACATACCTAGATAAATACTCCACAATTAACAAAAAGGAGCATGTGTAATCTCTTCTCCTTTGTAGATTTTAGCTTTAGTGATTATAATTTATAGGTCAATAATATATATATATATATATATATATATAGAGAGAGAGAGAGAGAGAGAGAGAGTATTCTTCTACTGTTTTCACTGGTATGTACATTTAGTGTGTTCGGTTTTTTATTTGAATTTTGTAGCAACTGTTTTATACTACCCTAATGCAAAACTAAACACACTTTGAAGTAGTTTTTTTTTTTTTTCATTTTGTTTGGTAGTTCTATTTAATGCTTGAGCTGTTTGATATGATTCATGGAATGTAATTGGCATATTAGCCTCTAAACTGCTATGTTACGGAATCCAGTAAGCTTTTGCTGCTGGTTCATTTGATTAATTTTTTCATTTTGAGTAAAAAGATTGTGTTGATTAATTAAAAGTATTGAATTTGAATAACCAAATTAGTGTGGTCTTTGACATTAAAAAAAAATAGAACAGAAAATTTGTAAATTGTTGTTGTTGTTGTTGAGGTTGCCTCTAGTAGAAGACATGTAATAAGTAATTTCATTATTACTAGCTTATTGCTATAACAAGGATTGATACATTAGTGTTATCAAAACCTATAACTGGTGAAGTGACTGTGCATCAAAATTCCAATTAGAATTTAGAAGCATGGAAAGGCCCCTCCAATCAAAACAAATCATTACAGAATTTTTTTTTTGTACCAAGATTTGATACCTCCTTCCTTGATGTCTTTGTTATTATTAGTGGATTAGTGGAAGTGTAACTTTTATTTTATTCTTCCTGAATTGCTTCTGCTATTTGTAATGTTTTAAATAAGTATATACAAAATTTTCCCACTAAAAAAATGGTTTTGTTACTTTGATATTTGATTTTTTTTTTTGTCTATATAAATATTTTATTTTAATTTTGTAGCAATGCAAACAAAAATATCATCACAGTAGATATAGTCAACCTAAACTCAGTAAAAGAATTGAAAAGTATAATGTTCAATTTCTTCTTTCCTTCCAGAAAGGCCACACTGTCAGCAGCATGGAATATGCTTGTGACGTATAAACCAGGTTGTCTTTTTCCACATATGGTCAATGAAGAATCGACACACCATTGATTTAAATGTGAAATAATTGTGATATGAGAGTTGAATTATGTAATATAAATTTTCATCTTTGATATGGCATCCGGTTTTTAAATTATTGTTTATATATTTACCCGAAATGAGATAAAGAAATGTTTCTATGTGCGTATGTAGCTTTCATTTTTCTACAGATAAATTAAAAAAGTTTAGTTGTGAAATGTACATGGTACCCTAGTAGAATCACATGACCAACATCTTTTAGAATTATATATCTTGTGAGAGACGTCCCACTCAATTGAGTGGGTCTGTTCTTTTTCTGTTCCATATAAAGTCAAACCAGAACAATTCAATAATTAAATTATTATCATGAAGAATAATTATTTAGAGCTATGATGGATGGAACAAATCACCCAGTTACTTATAAAAAAACATAATAAATCATAGAGTGTTGGTTATTGAAATTCTAGAGTGGTTGTAAATTGATCTCTAAAATTAAGAAAATAATTGAATGATTTATGAAATTATAAACTGTGATTTTAAAAAAAATATATAATTTTTTATCATTTTAGTCTAAATATTGCTCACAAAAGATAATGTTTAGACTAAAACGAGAACAATTTATATATAAAAATATTGATCATACTTAGGATTTTAAGTATTGTTTTAAAATATTGCTCACATTTAACTAATTTAAAACATATACACAATTATATGTAGAAATATATTTTTTCATATTTAAAATCCTAAAAATCTTAATCACTTATGATATGATCACCAAATTAGCTCTGAATTTATAAGTGCTGTCAAAAAGATCCTTAAGATTATGAGTGTTTTAAAAAGATACAACTTTATTAAACTATCTTGTTGGTCTCTAAATTTAACTAATTACTATCAATTAAGTTTCTATATTGTATCTTTAGTCCACAAATTTAACCACTTGTTATCCATTTAGTCCATAACATCCTTTTAAATGGACGGATATGACTAAAATTTGACAAAATCAATAACTTTTTTAAAATATTCATAAAATAAAAAAAAAAACTATTTGAGTTTCATGCAAAGGGGGACTAAAGTAATTTGTTCAGCAAAATGTTTCAACGATGTAAAAGTCAATGTTGATATATTGCAATTTGCAAGTTTGCATTGCAACCAAAGCGTGTTTGACTCGTTCACCTTTCCATGACTACCTCATCCCATACGCTACCAACAATAATGTTAGATTCAAACCATTTAACACACACAACCAAAGAAATTAAGAAATACGCGTTCTTTGAATTTCACACACAACAAAAACACAGTGAACACCAAAATCATCAATTTAAACCTCTACCTATGTGCCTACTAAAGAACCAAACCAAATCAAAAACAACCCCAAAATCTTCAACCTCAACATGGCATGGCAAACCTTAATAACACTTATAATCATCACAATCATAACAACTTTCCCAAAAACACAATCCCAACAAGAATACGTAAACAACAAACAACTAGATTGTGAAAACACATACAACTCAACTTTAGGCAACATATGCAATAGCATCCCTTCATGTCAATCCTATCTCACCTTCAAATCCACCCCACAATTTAACACCCCCTCTTCCATTTCACACCTCCTCAACTCTTCCTCTTCCCTCATCTCACAATCCAACAACATCTCCACCGTCCAAACCCTCCCTACAGACACAATCATAACCGTCCCTATAAACTGCACATGCTCCAACAACAACAACTACTACCAACACAACACTTCCTACACTTTAGAAACCACCGGTGAAACCTACTTCACAGTTGCTAATAACACATACCAAGCTTTATCCACGTGTCAAGCTCTCATAGCTCAGAATCCTTATAATGAACGAAACCTTGTACCTGGTAACAACTTAACTGTTCCTCTTCGTTGTGCTTGTCCTACAAAAAACCAGAGTGATGAAGGTTTCAAGTATCTTCTAACGTACTTGGTTTCTGAAGGTGAATCAGTTTCTTCCATTGCTGAAATTTTCAACGTTGACGCACAAAGCATTAACGAAGCTAATGAGCTTTCTTCTGCATCGTTTATTTTCTACTTTACACCACTTTTAATACCACTCAAAAATGAACCGCCGCAAAAAATAGTCAAACCAGCTTCACCGCCGGAGTCTCCGCCACCGCCGCCTCCGGCGACGGAAGACGGTGGTTCATCCTCTTCCACAAAATGGGTCATCGTCGGTGTAGCGGTTGGTGTCGTTGTTTTGCTTCTGGTGGGTGTTGCTCTGTTTTTCCTCTGTTTCCGGCGACGGCGACAACAGAAGCTACCACCACCGGCGGTGGTTAAAGCTTTCTCAGATTCTGACACAAAGAAAGTTTCAGAGATAACTTCAACATCTCAATCTTGGTCTCTTTCTTCTGAGGGGATACGTTATGCGGTTGATTCATTGACTGTGTACAAGTTTGAAGATTTGCAAACTGCAACAAATTTTTTCAGTGAAGAGAATAAGATTAAAGGTTCTGTTTATAGAGCTTCTTTTAAAGGTGATGATGCTGCTGTTAAGATTCTTAAAGGCGATGTTTCTTCTGAGATTAACATTTTGAAGAGGATTAATCATGCTAATATTATAAGGTTGTCTGGTTTTTGTGTCTACAAAGGTAACACTTATCTTGTTTATGAGTTTGCTGAGAATGATTCTCTTGATGATTGGCTTCACTCTGAGAAGAACAAGGATAAGAATTATTCGAATTCCATGTGTTTGAGTTGGTTTCAAAGAGTTCAGATTGCTCATGATGTAGCTGATGCACTTAATTACCTTCATAATTATGCTAATCCACCACATGTTCATAAGAATTTGAAAAGTGGTAATATTCTTTTGGATGGAAAATTTAGAGGTAAAGTTTCAAATTTTGGGTTGGCAAGAGTTATGGAGAATGAAGGAGGGGATGAAGGGTTTCAATTAACAAGACATGTAATAGGGACTCAAGGTTACATGGCACCGGAGTATATTGAGAATGGTTTGATTACTCCAAAGATGGATGTTTTTGCATTTGGTGTTGTGATTTTGGAGCTTCTTTCTGGAAGAGAAGTTGTTGGTGGTGACAAGAGTAATGGTTTGGGAGATCAGCTTCTAGCTTCAACATTGAATCAGGTTCTTGAAGGAGACAATGTTAGGGAGAAGCTTAGAGGTTTCATGGATCCAAATTTGAGAGATGAATATCCTTTTGATCTTGCATTTTCAATGGCTGAGATTGCTAAAAGATGTGTTGCTCGTGATCTTAATTCAAGACCAAATGTTTCTGAGGTTTTCATGGTTCTGTCTAAGATTCAATCTTCTACATTGGATTGGGATCCATCTGATGAACTTGAACGGTCTAGATCTGTTAGCCAAGTTTCTGATAGTAGATAGTTAATGATTTTTAATGTCATTGGATAAGCGTTTGAGAGTTTATTTAATGTTTCTATATGCAGAGTTTTATGTTAGACTCTTCTGTATCACATCACTTGCATTGATGAATGTTTTGCTATTATAAATAGAAGTCCACACTTTGAACTTGTACATTTTTGTATTCCTTAAAGTGTTTGGAAGGACTTATTTGGATTTATCTGTTGGCATACATACTCATGAGATAGTTTGGGAGAGCTTATCAAAACAGCTTATCAAAGCACCTTATGACCTGTCCATAAGTTGTTTTAAGTTTATTATAAACTCTCCATAATTGCTTATGAAAATAGTTTGACTTTATTTTATCTTTTGTTATAGAAATAGGTTATACATAAGCATTTATATGACAAGCATTTATGCTATAAGTAGTGGATTAAGCTGTTTATCCAATCAGTATCAAAGTGGTTTATAAATGATAGTTTCATTTGTTAATTGCAACAAATTCAGATTTCCAGCAATATATTATTGCCATATATATGTATTGTTTGTCCATATAAATAGGGCAGCGAATCAATCGGCAGATGCGCTAGCAAAAGAAGGACCGTCTATGGAATGCGGAAGGGTAAGCTGGTTATTTCCCAAAAGACAATTGTGATTGCAGATTGTGATTTAATCTACTTTAACTCCTATGATATAGATTGAAGTATAACTGAGGTGTTAAACAATTTTCATCTGGTTTTGGCATAGTAACTCTGTTATAGGCCCTTGGCATATTACCATATTGATGAAGTGTTGAATGAATGCTGGAGAGGTGTCTCTGATACTGTGTCGGCTGCCATGGGTATCCTGTTACTGTGATACTCGTCGATTTGTGAAAGGAATGTGGAATGTGGCGTAGGGAATGGTCCTTGAAACCACAGATTTGATGCCGCACTGCGAGTGTGCTACTGCAGCAAAGTATGCAGTCTGTGTTAACTGAGTTTCAGCCGGTTTTTCTATGCATTGGTCGGTTTGAGGTAATATTGGAAATATGAAAATCATGTTGGCTAGAGCATGAGTGTTCAGCATATGCAAAAATCTGTTAAATGCAACAAAATGAGTTCATACATAATTGAATTCTAACGAGGAGGGCTGAAAGTACCTTTGGTGTGATACAAATAAAAGGCCGGGTCATTGGGCCGGATACTGAATTTCCAATAAAAAAAAGGTGTAAGGCGTGGATTGGATGGGAATCTGCATAATGAGGACCTGCATAATTGAATTCTAATGAGTTCCTGAAATTGTTTTTTGTTTTTAACTATGTGCTTATTTGTTTTTTCTTTCTTTCTATCATATCCTAGTACATTTGGTGTAAAGCTACTGATCTTGAGTATGTAGGATATCTGTTTGGGACAAAGGTGTCGCATATAGGCAACTTTGTTTGCACTAGTAACCAGCTTGGTGTCTTGAGTTTGCTCACTATGATTTTAGGTTTGGACATATGATTAATAAAAAAAATTAAGTGTGGTTGAATTATATATTGATCATTTGTTATATTGTTATTTAATTTTTTTTAAAATATCTAATTTATATCAAAATATAGATTTAGTCATCCAAAACTCATCCCTCCAAAATGGTCTAAAACTCAACTCACAAACATTTTTTTGTAAAAGATCTTGTAATTAAATTAAATGGAGGGAGCATATTTTTTCCTTTTTCCCTCCATATTTTTCTTTTGACGTGTCTCTCTCTCCTCCCTCCCAACGCGACCGACGGTGATGGCGCTCAAGACACTGATGAACTTCCCCCTCATGTTCTCCGCTTACAAAAATAGTACTAGCTGCTTGTTCTTCTTGTGCTTTCGTTTCACCCTTGCTGTTGTAATGTCTGAATATTTTAACCTTTCATTTCATCATAATCTGGAAAATGAAGCTAAATTAAAACCTTTCTTGAATTATAGGTTTTAGTATTATTAATTTCGTCCTTTTAAATTAGTATTTTAACCTTATATTTGCGATCAATGTATTATGAAATTTATTGCTAATTTTATAACTAGGGGCCTGTCATGATTGACTTATCTACTCACTTTGCCGACCACAATTGGTGAGATAAAACTTGATTGTTGTTAGTTAAAGAAAGAGCTTATATATGAATGCTTATCATAAATAATAAGCACTTATGTTATAAGCTGCAAATATGTTGACAGCGTCGTCTTTAGCTTACGTTTGCCTGTTTATTATCCAATTATGTTTGTTGCATTGCATGCTTTGTTATTGGCCCATAACTGATACTTTAGGGGTATATGTATATGTTTTGTTTTGTTTTGTTTTGTTTCTCATTGATTGAAAATAGGCTCAGTCCACTCTCTTTATTGAATACCTTCAAATATGATTTTAGTAGAAAATTGGAATTGAGAAAGTGTTAATAAATTATTTAGCATGGTGCTTGCCAAACACAATATTCAATACTTCGTTTAATGATCAACCCAACATTTCATTTATTTCATTCGAGGTTGTTAGCAATTTTGATGAGGGTTTATTGAGTGCACATTGTGTTCTGTTTCATGTTGAGAAAAAGAAAAACACTTAGGATGTGTTTGCTTCATGGATACTAAACATATTCTTCGGAATCAAAGTGTAGATTTCTAGTTCTTGAAGGGGAAAATGTTAGGGAGAAACTTGAAGGTTTCATGGATCCTTAATTGATGGATGAATACCATTTGGATCTTACTTATTCCATGGCTGAGATTGCCAAAAGATGTCTTGCTCATGACCTCGATTCAAGATCAAATGTTTATGGGGTTTTCATGGTTGTCTAAGATTCAATCCTCTACATTGGATTGGGATCCATCTGATGAGCTTAAACGGTCCATATCTGATAGCCAAGTTTCTATATTAAGAGTTTTATGTTGCCATCTTTTGTATCACATCCCATGCATTGATGATTGTTTTGCTAATATAAATAGAAGTTCACACTTTCTTTCTTAGAAACGGATAATGTTAGTAACTTAGTATTGTTAGTTTGAGGATGGAGATTGATCCCTTGATCTCCTTATCACTACATATTCCCTAGAAATCTACACCCCATGCTTGTAAATTATTGTATTCCTTAAAATGGATGCTTCAATTGGTTATAGTAAAGTCAGATTTCCAGTAATATGTTATAGTGAATTGAAAAATAGTTTGGATGGGCCAAGGTCTGGCGTAATGGTTTCAACTTCCAAGCACAACGACTCTCTTGGCTTTTAACATGCATTTTATGTTTTCTATGTCTTTTCCTTCATTTCCTTCAAAGTACACTCCTTTGTCCATACTAATTGTCCATTTACTTGTTTCACACAAATTAAGAAAAAACTAAATAAAAGAAAGAGAATTGTAATCTTTGTTAAGAATTGACGTATTCATCATTAATATACAAAGTAAAATACAATGACTTGAGACTGTTGCACACCACAAAGTATATATGTAGTATTATTATACATAACATTAGGTGGTATTAATTTATACTGGTCACAAGAGGAACATAAATTTAAGTGGGGTTTATTTAATTTGATGTAGAATCCCCACCTAGTTATGATACATAATCAAATATATGTGTAGCCATTGCAGAGGATCCAATTTACTCTGCGAGCCATGCTAGGAAAAGAAAGGGGTAATAGGAAATGTATCGCAAGGATTTTTTGGTTGAAGATGATGGAACGAAAAGGACGATGTACAACAAAAACACAACCACAACCAAAATTGAAGCTCCAACCATAAAGACATTGGCCAACCAAGTAAGTTCACTAATAACAGTGTAGAGACCAGCCATGAAAGCCAAAGATAGTGAGACGAGAGCGGTTCCAAGAAGTGGCATCACAATTTTCAGAGAGAAAGTCACCAATTCAGGTAATCCAAGTTTTGCCCAAAAGAGTATGATAGTAGAACTAATGGAACTGAACAATGATATTGTGATGAAGATAATGAAAACTTGGAACATTGCATGACATAGGTTGTTTGCTTTTCCATCCGCTTCGCCTGGAACAGCAAAACATGCTGCTACTGAAGCAGTGATTATAAGGGTTGAAACCAATGTGAGTGTCTCTACTCTATCTCTAAATTGTTTGTCGGAGCCTGTCAAAAAGAAATATCGTTGTTCAGTGTTGTTGTTGACATTTTCGTTATTCTCATTTGACTTCGAGTCACTTGGTCCTTTGTTCTTATTCGACTTTGAATCACTTTGTCCTTTTTGTTGTTTGGTGTCAGAGGGTTCAGCATTACTCTCCTCTAATTGTGGCGAGTTTGAGTCACTTTGACTGGCTTTATCATGGACTAACCATCTAAAACTTGGTTTTACACCAGCAGAATTCAAAGCGATACGAATAAGTTGCTGCAAACATTACATTTGTGTTACATATAAAAGAAAAAAAAAAGATAACTGTCTAAAACTTTAAATAGTAAACATGCATGTAGCTTTCTTTGTGTTCAAAGAATTTTATAACATTCAATTGGTGAATGATCCTGATCTTAAACTCTTTTAAGTTCACCGAAAATTGATTTTCAATGAATGAGTTTTAGTTAAAAACTAATTGCATGGTTATTTTGTGGCTAAAAATCAATCTTGGTGACAAAAACTCCAAATTATAATCAATATGGGAGAGAAAATCAACTCTACTTTGAAGCACTCAAACTTGTCAAAACCAATTATACTTACCTCTCTCGCGGACGAATTACGAAGCTGTGAACTTGCATTGATAACTTCAACAGCTGTTTGGTTGTTTTGGTTAACCAGCTGAAGATCCACTCTTTCATCCCATGTTAAGTAAAAAACAGTTTTGGGATGACAGGATTGTGCAGCCAGATGCAGAGGAGTATCTCCTTTATTATCCTTTTGATTTATCATTTCACCAAGGTAAGGAATTCGACGACTTTGCTGTAGTATGTATTTTACTAGCTCATGCTTTCCACTTTTTGCTGCAACATGAAGAATATTACGCTTATGAGAAGTGTCAAGCATCTCTGTGGGATCTGGACAGTGTTCTAACAACTTCCCTACTACTTTCAAGTGGCCTCCATGAGATGCTAAATGAATTGAGAAATAGCCATATTTATCCCTTTGATTGGTGCAACATTTACATTTGTCAATTAAATAAACTACGCCTTCAAGGTAACCTATAGATGCTGCATAATGAAGTGGAAGCCTTTCATGTGTGTCTGTTGAATGTATCCAAGTTCGCTTCTTGTCTAGTATGTCCCTTAGCATTTCTAGTCACACATGTATAATTGTGAGTTAGATCCAATATAGTAAAAACGTGACTATAAATACCTCGTCCAAACACACTCTAAAAATGAATTGAATGCATGTGTTCTAATATGTGCCTTTAGAGCACATGTTAACATTTATCTACAAAGATTACCTTCATTCTGCTTCATGATTGCTGCTACAACGGGAGATAATCCCTCTGGCTTAGCAACGTTGTCGGGGCAATTCTCCATGATTACTTTGACTGCTTCCTTGTCCTCACTATCAACAGCAAGGTAAAGTACTGACTGCTTTGCTTCGTTAACAATAACGAACGCAATTTCATACAACTTTGACAATGAATCCACGGTTTTGTAGAGTTCAAAAACTTTGAAAATCTTATCCCCGCCAATTCTCTTCTTGTCACGACATAACATTGCCTCATGAATCATAGTGTTTCCTTCAACATTTTTCATCTTCACAACTTTTAATAGGTCCTCCTTTGATTTTGCATAAGCTTCCAATAGCTTTTCAACAATTGAGATGTGTCCACATCTTGCAGCAATATGTAACGCACTCTCTTTATTTTCATTTAATTCAAAAAAAAGTTTTGGAGCATGCTCAACTATTAGACTCACAATCTTATCATTGCCATTCCGAGCTGCTATATGTAGCACAGTGTTTTTCGTAGGTGTCTTAATTTCTGTTAAAAGAGAGGAATACTGCGATTCCCACCTTGAACCAGCTCTGTATACTTTATTAAGCAATTCATGAATTTGATTTTCATTGTCATTAGAGCTTGGAAGAATTTTAGTCACTTCAGATGGTTCAATTTCAATATCAGTTTCCTCACTCGGTAAGACGGCTTCATCTTGCAATATATCACCAAGAAAAAATTTTTGTTCTGGTGGAGGCCTATTATAAGGCGTATTACCGAGTGCCCACCACACAACATCATCATTTTTTAGAGTAGACAGCATGTCTCTCGAGAGGTCACTTGGTTGCAAAGTTGTTCTTCAATCTCGACGAACTCGGTTCGAGACTTGGGTACCGAGAGAGAGCAAAATAGCAATCACTACAATTACAATTAAGTTAGAAATTTAGGCTAAATTACACAAAAGGTCCTTTAAGTTATTTAATTGTAATAAATTGTTCCTTTAAGTTTCTTTCGTACCACTTAGGTCTTTTATGTTAATTAATTGTAACAAATTGGTCCTTTAAGTTTTTTCCATACCAATTAAGTCTTTGAAGTTATTTAACAGTAACAATTTGGTGTATTTTAGATCTTAAAAATGTAAGTTATTCGGGACCTAAAAGTTACAATTATATAACTTAAGGACTTAAGCGGTACAAAAAATATTTAAAGGACCAACTTGTTACAATTAAATAACTTAAAGGACGTAAGTGATATGAAAAAAACTTAAAGGACCAATTTGTTACAATTAAATAACTTAAAGGATTTCTGGTGTAATTTAGCCCAGAAATTTATCATTATGACACCCGAAACGTGTGAAAAAAATATTATAATAAATTCCTGATTTTTTTTTGACAAAAATAATTAATTCCTAGTTATCAACCATCAGTAATTTTAACTCATTGGCATCATTTTATTTTATACATTATACAAATAAAATATTATTTAATTGTAATTAAGTTAACCAAAAGTTTATCACAGTTCAATAAAATAAAAAAGTAATTATATATCTGAGTGCCATTTGAACCCAGTAATAGGATGGTTCCCAATTCGACCGGTTTAATCAGTAGTCCGATTTTGATTTACTTGTTCACCACTTCTTTTTTTTTTGAGGGATACTTGCTCACCACTTGTTTGTTAACACATGCTTTAAGTATCATAGCCAGAGTATATGTTACCTAAAACATGTATAACAAAGTATTATTATAATAGAAAAAATTCAGTGGGGTGATAAATCTCAATTCCACCTTCTGCAGCCCAGTGGGTGAATTTTACCTAAGACAAACGACGGTAAACATAAGGAGATTCCGATAGATACTATGGGTGCGTTTGTTTTAAGTTATATTCGTAGATTGATGGGAATAAATGATTTGAATATACATGTCTATGTTTGTTACAAGTTTTCGAAATTTTATTATCGGGTATAAAATATTTCTGAGAATAGAAAATTATTCCCAAAGAAAATGGTGGGAATAAAGTTCCCATGAAGAATAAATTCATGTATAACTACCAATTATAATCTCTATTTTTAAGGTTCCTAAGAATATTATAATGTTAACCAAACATCTTGTTTCTAACTACCTTAAAATAAAATTTATATCTTTACATTATAAGGAATGTTATTCCTAAAAATAAATTTGGTAAACTTGAAACAAACACACCAATTGAAAATGAATCATGAGATGTGGTGTATCTCTACTAGATGAGACACATTTGTATGTAAGGGAGGACAACCAAAGTCATTGATGTTTTGGGGTGCATTTGTTTTGATTTCAAAAAAATTATTTTGTTTTAAAAAAAATCAAGATTATGTTTGGGAGACTTTTAAGAAAATTTAAATATAATTTCCGTTTGTTTACTATTATAAAAATTATTTTTTTATGATTTCAAACTCTTACATTTCAGTTTTTTTTTTGTTTTTAGAAGAATAATAAGATTTAGAAAAACTATTTGAAATAATTTTTTATTTTTAGGTTAAAAATGATTTTTTTTAACAAAATAGATTTTTTTAAAATTTGAAACAAACATTAATAAAATAATAAAACTGATTTTTAGGTTAAATTTTTTTAAAAAAAAAATCCAAAACAAATAGACCCTTAAAATAGAATTGAAGTACAACCTATTAGTTGTTAAATTTTGGATGTGTCTATATGCACATTTGATATTTGGGATATAGAAATGACAATAAGGGAGAGTTGAAAACCACCTAACATGAACAATTAAATTATTTAGACACAAAAAACTGACATAACATGTATCTCAACATTGTAGACGAACGAGTTGAATTGAGAAAAAATAGTAATAAAGTTGACAGGCGTGTATAAATATACGTACTGATCTAATATGAAAAAGGGTTTTTCTAACCTATGCAACATTGCATAGGATAAAGCAACTAAAAATAGAAACTTTTTATTAAAAAACAACAATTATTTATTAAAAAGATATATATTTAATCTTAGATGCACAAGTTCCAATGCAAACTTACCTTTTTGAACCCTTTATCCTATGCAATGTTGCATAGGTTAGAAAAACCCTATGAAAAATGGGACATTGGTCATGTGTTTCCAATTCATGATAAAACATATGTAAAGCCTAGTTAATAAAGGGTTAATTAAGTAAATGGTTTTTATAAAAATTCAAAATTTTATTTTTAGTTTCTACAAAATAAAATCGAACTTTTTAGTTCTTGTAAACTTTTTCGTTTACATTTTTAGTCCTTGTAAAATTTTTCATCAACATTTTTAATCATTGTAAAAAAAAAAATTTATCAACATTTTTTAATCCCTAAAATGCTAAAGGAAGATGTCACATGACTAAAAAGTGTAATTTTATTTTGTAGAGACTAAAAACAAAATCTTATTATTTATAGAGATCATTTACATAATTAATTGTTTAACAAAATAGTTCCAAAATATGTTCTTTTGTGGACTATATGTGGTGGCCCAATATTAAGCAAGATTGATTCTCTCTATTGCTTCTTTCTCACACAAATTTTATTTTATCTTTCTCTATCTTGTTATAGTTGTTCCGAAGGTCACAAATATGTGGACAATTTAATTTCCTTGCCATAGGTAGTTAAACTTTCACTTAGATGTAGCTCTAATAGTTCGAAATTCTTTTGTGGACTCAGAGTCGGTCCTAAAATTTTTGGTGCCTTGAGCGAATTAATAAAATTGTACCCTTTTAATTATTCGAATATCTTTTTGTTGCATTTTTTGTTGCAAAAGATTTATTGTAAATCAAGGTCTCTAAAAACATATTTTCAATAGAATTAATTAAAGGAAGTTAAAAAAATATATTTAATTAATACTAACTACTAAATAAAAATAAAAATTTTGGTGCCCTTTATAAACTGGTGCCTTGGGCCGCCGCCCCCTCCCACTCAGCCTCAAGGCCACACCTGTGTGGACTATATGTGATGGCCCACATAGGAGCAACAATACTATTTAATTCCACTCTGCGATAAAAATATAATTAATAAAGATTGCTTAAAGAAACAAATTATATACACACGATTTTCTACTCACACAAAATATAACCCAAATATGCAATGGCCTAGAGAAAAATGAGTATAACAACCAATATATATGTATAAAGTATAATCAACTCATATTACTGATTATATAGCTTGTAAATATTCAAAAGAGAAACGGTTATATATATAATTATTTTATCACTTACAAATAAGAAATATACAAAGTTAGGGAATCCATATATATATATATATATATATATAAGGTGAATTCCCTAAATTTGAGTGTGATGAAAAAAGTACTGTAATTAACAGAGTATAATAAGAGAAATAAAACGTGTAAAGTATAAAATAATCATCGCTCTAATTAATATAGTCAAATAGAGAGTAAAGGAGAAGAAGTTAGGGCAAACCAAAATTGTCTGAAGCTTGCTCATGAGCAAATCTGCATTCCCTTATATTGTACTTGTAGTAATTATAGTAATGCTGTACTATTGGGTGCCAAAGATACTGAAACATGCATCTATTTATAATATTATAATTGATTCTCTAATTCTTTACGTGTGTAATGTTAATTATAATATTTCGTAAAAAGATGAGAAGGGAAAGAGCTAAGCATTAAGCAACACTCTCTCTCTCTCACGTCCTTTGTTCTATTTAAGCTTTGTCATGTAAAATAAATTTAATCCCTACAACGTGAGAATAATTCTTTGCCCTATTCACAATTAAAGTTACATATCTCTCCTTTCTTGAATTTGAAGATTAACAACATGCGAAACTCGTTGATCGATTGAAAAAATTATTCAAGTTTTCTTTTAATTTACTAGAATTTCCCTTTCACTTGGTAGACCAATGGCGATTTTTTCATTTCAAAATAGAAATAAATACCTTCCCAAAAATATAAGCAAAATATACATCTCGCTAGATGTGCATTTTTGCTATTCTCTTTTAGGGTCCGTTTGGTTCGAGAGTTTTGAAGGAGAAGTGAGGGGAGGAGAGAGAATATTTTTAATTTGATGTGTTTGGTTCAATTTTTAGAAGGGAAGGGGAGGGGAAGGGAGGGGAGGCGATCTCTTTAAAATTTTATTACATTGTCAAAATTATCCTTAGATTAATTTAAAATCTCAATATTATCCTTGTAACAACTTTTATTATTATTATGTTATACTATCTTGTAACAACTTTTATTTTTTTGTAACAACTTTTATTATTAAGTTATATTATCCTTATAACAAATTTTATTATTATTAGGTTATATTACCGTTGTAACAACTTTTATTTGCATGTTATCTATCACTCTTATTTGTTATATGTAAAAACAAACATCATCGTATATTTAATTAAGTTTAAGGGTAAAACAGTAAATTAATTTTAAAATCCCTCCCCTCCCCATGTGAACCAAACACATTTTTAATTAAAATATCTCCCGTCCCGTCCCCTCCGCTCCCCTTCCCTTCCCTCCCCTCCCCTCCCCTCCCCTCCCCTCCGTTGAACCAAACGGACCCTTAAGGGGGCGTACAATTTTGCTTATATTGTATTATTATGGAGATTCACATATTCTTTGGTTACTCCCTCCATCCCATAATAAGTGACATTTTTGTAAAAAACTATTGTCTTAAAATAACTGACTCATTTTACTTTTCAATACAATATTATTATTTTTTCAATTATAACTCTAATTAATACAACTTTCTTCGCTCCTAATTCAATATTTTCCACTTTGCATTTATGATAATGGTGAATACACCTATACTTAACGAAAACACTTAAAACTATTTTTCTATCTCCTTCACTTATACATTTTTCTAAATATGTGTAAAATCAGGGACAAAGAGAGTATATACTAAAATACAATTTTTATATGGGAAATCAAAACCAGTTTCGCAGATGTCAAATGATGTTATGTATTTTATTTCAGTTAAAACTTCATTTTTTTTAATTACCCGACTTTTCACTGTTTTTCTTTTAAAACTAAAGGTGTCATCAACGCACAACTATAAAGACCCCAACAAATGTTTTTTTTATAAGTACAATTCAAGATCGAATCCTAAATTAAATGGTTAGGAGACGAATCACACTATATTAATACTTTTATTTTTATTTTATTAATTAAAATTTCATTTACCAATTAATTTTTAACGAATAAAGGCTAAATATCCCCCTCCTATTATTAACTCTACCTATTAACGAGCACCTCTTATTGGTCCAAACCCCCCTTATATTACGAATTCGGATTCCACCCATTCCCAAAGTCGGAGAATCTGTGACTAATGTGATCGTTATCAAACGGTTCTAATTTCAAGTAAAGTAATTTTAGATTTTAAAATATTAATGAAAAGAAGATAAAATAACTTCAAGAAAAAGGGGAAAATGAAAACAAAAAACAAGAACAAAAATATGAAAGGACAAACAAAATCAAAACTCATCTAAGACCACACCCCTCACCGCACAATGTTCTTTTCTTTGCATGGTTTGAACCTTATTGTGAAGAAAATGATATCAAAAATCCTTTTGTTTCTGAGAAAACTTTAGGTATGAATGTTAGATTAAATACCCAATGGAAAACTTCAAAAGGAGAAACCATAACCTCGGTACATCCTCCTCTAGAAGCTTTTAAATTTATTCCTAATAAAGAATCAGCTACTATAGAAGCAGCTCCTTTTAAAGCTGTAATTAAAAATATAGAATAGGTTGATGGAGTAATATTTTTAGTTATATCAGAGGGAGATAATAGGGTGAATTTATTTGGTGTGGGTTTAGGTGAGGTAATTTTTGTGAGGTAAGATGGTGAACTTAATGCTAAGACTTTTTCTGTATTCTCCTGCTTAGGAGGTAATGGAGGTCCATAATTATCTCTAGGATATATATATATATATATATCGGGATTTGCTAATATACACCCACTAGTTTTTATGTGGGAGTATTTTAGCAACATGCATCTTTAGGTGTATTTAGCCACTTTTTAGTTATCACTTGCTAAAATACTCCTTCTAAAAAATAAGTGGGTGTATTCTAGCAAATGCCTATAGGAGTTGCTAACATACACCCACTTATTTTTTAGAAGGTGTGTTATAGCAACATACACCTCAAGGTGTATTTATTAACTTTTTAGTTATAACTTGCTAAAATACTCCCAAATAAAAACTAGTGGGTGTATATTAGCAAATCCTATATATATATATATATATATATATATATATATATATATATATATATAGGGGGCATATCACATGAGAATGGGTATCTTATGTGAGAATGGTGAGAATAAATTACAGCCATCAGATTAAAAGTAATGTATGAGATTAAAACATCACTTAAGTGACTCATGTGCCAAGCATGTGACCATTCTCTCCCTCTTTTCTATCATTCATGCGTTTCTTCCTCTTCCTTCCTCTCAGTATTGTTTCACGTTTCTTATTCCATCACCATCCAATCTCACTTTTCCGTCCCAATATTTTTGCTTCAAGCGTTTTTTTGTTTCAACATCAATTTTTAGATGTTTTTTTGTTTCTTAAAGTTGTTTACAAACCTTCACCACCATTGATGTTAAGATTTGTTCTTCAAACCAGAAAACAAAGCTTCTTTGTTATAATATTGATGAATATTGTTTCACAAAAAGTGGATCTTAATCTTAAGGATTCCAATTGACAAACACAAGTAGTAATTAATCATCCATTGAGATGCACGATCTCTACCAACTAAAAATGCAATTAAAAGTAAACTAATATTGTTTTATATGTTTTATATAGATGAAACACAAGAGATAGCTAAAACACACAAGATGAGGGGGAAAAGAGGTTTCAGATCCTCAATCGCGAAACAAACGCCGTCGGAGGCACAAGCAGAATCGGCGACGATGAAGAAGAGTCAACCCTAATTTCAACGATTACTGCTATTTTGGATTTACAAGCAAAAACAATTTGTGGAGAGTTGGCCGGTGACGAGTACATAGGATAAGGGAGGCGGCGCAAGCACTGTTGCAGGAGCTATGATTCGTTTGGAATTCTATTGATTCTCCGGGATATGTGATAGATAGGCTACAACAAAAAGTTATACTCAAAGTGGTGTTGAAACAAAAAACTGATGTTGAAACAAAAAAAACTCTTGAAGCAAAAATATTGGGACGAAAAAGTGAGATTGGAAGGTGATGGAATAAGAAACGTGAAGATGTACTGAGAGGAAGGAAGAGGAAGAAACGCGTGAATGATGGAAAAGAGGGAGAGAATGGTCACATGTTTGGCACATGAGTCACTTAAGTGATGTTTTAATCTCATACATTGCTTTTAATCTGATGGCTGCAATTTATTCTCACCATTCTCACATAAGATACCCATTCTCATGTGATATGCCCCCTATATATATATATATATATATATATATATATATATATATATATATATATATATATATATATAGTGCGGTGAGGGATGGGGTCAAGCCCATACTTGCCCTTTTGTAGATTTGTCCCTCATTACAACTCTCAAGTCGGATGTGGTTTTAGAAAAGTTTTGATTTTGTCTGTCCTTCCATATTTTTGTTCTTTGTTTTCATTTTCCCTTTTTTCCTTAACTATATAGATGTTCTTTAAGTGGCTTCATAATAATAAAATGCGACTTTGATGTATCACATGCACGATTTCCACAAGTTTTTCTTAAAATGATAATAATTAAATATTGGAAATTAAGTGTTCATATCCATTCTCATAATGATAATATACTTTTTCTTTACTCGAGAGTGTATGTGCGAGTGCCAGAAAGATATAGACCCAAATAATTCAAGCTAGCCTAAATAATAATTCAAACTAAAGTCCTTTTGGGGCTCATACTTGACATCTTGTCTTGTTGCATGAAATGACACTTAACCTTGTTGCATGTGAGGTAAATGGAAGTTGTATGTATTTAATGTGACAAGTAGCATGTAATACACTCCACTTGTCTTTTTGCATGTAACCATTGTAGTTGTCTTTCATCTATAATAAGGTCAATGTTCATGTACTCAATCAGCAATAAAGTTGTAGAAATTAAAAATGAATGTTTTAAAACAAAGTGTCTCTAATTTCGTTATGGTTCTGATCCATCTTGGCATCATAGCTCAGGTTCAGTGAGCTATGAGTGAAAAAAGTGGCTGAAAATAATCTTAGAATGGATGAGCTTTTGAGTAAAAAAAGACAGATATTGAAACCTCCATTTTAGTCAGAATTTGCAAAAACAGACACATCCATCTTGTACAAAGGGTTCAAAAACTCGAAATTCAAAATTTCACGGCCAAACGCCACCTCACGCGCCGTTACCAGAGGTACATGTGATGTCCACCTAACTAGGGCTAGCAATGAACCGATCCAACTCGAATAAAGTTCAGAACTCGACTCGACAATTATCTCGTTGTACTTGGTTCATGAACCAAATGAACCGAACTTGAGTTAAAAATTAATTAAGTTCGTTAACTAAATCTATTGAACTTGAACTATACATAGTTCGGTTTGTTTGGTTCATGAATTGACTCGGTTAGTAAAACAATTGTAGCAATAAAAACCAACAATACTAGTGCAGTGGAGCTAGTTTTTTAGTCATGGAAATAGCCTTCATGTGCCTTGTATTGCATAGTTGTGTTGCTTTGTTTTTAATGTCCCACATCGAAAGTATGTACGTATGTAATGAAGACACAACAACATTTGCCTATAAAATAAGTTGTATGACTATTTAGAAGCCCAAGGTGTGGAATAACAACCCAGCTACAGTCCCTTAAGCCTTAGTTTTTTTTTTTTTATTAAATACTAAAAGGTCATATATAATTTTTTGATAAAAAAAAATTGAGTTATATGATTCGAGCAATGAACTAAGTTGCTCGTGAATTTTAAATGAGTGAACTCGAGCTTAAAGAAAAGGTTTGTTTCAAACTCAAGTCGAGTTTCAAACTGAACCAATTCTTATCGAGTCGAGCTCAGACGAGTTTGACTCGACTCAAATCATTTTGAGCCCTAATCCTAACACATGACATTACAACCAAAACACATCACACCTCACCATGCACGTCTTTTTTTAGCCTAAAATCTTCTACCACATGTCATAAATTGCCACATCATATTTAGACAAAAAAATTATCTAAATTACAGTTAAGCCCCTAATTTTTCATATTTTTTCATTGGTACCCTCAAGTTACTAAACATTCCATTTTGACCCCTGAATTTTACAATAAAAAATAATAATATTTTGCACCTTATTTTTTTGGATGTTTATCCCCTTAATCTTGGTAAAATTTCCATTTTTCTCTTGAATATTGTGTTGCAACAAATACAATTTAATCATTAAAAATGCCTTCAAGACATCAACCTCAACATGAAATAAAAATGAAAGATTTAAGGAAACAAATTTAACAGTTACAATGTGAATGTTTAGCAAGTTCAATTGGATGAATACCACCAGAAATCATAAGTTTACACATCTAATAGTGATTCTTCCTCAACTAGACATTGTCGACCACATTGAAAATCATCCAGAAATAATGACAATAAAAGAGTAGAAATTCCTGATTTTGAAGAAAAACTCCAGCCTGATGAGTTTGTAGATCAGATTTAAACTGTTGAGTTAGTGTTCGAGTATAACAAGGTACCCTAAGATAAAAAGGTAAAGATTATTGTTGTCAAATTAAAGAACACCTCCATATGGTGGGAAAATCTTAAACTAAACCATGAACATGAAGGGAAAAAAATCAAGACTTTAGAGAAATTGTTTTGGGGTTAACCACTAAGTTTTCGCATTCTCATTACTACCATGATAACTTCATTTAACTACAAAATATTTTCTTAATGAATTTGTTTATGGAAGAATGAACGAGAGAGTTTGAAAAGTTGATGATGAAGTATGGCATTCATGGGAGGTAGGAACAAACAATAGCTCATTACCTTGGTGGATTAAACACTCAGATTGCTAATCATGTTTCCAACAATACATGTCATTGGGTGATGTTATCCGCCACATAATTTGAGTTGAGAGGCATTGGCCCAAAAAGTCTTCCTACAAAAACTTTTTCTCTACTGAAAATTCTTGTTGCCTTTGCAAAACGCCATCCGAACAACCAAGCCATATAAATAAACATTTACATAAACCCCACATAGAAAAGAAAAACAAGGCCTTCAAGTGTCAAGATTTCAGACATAAGATGAGCGTGAGAGAAAAGAAGATTTAGAACCAGGTTATAATGAAGAACTCGTTGTTGATGATTATGTTGAGTCCATGGTGATCAGACAAAGCGTAAGCATGTCAAACAAAGACCTATGATGACGGTCAGTCATACACTATTTTTAGAATCATTGTAATTATGTTTTTACTCTACTTTTATTAGTTTAATATTTAATTTAGAGTCATTTTAAATAAATTGTCGTTTTTAATTTATTGAGTCAAATAGTGTATTAGTATTATATTTAGTAGTCATATGATCAAAGAATTCTATGAATTAAAATTGATGTGCCAGTTAGCTTTGTACTATGGGCTGGTGTGTTAATGTACCATAGGCTGGTGTGAATAGAAATATAAGAGAAACATTTTTTTTGGGCAAGGAAGTGTATGTGCTTGCTGATCCATAAACTAAAGAGGAAACCAATTAAGTTTGCTATAATAAAAGGAGGAGTGCTGCACTTGGAAAGATGCTGCATAATGAAGTGGAAGCCTTTCATGTGTGTCTGTTGAATGTATCCAAGTTCGCTTCTTGTCTAGTATGTCCCTTAGCATTTCTAGTCACACATGTATAATTGTGAGTTAGATCCAATATAGTAAAAACGTGACTATAAATACCTCGTCCAAACACACTCTAAAAATGAATTGAATGCATGTGTTCTAATATGTGCCTTTAGAGCACATGTTAACATTTATCTACAAAGATTACCTTCATTCTGCTTCATGATTGCTGCTACAACGGGAGATAATCCCTCTGGCTTAGCAACGTTGTCGGGGCAATTCTCCATGATTACTTTGACTGCTTCCTTGTCCTCACTATCAACAGCAAGGTAAAGTACTGACTGCTTTGCTTCGTTAACAATAACGAACGCAATTTCATACAACTTTGACAATGAATCCCCGGTTTTGTAGAGTTCAAAAACTTTGAAAATCTTATCCCCGCCAATTCTCTTCTTGTCACGACATAACATTGCCTCATGAAACATAGTGTTTCCTTCAACATTTTTCAACTTCACAACTTTTAATAGGTCCTCCTTTGATTTTGCATAAGCTTCCAATAGCTTTTCAACAATTGAGATGTGTCCACATCTTGCAGCAATATGTAACGCACTCTCTTTATTTTCATTTAATTCAAAAAAAAGTTTTGGAGCATGCTCAACTATTAGACTCACAATCTTATCATTGCCATTCCGAGCTGCTATATGTAGCACAGTGTTTTTCGTAGGTGTCTTAATTTCTGTTAAAAGAGAGGAATACTGCGATTCCCACCTTGAACCAGCTCTGTATACTTTATTAAGCAATTCATGAATTTGATTCTCATTGTCATTAGAGCTTGGAAGAATTTTAGTCACTTCAGATGGTTCAATTTCAATATCAGTTTCCTCACTCGGCAAGACGGCTTCATCTTGCAATATATCACCAAAAAATATTTTTTTTTCTGGTGGAGGCCTATTATAAGGCGTATTATAAGGCCTATTATAAATCAGTTTACCGTTTTGCAACCCCAAAACAACAGGCATGTCTCTCGAGAGGTCACTTGGTTGCAAAGTTGTTCTTCAATCTCGACGAACTCGGTTCGAGACTTGGGTACCGAGAGAGAGCAAAATAGCAATCACTACAATTACAATTAAGTCAGAAATTTAGGCTAAATTACACAAAAGGTCCTTTAAGTTATTTAATTGTAATAAATTGGTCATTTAAGTTTCTTTCGTACCACTTAGGTCCTTTATGTTAATTAATTGTAACAAATTGGTTCTTTAAGTTTTTTCCATACCAATTAAGTCCTTTAAGTTATTTAACAGTAACAATTTGATGTATTTTAGATCTTAAAAATGTAAGTTATTCGGGACCTAAAAGTTACAATTATATAACTTAAAGGATTTAAGCGGTACAAAAAATACTTAAAGGACCAACTTGTTACAATTAAATAACTTAAAGGACGTAAGTGATATGAAAAAAACTTAAAGGACCAATTTGTTACAATTAAATAACTTAAAGGACTTCTGGTGTAATTTAGCCCAGAAATTTATCATTATGACACCCGAAACGTGTGAAAAAAATATTATAATTAATTCCTAATTTTTTTTTGACAAAAATAATTAATTCCTAGTTATCAACAATCAGTAATTTTAACTCATTGGCATCATTTTATTTTATACATTATACAAATAAAATATTATTTAATTGTAATTAAGTTAACCAAAAGTTTATCACAGTTCAATAAAATAAAAAAGTAATTATATATCTGAGTGTCATTTGAACCCAGTAATAGGATGGTTCCCAATTCGACCGGTTTAATCAGTAGTCCGATTTTGATTTACTTGTTCACCACTTTTTTTTTTTTAGGGATACTTGCTCACCACTTGTTTGTTAACACATGCTTTAAGTATCATAGCCAGAGTATATGTTACCTAAAACATGTATAACAAAGTATTATTATAATAGAAAAAATTCAGTGGGGTGATAAATCTCAATTCCACCTTCTGCAGCCCAGTGGGTGAATTTTACCTAAGACAAACGACGGTAAACATAAGGAGATTCCGATAGATACTATGGGTGTGTTTGTTTTAAGTTATATTCGTAGATTTCTGGGAATAAATGATTTGAATATACATGTCTATGTTTGTTACAAGTTTTCTAAATTTTATTATCGGGTATAAAATATTTCTGAGAATAGAAAATTATTCCCAAAGAAAATGGTGGGAATAAAGTTCCCATGAAGAATAAATTCATGTATAACTACCAATTATAATCTCTATTTTTAAGGTTCCTAAGAATATTATAATGTTAACCAAACATCTTGTTTCTAACTACCTTAAAATAAAATTTATATCTTTACATTATAAGGAATGTTATTCCTAAAAATAAATTTGGTAAACTTGAAACAAACACACCAATTGAAAATGAATCATGAGATGTGGTGTATCTCTACTAGATGAGACACATTTGTATGTAAGGGAGTAGGGATGGGAATAGGTCAGGGCGGCCTACAGGGGCCTACGACAGGCTAGGTCAGGCCAGACTTTTTTCTTAAATAGAGAAGGCCTAAGCTTTTTTAGAAGCCTATTTAGCTTAAAAGGTCAGACCACAGGCCATTCAAAAAGCCTTTTAAGCCTATTAGGCCGGCCTATTTATGTAAATATGATTAATATTATTTATTATTATAATATATTTTGTACTTTGAATTAAAATATAAATTCGTTAGTAATTTAAGTTTATTAGTATACATTAATTTTTCGCATATACAAATGTATTATTATAAACTAGAATTGAAATATGATGCAATATATAGTTAAATTCCCTAAAAACTCATGTCGATTACTAAAAGAGAGTTTAATCTAATTGATCTATTAGTTTGCTAGTCTATTTAAACTTAGATCACATTGCTTACTTAAAGATGTTCATATGATATAGGCTTTTAAGCAGGCTAGCAGGCCTTATCAGGCTTTCAGAAGGCCAGGCTCAGGCCTCAAAAGTAAGCCTATGACAGGTCGCAGGCCAGGCTTAGGCCTTAAAAAATTTGGCAGGTCAGGCTTAGGCCTTGCAAAGCCTAGCTCGACCTAGCCTATTCCCACCCCTAAAGGGAGGACAACCAAAGTCATTGATGTTTTGGGGTGCATTTGTTTTGATTTCAAAAAAAATATTTTGTTTTAAAAAAAATCAAGATTATGTTTGGGAGACTTTTAAGAAAATTTAAAGATAATTTCCGTTTGTTTACTATTATAAAAATTATTTTTTTATGATTTCAAACTCTTACATTTCAGTTTTTTTTTTGTTTTTAGAAGAATAATAAGATTTAGAAAAACTATTTGAAATAATTTTTAATTTTTAGGTTAAAAATGATTTTTTTAACAAAATAGATTTTTTAAAAATTTGAAACAAACATTAATAAAATAATAAAACTGATTTTAGGTTAAATTTTTTTAAAAATAATCCAAAACAAACAGACCCTTAAAAATAGAATTGAAGTACAACCTATTAGTTGTTGAATTTTGGATGTGTCTATATGCACATTTGATATTTGGGATATTGGAATGACAATAAGGGAGAGTTGAAAACCACCTAACATGAACAATTAAATTATTTAGACACAAAAAACTGACATAACATGTATCTCAACACTGTAGACGAAATGTAAAGTTGACAGGCGTGTATAAATATACGGTACTGATCTAATATGAAAAATGGGACATTGGTCATGTGTTTCCAATTCATGATAAAACATATGTAAAGCCTAGTTAATAAAGGGTTAATTAAGTAAATGGTTTTTATAAAAATTCAAAATTTTATTTTTAGTTTCTACAAAATAAAATCGAACTTTTTAGTTATTGTAAACTTTTTCGTTTACATTTTTAGTCCTTGTAAAATTTTTCATCAACATTTTTAATCATTGTAAAAAAAAAATTCATCAACATTTTTTAGTCCCTAAAATGCTAAAGGGAGATGTCACATGACTAAAAAGTGTAATTTTATTTTGTAGAGACTAAAAACAAAATCTTATTATTTATAGAGATCATTTACATAATTAATTGTTTAATAAAATAGTTCCAAAATATGTTCTTTTGTGGACTATATGTGGTGGCCCAATATTAAGCAAGATTGATTCTCTCTATTGCTTCTTTCTCACACAAATTTTATTTTATCTTTCTCTATCTTGTTATAGTTGTTCCGAAGGTCACAAATATGTGGACAATTTAATTTCCTTGCCATAGGTAGTTAAACTTTCACTTAGATGTAGCTCTAATAGTTCGAAATTCTTTTGTGGACTCAGAGTCGGTCCTAAAATTTTTGGTGCCTTGAGCGAATTAATAAAATTGTACCCTTTTAATTATTCGAATATCTTTTTGTTGCAAAAGATTTATTGTAAATCAAGGTTCTCTAAAAACATATTTTCAATAGAATTAATTAAAGGAAGTTAAAAAAATATATTTAATTAATACTAACTACTAAATAAAAATAAAAATTTTGGTGCCCTTTATAAACTGGTGCCTTGGGCCGCCGCACTTCCCGCTCAGCCTCAAGGCCACCCCTGTGTGGACTATATGGGATGGCCCACATAGGAGCAACAATACTATTTAATTCCACTCTGCGATAAAAATATAATTAATAAAGATTGCTTAAAGAAACAAATTATATACACACGATTTTCTACTCACACTAAATATAACCCAAATATGCAATGGCCTAGAGAAAAATGAGTATAACAACCAATATATATGTATAAAGTATAATCAACTCATGTTACTGATTATATAGCTTGTAAATATTCAAAAGAGAAACGGTTATATATATAATTATTTTATCACTTACAAATAAGAAATATACAAAGTTAGGGAATCCACCTATTATATATATATATATATATATATAATAGGTGGATTCCCTAAATTTGAGTGTGATGAGAAAAGTACTGTAATTAACATAGTATGATAAGAGAAATAAAACGTGTAAAGTATAAAATAATCATCGCTCTAATTAATAGAGAGTAAGGAGAAGAAGTTAGGGCAAACCAAAATTGTCCGAAGCTTGCTCATGAGCAAATCTGCATTCCCTTATATTGTACTTGTAGTAATTATAGTAAATTATAGTAATGTTGTACTATTGGGTGCCAAAGATACTGAAACATGCATCTATTTATAATATCATAATTGATTCTCTAATTCTTTACGTGTGTAATGTTAATTATAATATTTCGTAAAAAGATGAGAAGGGAACATTAAGCAACACTCTCTCTCTCTCACGCCTTTGTTCTATTTAAGCTTTGTCATGTAAAATAAATTTAATCCCTACAACGTGAGAATAATTCTTTCCCCTATTCACAATTAAAGTTACATATCTCTCCTTTCTTGAATTTGAAGATTAACAACATGCGAAACTCGTTGATCGATTGCAAAAATTATTCAAGTTTTCTTTTAATTTACTAGAATTTCCCTTTTACTTGGTAGACCAATGGCGATTTTTTCATTTCAAAATAGAAATAAATACCTTCCCAAAAATATAAGCAAAATATACATCTCGCTAGATAGATGTGCATTTTTGCTATTCTCTTTTAGGGTCCGTTTGGTTCGAGAGTTTTGAAGGGAAAGTGAGGGGAGGAGAGAGAATATTTTTAATTTGATGTGTTTGGTTCAATTTTTAGAAGGGAAGGGGAGGGGAAGGGAGGGGAGGCGATCTCTTTAAAATTTTATTACATTGTCAAAATTATCCTTAGATTAATTTAAAATCTCAATATTATCCTTGTAACAACTTTTATTATTATTAGGTTATACTATCTTGTAACAACTTTTATTTTTTTGTAACAACTTTTATTATTAAGTTATATTATCCTTGTAACAACTTTTATTATTATTAGGTTATATTACCGTTGTAACAACTTTTATTTTCATGTTATCTATCACTCTTATTTGTTATATGTAAAAACAAACATCATCGTATAATTAATTAAGTTTAAGGGTAAAACAGTAAATTAATTTTAAAATCCCTCTCCTCTCCATGTGAACCAAACACATTTTTAATTAAAATATCTCCCGTCCCGTCCCCTCCGCTCCCCTTCCCTCCCCTCCCCTCCCCTCCGTTGAACCAAACGGACCCTTAAGGGGGCGTACATTTTTGCTTATATTGTATTATTATGGAGATTCACATATTCTCTGGTTACTCCCTCCATCCCATAATAAGTGACATTTTTGTAAAAAACTATTGTCTTAAAATAACTGACTCATTTTACTTTTCAATACAATATTATTTTTTTTCAATTATAACTCTGATTAATACAACTTTCTTCGCTCCTAATTCAATATTTTCCACTTTGCATTTATGATAATGGTGAATGCACATATACTTAACGAAAACACTTAAAACTATTTTTCTCTCTCTCCTTCACTTATACATTTTTCTAAATATGTGTAAAATCAGGGACAAAGAGAGTATATACTAAAAGACAATTTTTATATGCGAAATCAAAACCAGTTTCGCAGATGTCAAATGATGTTATGTATTTTATTTAAGTTAAAACTTCATTTTTTTTAATTACCCGACTTTTCACTGTTTTTCTTTTAAAACTAAAGGTGTCATCAACGCACAACTATAAAGACCCCAACAAATGTTTTTTTTATAAGTACAATTCAAGATCGAATCCTAAATTAAATGGTTAGGAGACGAATCACACTATATTAATACTTTTATTTTTATTTTATTAATTAAAATTTCATTTACCAATTAATTTTTAACCAATAAAGGCTAAATATCCCCCTCCTATTATTAACTCTACCTATTAACGAGCACCTCTTATTGGTCCAAACCCCCCTTATATTAAGAATTCGGATTCCACCCATTCCCAAAGTCGGAGAATCTGTGACTAATGTGATCGTTATCAAACGGTTCTAATTTCAAGTAAAGTAATTTTAGATTTTAAAATATTAATGAAAAGAAGATAAAATAACTTCAAGAAAAAGGGGAAAATGAAAACAAAAAACAAGAACAAAAATATGAAAGGACAAACAAAATCAAAACTCATCTAAGACCACACCCCTCACCGCACTATATATATATATATATATATATATATATATATATATATATATATATATATATATATATATATATATATATATATATAATGTGGTGAGGGATGGGGTCAAGCCCATACTTGCCCTTTTGTAGATTTGTCCCTCATTACAACTCTCAAGTCGGATGTGGTTTTAGAGAAGTTTTGATTTTGTTTGTCCTTCCATATTTTTGTTCTTTGTTTTCATTTTCCCTTTTTTCCTTAACTATATAGATGTTCTTTAAGTGGCTTCATAATAATAAAATGCGACTTTGATGTATCACATGCACGATTTCCACAAGTTTTTCTTAAAATGATAATAATTAAGTATTGGAAATTAAGTGTTCATATCCATTCTCATAATGATAATATACTTTTTCTTTACTCGAGAGTGTATGTGCGAGTGCCAGAAAGATATAGACCCAAATAATTCAAGCTAGCCTAAATAATAATTCAAACTAAAGTCCTTTTGGGGCTCATACTTGACATCTTGTCTTGTTGCATGAAATGACACTTAACCTTGTTGCATGTGAGGTAAATGGAAGTTGTATGTATTTAATGTGACAAGTAGCATGTAATACACTCCACTTGTCTTTTTGCATGTAACCATTGTAGTTGTCTTTCATCTATAATAAGGTCAATGTTCATGTACTCAATCAGCAATAAAGTTGTAGAAATTAAAAATGAATGTTTTAAAACAAAGTGTCTCTAATTTCGTTATGGTTCTGATCCATCTTGGCATCATAGCTCAGGTTCAGTGAGCTATGAGTGAAAAAAGTGGCTGAAAATAATCTTAGAATGGATGAGCTTTTGAGTAAAAAAAGACAGATATTGAAACCTCCATTTTAGTCAGAATTTGCAAAAACAGACACATCCATCTTGTACAAAGGGTTCAAAAACTCGAAATTCAAAATTTCACGGCCAAACGCCACCTCACGCGCCGTTACCAGAGGTACATGTGATGTCCACACATCTTTCCTTATCTTCACGCACTTCCACGCGCCTTCAAAGGAAGAAGATAACCCTAACTAGGGCTAGCAATGAACCGATCCAACTCGAATAAAGTTCAGAACTCGACTCGACAATTATCTCGTTGGACTTGGTTCATGAACCAAATGAACCGAACTTGAGTTAAAAATTAATTAAGTTCGTTAACTAAATCTATTGAACTTGAACTATACATAGTTCGGTTTGTTTGGTTCATGAATTGACTCGGTTAGTAAAACAATAGTAGCAATAAAAACCAACAATAGTAGTGCAGTGGAGCTAGTTTTTTAGTCATGGAAATAGCCTTCATGTGCCTTGTAGTGCATAGTTGTGTTGCTTTGTTTTTAATGTCCCACATCGAAAGTATGTAAGTATGTAATGAAGACACAACAACATTTGCCTATAAAATAAGTTGTATGACTATTTAGAAGCCCAAGGTGTGGAATAACAACCCAGCTACAGTCCCATAAGCCTTGGTTTTTTTTTTGTTTTTTTTATTAAATACTAAAAGGTCATATATAATTTTTTGATAAAAAAAAAAATTGAGTTATATGATTCGAGCAACGAACCAAGTTGCTCGTGAATTTTAAATGAGTGAACTCGAGCTTAAAGAAAAGGTTTGTTTCAAACTCAAGTCGAGTTTCAAACTGAACCAATTCTTATCGAGTCGAGCTCAGACGAGTTTGACTCGACTCGAATCATTTTGAGCCCTAATCCTAACACATGACATTACAACCAAAACACATCACACCTCACCATGCACGTCTTTTTTTAGCCTAAAATCTTCTACCACATGTCATAAATTGCCACATCATATTTAGACAAAAAAATTATCTAAATTATAGTTAAGCCCCTAATTTTTCATATTTTTTCATTGGTACCCTCAACTTACTAAACATTCCATTTTGACCCCTGAATTTTACAAAAAAATAATAATAATATTTTGCACCTTATTTTTTTGGATGTTTATCCCCTTAATCTTGGTAAAATTTCCATTTTTCTCTTGAATATTGTGTTGCAACAAATACAATTTAATCATTAAAAATGCCTCCAAGACATCAACCTCAACATGAAATAAAAATGAAAGATTTAAGGAAACAAATTTAACAGTTACAATGTGAATGTTTAGCAAGTTCAATTGGATGAATACCACCAGAAATCATAAGTTTACACATCTAATAGTGATTCTTCCTCAACTAGACATTGTCGACCACATTGAAAATCATCCAGAAATAATGACAATATTAGAGTAGAAATTCCTGATTTTGAAGAAAAACTCCAGCCTGATGAGTTTGTAGATCAGATTTAAACTGTTGAGTTAGTGTTCGAGTATAACAAGGTACCCTAAGATAAAAAGGTAAAGATTATTGTTGTCAAATTAAAGAAGAACACCTCCATATGGTGGGAAAATCTTAAACTAAACCATGAACATGAAGGGAAAAAAATCAAGACTTTAGAGAAATTGTTTTGGGGTTAACCACTAAGTTTTCGCATTCTCATTACTACCATGATAACTTCATTCAACTACAAAATATTTTCTTAATGAATTTGTTTATGGAAGAATGAACGAGAGAGTTTGAAAAGTTGATGATGAAGTATGGCATTCATGGGAGGTAGGAACAAACAATAGCTCATTACCTTGGTGGATTAAACACTCAGATTGCTAATCATGTTTCCAACAATACATGTCATTGGGTGATGTTATCCGCCACATAATTTGAGTTGAGAGGCATTGGCCCAAAAAGTCTTCCTACCAAAACTTTTTCTCTACTGAAAATTCTTGTTGCCTTTGCAAAACGCCATCCGAACAACCAAGCCATATAAATAAACATTTACATAAACCCCACATAGAAAAGAAAAACAAGGCCTTCAAGTGTCAAGATTTCAGACATAAGATGAGCGTGAGAGAAAAGAAGATTTAGAACCAGGTTATAATGAAGAACTCGTTGTTGATGATTATGTTGAGTCCATGGTGATCAGACAAAGCGTAAGCATGTCAAACAAAGACCTATGATGACGGTCAGTCATACACTATTTTTAGAATCATTGTAATTATGTTTTTACTCTACTTTTATTAGTTTAATATTTAATTTAGAGTCATTTTAAATAAATTGTCGTTTTTAATTTATTGAGTCAAATAGTGTATTAGTATTATATTTAGTAGTCATATGATCAAAGAATTCTATGAATTAAAATTGATGTGCCAGTTAGCTTTGTACTATGGGCTGGTGTGTTAATGTACCATAGGCTGGTGTGAATAGAAATATAAGAGAAACATTTTTTTTGGGCAAGGAAGTGTATGTGCTTGCTGATCCATAAACTAAAGAGGAAACCAATTAAGTTTGCTATAATAAAAGGAGGAGTGCTGCACTTGGAAAGAAAACGTTTTTCGAAGGATCAGAGAATTAGAAGGAAAGCATCACGCATCACGGGAAATTGATGGGAGCACAGTAACGGCACGTGAAAAAGGGAAAACAAGAACAACACCAATTGAAAGGAAATTGAGGAGCTATGCCGGCAACGATGGAACTCTATCGGTTTCTTTTCTTTACTATGTTGTTTATTCCTTTGATTATGTCTAGTTAATTTCCTTTGATCATGTCTTAGATGATTTTAATTCAAGTTGTTTGAATCATGTGATTGTATAAACTCTTTTCAATGCAATTACAATCCTAGTCTTATTCAGAATTATTTGTTTTTAATGTTTTTTGTATACTGATCATATATATAAAATAATTTTAAATATCAATTGACTATTGACACTAGCTATTTAATTGGACCTAATAATTCCGGTTAATCTAATGGGTCAATCTAGGGATAGATGATTGTTAGGTTATGACATAAAAATTAACGCTCATATAAAACATTCAACGGTTACGGACTCACCTAAGAAATTAGGGTGTTGTAATTTGAGAAGAGAGTTCTGAGTCAAGGGATTGATCAAAACTATTTTGTTAATTTGTCGTGAGACTAGGAGAATAATTGTATAGACTAGGTGCAATTTACCAAACAGCGAGAATTAATTGATTCGAAAGACCTGATCACTTTTTCTCTGTTATTTTCCAAAACAATTTATTTTTATTTTTATTTTCTATTAAACTCAAATATATGCTCAACATACCCCATATTTGTTAAATCCTTATTAAAACTAAATTGTCGAGTTGAGATTGAAACAATCCCTGTGGAGACGAACTTATAAATTTTATTACTTCGATGCATTTTTAGTACACTTGCTAAAAATCTATCAAGTTTTTGGCGCCGCTGCCGGGGATTGTTAATTAATTTCGACAAGGCAATTGAAATTATATCTAGGATCTTTGTTTTTTTATTTTCTGTTAATTTATTTAAAAACATAAAAAAAAATTATTCTTGTTGCTTTTATTTTCTGTTGTGCGGTGCTACTACGGTATCTTCTTTTTGTTGTTTCTGTGAGGTCAAGCAAACTACTCTTTGATTTGGGATGGGAGATATTCCATCTAGACGCACCTTGGGGGACTATGGTATTGAAAAAAAACGATGTCTTATCACTCATGGGTTTCAACCGGCGAACCCAGTTGCCTTCAACGTAAAAAATTCAATTCTTGTGGGTCTTAGAGAAAATCAATATGATGGAGGATCACTTCAGGACCCATACGAACACTTGAGTAGATTTTATGAATCTTGCTTGTTCTGCTGCCCAGATGGAGTGACTGAAGATCAGAAGAAGTTGCAATTGTTCGCTGTAACATTAACTGGGAGAGCAAAAGATTGGTTGCATGCTATGCCGAATGGTACGATTCAGAAATGGGATGAGTTAGAAGTGAAGTTTTTGAAGCGTTTCTTTCCCATATCAAAGTTGTTGAAGAAGAGAGCAGAAATTACTAGTTTCAAGCAAGGTGATACAGAACCTCTCTATGATGCTTGGGAGAGGTTCAGACTGTTATTGAAGAGGTGTCCGCCACATGGTTTTGATAGAATGGATCAGATGCAAATATTTACACACGGGTTGAATGTTCAAACTAGGATGCTCCTTGATGCCTCAGGTGGGGGTAGTATAAGAGTGAAAACAGACCTTGAGGTTCAAACCCTAATTGAGAACATGGCTCAGAATGAGTATTGTATCGAGAATGAGCAAGGTGAGATAGGAGTGTTTGGAGTGAATGAGAATAGTATTAACCTGACTAGTTAGACCTTGATGAGTAAACAAATAGAAGCACTGGCCAAACAGGTACAAGCCATGAGTATGAGACAAGCTCAAGTTCAACAAGCTCAAGTTCAACAGATTCAACAAGCACAAGTTTTAAGGTGCAAGTTTTGTGGTGAAGGACATGCTAATGGTGAGTGTGTACCCGAGGGAGTGAGTGAGGAAGCCAGTTATATGGGAAATTATCAAAAAGGGAACCCTTACTCAAACACATATAATTTGGGGTGGCCACAACTTCCTAACCTCAAATATTCAAACAGCAACATCTTGACCCCAACTACCGACCCATCCCAACAACAACCACAAACAAAGTCATCCGCACTTGAAGAAGCCTTGACTAGTTTCATCAAAGTAACCCAAACCAACTTCCAAGAGATCAAGGCAAATCAAGAAAGTGTGGAAAGGAACAATGAAGCTTCCATTAAGAACCTTGAAACTCAAATTGGGCAGTTGTCAAGACTAATGGTAACACAATCAAGTGGAGGTTTTGGTGGCAATACTTGCGACAATCAGAATAATGAGGCATGTAATATGATTGGAGTGAGTAATGGGAGAGTAGCTACCCCTATGAGAGTGGATAAGAGTGAGAGAAAGAGAGTTCAGTGTGAAGCTGAGAAGGAGGGAGAGAAAATAGAGAAACTCATAGATCCAAGCTCTATTTTGAGAAAGTCTAAAAGCCAGCTCCTCAAGGATGGTGATAAGACTCAAGTGATTCCATACTATGTGAAGCTGCCTTATCCATGTTTGAGTAAAAATAAGGAAACTATTAAAAATCCAAAGAATAAGAATTGCAAAGTCACTGAATTAAGAACCAAAAATATGCTTAAGCCGGTGAGTCTTGAGAGTACCAAAAGAAAGGTTGATGAAGTGGGTAGTAAAGATGATAGTGAGGATGAAGTTGGAAATGACCAGGGAAAAACAAATAAAAATGAAAAGAGAATGCTTGTTGAATCAAAGTGGAAATATCCACCCTGACTTGGGTGTTGGTGTGTCAAGCTCGTGACGTTAAACACGCGCTTAATGGGAGGCAACCCATCATTTTTATAACATTTGTTCATTTTGCAGGAATTTCTATTCAGTAAAAAAAATAGAAAAAGAAAAAAAAGTGTAAAGATGGACGGAAAAAAAAAAGAAAAAAAATCAAAGTCCACATCAGTTCTTTTTTTCAATTACTTGTCTTTGTTAGATGTCCTTCGTGTCAGTTGTTAGTTTGAGTCATTTTCAAAAACTTTTATTGCTTGCTTGTTTATTATTAATGAATTTTCTTGTTTTTTGAAATTTTCCAGTCTCATAACAGATGCTTATACCAATGATATTTCAAAAGTTCAAAAGGGGGGCGATGCTTGCATGGAATTTCAACGGAAGTGTTCGACAATGAGAAAGTTAGGTAGTCACAACTCCCAGAAAACTCAACTTGTAAGGTTCATAGCCAAATTTTATTTTTCAATTTTACATATATGAGTGTTCCATGTAACTGTCATTTCTAGAACTTGCGATGTTTCTTTATTTGTTGATTGGTCATGTTTTGTACACACTAAGGCATAGTGCTTGTTACCTAGAGCCTTTTTGAACTCACCTTGAATTTTATGTTTATAATTATCCTTTGTGAAGCCAAATTGAGCCTTTAGGATTAGACCCCATTGTTCGGTGACTGACCACATTACAAACCTAGAAGACCTTAAGTGTAAATGACACAAATTTGTTTTGGAGTTAAGCTGTTTTGGTTGTGTGAAATGTTTAAGTTTGGGGTTGCTGTTGGAACTAGCAACATTCTAAGTTTGGGGTAGAGATACTAGAGAATTAAGAGAAAAAAAATGTCTCTTGAAAAATGAAAAAAAAGCACTTAAATTGTGCAGAAAAAAAAAAGAAAAGAAAAATGATATGAGACTAACTTGTGATTATATGTCTCAGAAAAAAAATTAAATAAAAAGAGTTCTCTAGCACTCAATTGTTGATATTTGTGGGGGATTTGGATTTAATTTGTCTCATGTTTACAAAGTAGAATGAGCTTAACTCCATTGTTTGTTTAACACTACTTTCCCAAAAATATCCCACTTATACCTAAGTCCCGTTATAACCCAAAAAGTCCTTAAAAGTGTGTTCTTGACAGTGATTTTGATTGACAGTTTAGAAATGTTTCAAGCCTATGGTAATATGGCAGACCTGCATGTCGACTGTGGGAACCCTTTTCAAATTTGTGTGAGGAGTTGTGGATAAAGAGGTTTGAGCAAAGGCATTTGATACATCATTACACCGGTTATGAGTGAATTTTTTATAATATCATTGGTTGGTAAGCTGTTATTTTACTGTCATTTTTCATTTAACAAGTTTGTTCCTTGAGGACAAGTAACAGTTCAAGTTTGAGGTTGTGATGACAGTCAGTCATACACTATTTTTAGAATCATTGTAATTATGTTTTTACTCTACTTTTATTAGTTTAATATTTAATTTAGAGTCATTTTAAATAAATTGTTGTTTTTAATTTATTGAGTCAAATAGTGTATTAGTATTATATTTAGTAGTCATATGATCAAAGAATTCTATGAATTAAAATTGATGTGCCAGTTAGCTTTGTACTATGGGCTGGTGTGTTAATGTACCATAGGCTGGTGTGAATAGAAATATAAGAGAAACATTTTTTTTGGGCAAGGAAGTGTATGTGCTTGCTGATCCATAAACTAAAGAGGAAACCAATTAAGTTTGCTATAATAAAAGGAGGAGTGCTGCACTTGGAAAGAAAACGTTTTTCGGAGGATCAGAGAATTAGAAGGAAAGCATCACGCATCACGGGAAATTGATGGGAGCACAGTAACGGCACGTGAAAAAGGGAAAACAAGAACAACACCAATTGAAAGGAAATTGAGGAGCTATGCCGGCAACGACGGAACTCTATCGGTTTCTTTTCTTTACTATGTTGTTTATTCCTTTGATTATGTCTAGTTAATTTCCTTTGATCAGGTCTTAGATAATTTTAATTCAAGTTGTTTAAATCATGTGATTGTATAAACTCTTTTCAATGCAATTACAATCCTAGTCTTATTCAGAATTATTTGTTCTTAATGCTTTTTGTATACTGATCATATATAAAATGATTTTAAATATCAATTGACTATTGACACTAGCTATTTAATTGGACCTAATAATTCCGGTTAATCTAATGGGTCAATCTAGGGATAGATGATTGTTAGGTTATGACATAAAAATTAACGCTCATATAAAACATTCAACGGTTACGGACTCACCTAAGGAATTAGGGTGTTGTAATTTGAGAAGAGAGTTCTGAGTCAAGGGATTGATCAAAACTATTTTGTTAATTTGTCGTGAGACTAGGAGAATAATTGTATAGACTAGGTGCAATTTACCAAACAGCGAGAATTAATTGATTCGAAAGACTTGATCACTTTTTTTCTGTTATTTTCCAAAACAATTTATTTTTATTTTATTTTCTATTAAACTCAAATATATGCTCAACATACCCCATATTTGTTAAATCCTTATTAAAACTAAATTGTCGAGTTGAGATTGAAACAATCCTTGTGGAGACGAACTTATAAATTTTATTACTTCGATGCATTTTTAGTACACTTGCTAAAAATCTATCAACCTACATTGGTTAAGAAACTATATTTTGCATACATGTTGCACAATTGCACTAAAAGGTTCTGATGTTTTTTTGTTGTTTAAACGTAGATATGGTATCAAAGTATTCCCAACCCTAGACTTAGACAAGAGTACAACTACAGGAGTTGTCAACAAAATTACAATCAAGTATCATTTTCCAATACCCCGACTTGATGATTTGCTAGATCAGCGGCATGGTGCTACCATTTTCTCAAAGATTAACAAGCATATGCAATGATGTAGGATTTTCCACTTGGCCATGGCTAAAAGAAGAATGGGTTATACATGTCGCTATCAGTTCTTGAAGGATCTAAGAAAGATGTTAGTATGTATTTTTGTCCTTGGTTGCTTTGAACTTAGTGACAAGAGGACTCCATAATGGTAGATGTAGACAATTTTTCAAAGATGACCCATTTCATTCACTGTCAAAAGATCAACAATGCTATCCAAATGCAAATCTATATTTCAAGGAGATTGTTAATCTTCATGGAATTCCAAAAAGCATCATTTCAGATTGAGATGTAAAATTCTTAGGTCATTTTTGGAGGAATTTGTAGAGAAACAAGGAGATTGTTCATCTTCATGGAATTCCAAAAAGCATCACTTCAGATTGAGATGTAAAATTCTTAGGCCATTTTTGGAGGAATCTGTGGAGAAAGATGGGAACTGAGCTTCAATCTAGTAGCGCAAGCCACCCCCAAACTCAGGCAATCAACAAGCTTTTGAAAAATATTCTTTGGAGTTTTATTGGAATTCCTTTGAAGTGGTATATGGAACTTGTCCCCACAACCTGCTAGACTTGAATCGTTCGTAAAACATTAAACCTTATAATGTATATATTGAACAAAGAGCAAAAGATATTGTCCAGTGATATACATTAGACATCACTTTTTCATTCAAGTGTTGTCTAAACATACAACTTTTTTAGATTTTTTTTTCACCAAACTTTATGAAAAACACAGTTTTCAGGGAAGCGTCGTAAAATTGTAGTACCTTAGAATGCATGTTCTTTTTAACAACTTCGTTGTGAATAAGCGTTGTCTAAAGGGTGATGTTATTTCCTAATTCTGGTGTAGTGAATGTAGGAGGTCTTTCGTCCTATTTTGATGATGAAGTTGAGTTTAACTCAAGGACAAGTCTTTTCGAACGTGGGAAGAATGATATAGGCCCAAATAATCCAAGCTAAGCTCAAATAATGATCCAAGTCCAAGTCACTGTGGACTCATACTTGACATTTTGCCTTATTGCATAAGATGACACTTAACTTTGTTGCATGTGAGACAAATGGAAGTTGCATGTGCTTAAAGTGACAAGTAACATTAAGAAAAGTTGCATGTAATACATTTGTCTTCTTGCATGTAACCATTTTAGTTCATTCACCCATAGATAAGTTTTTTTTATATAAAAAATAAATAAGGTTCATTTCAATGTACTCGATAATCAATCAAGTTGTAGAAATTAAAAGTGAATGTTTTAAAACACACTGTTTGCTTTCTAGCTCTGATCCACGGAATATGAGATATCAATCGTAGACAAGAGATATTTGTTTTTATTTTTAAAACTGACAAAAAATGAGTTAAGCAACCCAATAATACAAACAAATATTTGAGTGAAAGAATGGGTACTATGAAATTGAGTTGATATCTATAGACCCGTTCAAAAATTAGTGGATTTTTTTAAAAAAATAAAAATAAAATTAGATACGGGCAGCAATATAATTTCTCAAGTACATAGTTTTTTTATTATAATTTCTCAAAATGAGTAGTAATATTCAATTAATAAGAACATAATAATAATGTTCGTTCCCGTAAGATTAGCTCAGTCGGTATGAACATTGTATAATACATGCATGTGTCGGGATTCGAACTCCAACTATTTATTTATTTCAAACGTAAATTTTTAGTCGCTAGACAACTTAAAAAAGAAAAAAACGGTGAACCTATCCGAGATGCTTCAACTTCTTTTTCTTAAATTTGGTGATTCAACAAATAAACCTGCCTAAATCTACCATATGAAAAGCCAAATCAAGCCAACAGGAGATTCAATGCACCTTCATTCAAATTATTAATCATAATCATTACTTCAAAGAAGAACTTGGATTCATAGATGTTTATCTTTTATCATGTTCACTGTGACTATGACAATTTATGATGGCAAGTTAGGATCCATATTAGGAATGCAAGTCCCCTCACTTTCAAAGGCTAGTCATCATTTAACACGTACCACACAATCATAGCTTATATAATTCCAAATCATGGGGAACACAAATTTGTACATTCAGCATTTTGGGCCACATAACATAACAAGTGGACCTATTAGAAGGTAGTTAAATGCCAAAGCATATCATACAAAAAAAACAACTCTATATCATTTCAAATCTGATTCTTCTACCTTATATTCTTCCAGACCACTAGTATTTTGTAGCCGAAACACTTACACATTATCTCTAACAGAACACACAACATGGTATTCATTTCATCTTATAGAATTTTTGTACTTGTTCAAAGTTTAAACCTTGAAACTTTGTTAATGACTTAATTTTTTTGTTTCTGCAACCATAATTGTATAGGTTCTTGTTGCAAGTAATGGAGAGAAAAAAGGCACAGAAGACAATGCTGCGGTCGATTTTCGAGGTCACCCGGCTGACAAAACAAAAACTGGAGGATGGCTAGCAGCTGGACTAATCTTAGGTTCTTTTCAATCCATAGGAATTTTCTAAGGCTCAATTTTATTTGGTTCCAACAAAATCATTGTGTATAATTTTTGTTTGTGCAGGTACCGAACTTGCTGAAAGAATATGTGTCATGGGAATTTCCATGAACTTAGTGACATACTTGGTTGGAGATTTACACCTCCATTCAGCTAGCTCTGCTACCATAGTTACCAACTTTATGGGAACTCTCAACTTGCTTGGCCTTCTTGGTGGTTTTCTAGCTGATGCAAAACTTGGCAGATACTTAACTGTTGCCATATCTGCAACCATAGCCACAGTGGTAAAATTTTCAGGCTTTGAATATTTTTATAGACTAGTATCTCCTTTTTTTTTATTGAATTTATTAGCACACCCTTTTCTAATTCTGTGGAAGTGGTATTCACAATTGTTATTAATTAATTAGGCACTAATGACCATTAGAATTGTCTTGGGGGGGATTTGAACTCCGCCTCTCGAGGTTACAAGATTATGTTTTTACGGAAAAGCATATATCTTAAACAAAAGTGGTATTCACAAATTCATGCAAATAACATAGAACACTATGAAGTATTAAAACATACACCAGATACAATATTAATACTGTCACGTAGATACCGGTAATAATTTAAGAAAATAGAAGAAATTGAAAGAAACTACATGTGCTTCTATCGTGTTGGACACAGGGCACGCTTTTAACCTGAAGTGTTGAAGTGTTGTTACTGACTACTTTTTTCTTGACACTTGTTGTGTTGCAACAGGGTGTGTGTTTATTAACTTTGGCTACAACAATTCCTAGCATGACACCTCATCCATGCAGTGAAGTAAGAAGACAACACCATCAGTGCATTCAAGCAAGTGGCAAACAGTTAGCACTTCTCTTTGCAGCACTTTATACAATAGCTTTAGGTGGTGGAGGAATAAAATCCAATGTGTCAGGATTTGGATCTGATCAATTTGACACAACAGATCCAAAAGAAGAAAAGAATATGATATTTTTCTTCAACAGATTCTACTTTTTTATAAGTATTGGATCCTTATTTTCAGTGGTTGTATTGGTTTATGTTCAAGACAATATAGGAAGAGGTTGGGGATATGGAATTTCAGCAGGGACAATGTTGGTAGCAGTTGGTATTTTGCTTTGTAGTACTCCATTGTATAGATTCAAGAAACCACAAGGAAGTCCTTTAACTATTATTTGGAGGGTTTTGTTTTTGGCTTGGAAGAAGAGGACTCTTCCTATCCCTTCTGATCCTAGCTTACTCAATGGTTATCTTGAAGCTAAGGTCACATATACAGACAAATTCAGGTATTTGTCATCATTCTTGTAAAAGCTGTGAATAGTAGTGTTAGTTAGAACATCATGATTACAATTCTCTTCAATTATTGCACACTAACTAATCACTTTAACTGATTTATCATTATTGGCTTAAATGATGCTCCACAAATATTCTGTCTTGCTTTGGTCCCTTGTACATAAGTGTGTCAATTTTGGTCTAGTTAGCTATCCCTGTCAGTCTTTTGAATTGTATTGTTTGGTATTATTTTGGTATCAAGGAGAATCATATCTAATTTTTCCTGACTCTTATAGCATCTAGAATTGTATCTTGAAACTATTTATGTGATTCATTCTTCTCAAGTTAGCACCTATCTTAAGACCATAGCACTTGCTGGCATATCCCTCCATTGTCTTTGGACTAATATTTTCAGATAGATACATGGACCGTAATGGTCGTTGAACAACTCTCTCTAAGAGAATTTGAACTTTATCGCTTGAGATTATAAGATCAGACTCTTAACACTAAATTGACACCTCATAGACTCGGCTACATGGTCCAATGTTGATATATTATCATAGATGATAAACAAAAATTGAACGAGAATTGCATAAGGTATCGAAAGCGAAAATTATCATAATTTCGAGGAATAATTTATAGATAAGGTGTTCATAATGATAATCTAGAAGATGGTAAACTATAAGAAATACTGTAGAAAAAAGAGATTTAATCTATCTTCATTGGAATTTTGTATGACAGGTCCCTTGACAAAGCAGCAATCCTAGATGAAACAAACTCAAAGGATGGAAACAAGGAAAATCCATGGTTAGTTTCAACAATGACTCAAGTTGAGGAGGTTAAAATGGTAATCAAACTCCTTCCCATTTGGTCAACATGCATACTCTTCTGGACAGTTTATTCTCAAATGAACACCTTCACAATTGAGCAAGCTACATTCATGAACAGAAAAGTTGGATCACTAGAGATTCCATCAGGATCCTTATCAGCTTTTCTCATCATTACAATTCTCCTCTTTACTTCCCTAAATGAGAAAATAACTGTACCTTTAGCAAGGAAAGTCACTCACAATGCTCAAGGACTCACAAGTCTTCAAAGGGTTGGAATTGGACTCATTTTCTCTATTGTTGCAATGGTTGTTTCTGCAATTGTTGAGAAAGAAAGAAGGGACAATGCAGTCAAAAAACAAACTACAATAAGTGCTTTTTGGCTTGTACCTCAGTTTTTTCTAGTTGGTGCTGGAGAAGCTTTTGCTTATGTTGGACAGTTAGAGTTTTTCATAAGGGAAGCACCTGAGAGGATGAAATCTATGAGTACTGGTCTTTTTCTATGTACACTTTCAATGGGATATTTTGTTAGTAGCTTATTGGTTTCAATTGTGGACAAAGTAAGCAAGAAAAGATGGTTGAAGAGTAATCTTGACAAGGGTAAGTTAGATTACTTCTATTGGTTGCTAGCAGTTCTTGGAGTGCTGAATTTTGTACTTTTTCTAGTCTTATCAATGAGGCATCAATACAAAATTCAACACAACAACGAGAGTAATGACAATGTAGAGAAAGAGCTTGTGATTGTGAATGAAGTCAAAATTGGAGTTGATGGGAAGGAAGAAGCATAGAAAATCATTTTATTTGGCCTTATAGATTGTGTGCAGGAGGTCAATATAATGCCTCATGTTTGTTGATTTTGGGTGATTTGTAGAACATTGTTTTTAACAAGGTGATTGTTATGTATTATTAAGTGTTGACAGATAGACATTTAGTATGTGTTTGGTTTGGTTCTAATGAGATCAAAATTGATTTTGTAAAATTTATTTTAGTTAAAAGTGAAGTTATATTTGAACACATTCATGTGGAAGTAAGTTGAACAATATATTTGATCGTAGATATTATGTTTGAAAGCAAAAGCTACAATTCGTAACATAAGTTATAATCAATTACAGAAAGAAAAATCAATTCCAATTGAGAACTCTCAAATATACCAAAATCAATTTTAAGCTAAATTTTACTAAAGAAAGATATAAATAAACTCCGTTTGATGGACTAAAACAAGATCTTCAAAGCAAGTTAACCGTCTGAAGCAGAGCTATTAGCTTTGACATATGACAGTTTTCTTATTAAGAAAACCAATTTTTTTGGATGCTGTCATTGTTGGAATGCAATTAGGGGATGTGGTTTGAAGACCAAATATTTGGTTGTTATCATTTTGGATTGCAATTAGTTGGAATAGATAAATTGATCCTCGAAATAGTGATCATTTAGTCAATTTAGAAAATACATCCCTAAAATTATAACGTGTATCTATCTATCAGTAAGTATGATGTATATATCTTCCTGAACATTAAAAGGCTATGACATGATATATTAAATGAACATCCGACCTTTCATCCGACACATTGCAAGAAATTTATTTAGTGCGTTAAATTCATAATTAGATTTAGATATCAACTTTAGCTAACATCTTACGGTAAATCATTGGCTAATCGGTTAAACTGGCCGGTTCGATTCAATTTTAATAACATTATTTTTAGCCCATAAATTTCACTAGGGACGGACGAAGAAATTTTAGATAGTGAGGGCATCATATGTATATTATTAAAAATTTTAAAATTTTGTTCTCAAAAAATGTGTTGTAAATATAATATCTAATTTATCAAAATTAAAAACAAATCTCCAAATGTCTGTTATTTACTGTATAGACTAAATTGATTAGTGAAAACTACATTTGGAGTAAATACACATTTAAAGAGTAAAATAACTAATAAAATACACATTTAAATCTTCGTAAAAATCAAAATACAGTGGAGGTACAATATAATATATGTATATGTTTTTGCCATATTATTGTCTTTAGTGTGTTAAACACTACAAAAAAATTGTTTTTCAAAAAACCATTGCCTACACATCTCAACACATGGACCCGTCCCAGAATTTCACATACCACCTCTGTCCTAATCTATAAAGTCACCTTTAGAAGGAAAAAAAGTTGTCCATAAATATAAATCCATAGCATATTCGTATATATTGTCTTCCTAGATACTCCTAATTTCAGGGATGTATACTTTAGTCAAAATAGTTCCTCTCTTAACTACTTAGCAATACTACAAACTTAATTAAAAAAAAAAAAAAACATAATAGTACTAATTTGTCTTATGAGATGAAAAGCCAGTATCTAACCATAAAGATCAATTTAATAATGGTCGCATGAAAAACATATATATTAATTATACAACCAACTTTTTTTTAATATAGATGAAAAATATTAAAGGGACTTATAAATAGAAATGAAAAGTTCCTTCAAAAAAAAAATAGAAATGAAAGTCCTCCCAAAGAAAAAAGATGATAGTATATGGTGTTGTGTCATTGCTACGTGATTTATGTCAAAGAATACATATTCATATCCATTTACCATGTTATGTGATAATCTTTAACTATAAAAGTTACGAGAGGAACTATTTTGACTAAAGTATTATAATTTCATGGAAATATTTGTCGGTCTTTACAAATTACAATGATGTAAAAAAAAATAGCGTACGAAAAGAATGTTAAATTTTTTAAAAAAATATCAACTCAATTGGACCAATTTAAATTATTTTTTTTATCAGTTTGATTTGATTTGGATTTAGTAAAAAAAATATTTTTAAAACAAAATCAAACCAACTATTTTTAATTGATATGAATTTTTTCATGTAAAAACCAAATTAAACTGGATTGTTATACTCCTATTTAAAACCTTTGTAAAAATTAAATGGTGATAAAACTATCAAAGTTTCTTTTTTATATGTTAACTCTATGATCCTTGGAGGAAAGAGATTATGATAATTCGAAGTTCTACCGGAAGGTAATTAAAATTTGGTCAAGAATTATTTTACAAATTAAAAATCAAACTCAAGTTCTCCTAGAGATTATGATAAATAATACTAGAAACAATAGCATAGAATTCCGAATCACCGTGGCCCGGAGACAATAGAGCTTGCACTAGAGTAGCTGCATCAGACTCGAAGACAACCCGGTCTCATCTGTTCCCATCAGGAAAGTGAATGTCATCGAGTAAGGCTATTGCCTCCCCCTCTAAAACTGTCATATTTGCATGCTGCCATTTCGTTTGAGCCCGAATAAATTGCCCACGGGAGTCTCTAACACAACCTGTAAAAGATGTAATATGGTTACGGTCATGGAACGCGGCATCCACATTGCACTTCAACCACGTCTCGTGCGGCTTCTCCTAAACTGAGACCACTTAAAACTTATACATATAATATATTGCCATGTCATATGTTCGAACTCGTGTGAAGACGTTCAACATAACAATATTTGTTGGAACAAAATGTATGAACAACTCTCTTTTGGGTTTTGATGATAACAAAGTGTTAAAAAGAAAATTGGAATTGCTAATGCTTGATTCTAAGTGTGCAGAACAATGTTCTTAATGTTTGGTAATTAATACTGGTTATGGAAGAACAAGCTAAGAGCAAGAAGGAAAGCATAGAAGCCTATGTTGCAAGTATGAAGCAAATCTGTGTCTCAAGCAGCTTCTGAAGACTGAGTCTGAAAGCAGCTTCTGAAGGCAAAGTATGAAGACTGCGTCTGAAGGGTGCGTCTGAAGACTGTGTCTGAAGGGTGCGTCTGAAGACTGAGTCTGAAGGTCAACGGAAGTCAGCGTCTGAAGGCTGAGTCTGAAGGTCAACGAAAGTCAACGTCTGAAGGTTGAGTATGAAGGTCAACAAAAGTCAACGTATGAAGAAGTGCGTCTGATGAACAGTGCTTCTGAAGGGTGCGTCTGAAGAGAGCTTCTGATGAACAGTTCCTGAAGAAGCTTCTGAAGTCTGAGTTCTTAAGGAAAAGCAACTGTCATTGTCATCATTAATACCTGCACTGTCAGAACAGCTCAATGGAACAGTTGCCTCCTTCAAGGAAACATTTTCCAGCTTTTAAAGAAAACTATTCAAACTTTGTGTGCTCTGTTTTCTGCTTCGTTTGCACACCATGTCAGCTGGACATAGCTCCTACCTTGCAACGGCTCTTTGCTGGATTTCTGGGCAATTCTCAACAGCTCTTTTATCCTCTATAAAAGGGTGAAGATTTGAAAAAGAAAATTGCTAAGACTCAAGAAACTAATAGACTGAAATTCTGCTCTGTTTTACGAACACAAAACTGTCAAAACTGAAAGTCAACAAAACAACTTAGAAATTCTTACAATCTTCTCATCTTAGAATTTCTTAAGTTTAGAGTCTTAAACTGAGTTGTATTTTGTGTACACCTCTGATATTTTATCAAGTGTTCAACCCAAACATATTTCCTTTGTAAATCAGTTTGATTCAAGTCTCAGCCTGCGTGCTTAAGCAATTCAGAAGTCTCTTACTAAGTGTTTGAGCAACTAGAAGTCTCTTAACTTTGTGTTTTGAGCATAGAAGTCTCTTAACTTTGTGTTTTGAGCATAGAAGTCTCTTGCTATGTGCTTGAGCATTGGAAGTCTCTTAGCTGTGTGCTTTGAGCAATTGTAATCAGTTGATTATAGTTCAAATCTCCTGTAAGTGACAGGGGGACTAGACTACTTCCGATTTGTGGAAGGAACTAGTATAAAAACTCTTGTGTCTCTCTCTCTTTCCCTTTCTCTTCTATATTTAACCGTTGCTAAGTAACTCTGAAAAAGGTTCAGAATCTGATTCTGAACTTAACATAAGTTTTGAGAAAGAAAAAGAAACAGCCCACATAATTCAACCCCCCCTTCTTGTGTGTTTTTCTCACCTTCCGTTGGTATCAGAGCTCCGGTTCTGATATTCAATCACTTAATAGTGAGTCAGTGAGATCCTGCGAAAAACATGGCTTCCAGTAGTTCCCATCCACCCTCTCCCAGAAATCAAAGAGGTACTGGTACTTCTGTATCATATGACTATGGTACAGATGAAAGAAAATCTCGTTCACATAATAAACCCTCTATGTTTACTGGTGATCCTGAGAAATTCTCATGGTGAAAAAGCAAGATGTACAACCACATCATTGGAGTTGATGATTCCTTATGGGATATTATAGAAGATGGAATCTCTATTCCAGTTGATGAAGAAGGTGTAGCTGTTAACAGCAGAGGCCTGAGTGATGCTGAAAGGAAGATCTACAGAAAGCATCACAATGTGAGAGGTATCATTGTGGATTCTCTACCTCACACTGAGTATCAGAAGCTGAGTGATAAATCAACAGCCAAAGCCATCTTCAAATCCCTCTGCTCTAACTATGAAGGTAACAAAAAGGTTAGAGAAGCAAAAGCTAATATTCTTGTTCAGCAATATGAGCTGTTCAGAATGAAGGAGGATGAAAATATTGAGACAATGTTCTCAAGATTTCAGACTCTGGTTTCTGGACTTCAGATTCTGAAGAAGAGTTATACTACTGCTGATCATGTGAACAAAATTCTAAGAAGTCTGCCATCTAAATGGAGACCCAAAGTGACTGCTATTGAGGAAGCTAAAGATCTAAATACTCTAAGTATTGAAGATCTTATAAGCTCCCTTAAAGTGCATGAACTGGGACTTAATGAAGATGATTCTGTTAGAGAGTCTAAGTCAATAGCACTGAATCCAAAAGAAAGTCTGTAAAAGCTCTAAAAGCTATTGAATCTGATGAAGAATTTCCTGAGGGAAATTCTGAAGAAGATTCAGATGCTGAGGAGCTTGCAATGCTTTCCAAAAGATTTCAGTACTTAATGAAAAGACAGGAGAAATTCTCTAACAGAAGCAGCAACTTTAAAGGATCTGGTTCCAAGAGGGAAGATCAGAAGGGTTGCTACAATTGCAAGAAGCCTGGTCTTTTTATTGCTGATTTTCCTGAACTTCAGAAGGACAAGTCAAAAGAAAAATCAAAGAAGACCAGCTCTAAGTCTAGCAACTTCAGAAACAAACTTAAGAAGAGTCTCATAGCAACATGGGATGATCTTGACAATAATTTTGAGTCTGATGATGAAGAGGAAGCAAATCTGGCTTTAATGGCAACAACATTTTCTGATGCACAATCATGTTCAGACTCTGATGATGAAGATGAGGTATACTCTGAACTTACACGTTCTGAACTGATTGAAACAGTTAAAGATCTTATGAACCACCTCAAAAGCAAGTTAGGTGAACTAAAATCTTTGAAAAATAAACATAACTTGCTGCATGAGGAAAATCTCAAACTTCAGAATCACATCATTGAGATTGATGAAGAAGTTAGAGAACTCAGAGATGTGGCTCATAAGAAACCTGAAGAAATTCCAAATGAACATGAAATTGCTCTTCAGGATTTTATTTTAACTGGAATCAATAGAAGTAAGGTTGCTTCTATGATTTATAACATTAACAGAAACAAAGATGAATGTATAGGTTTCAATAATGATTCATTCAATCTTTCAAATGAATCAAAAATAGCACCCTGTTCTGAAAGTATTGTGAAAGGCACTGAGGTGTGCTTTGTGCCTGCTTCTGACAGCTCTGAGAAACAGAAGTTAACAGAAGCTGAGACTGCTAAGTCTGAAGTTCTGAACTGCTCAGACTCTAAAGCTTCTGAACCTAAGGGAAAGATGAAGGAAAAACTTAAAACTTTGCCAAAGTCTAAACCAAAAGGTCCTAAGCCTAAGACTACGAGAAAATCAGACTCTAAACCTGAAAATGTTCAGAGTCTGAAGAGTTCAGAACCCAAGATAAGTAAGTCTCAGAGTCTGAAAAATTCAAACTCAAATTTTACTAAGACTGGGTTTTTGAAACCTTCAAAAACTACTAAATCAGTCTATTCAAAACCTTTCAAACCTCAAAATGTCAGACCCAAGGTGCACCAGAAACCTTATCCTTTCAAGACTAACCAAAGAGGACCCATAAAAATATGGGTACCTAAGTCTGAGATAATTTCTGTTGCATATATGCTTGTCATACAAAGAAAAGGAAAGGTCTTGGTACCTGGACAGCGGCTGCTCGCGTCATATGACAGGAGACAAGTCTATGTTCCAAATCCTGAACATGAAAGAGGGAGGAACTGTGGGGTTTGGAGGAAATCAGAAAGGAAGGATCATTGGTACTGGTAAGATAGGTAATTCTTCCCTGTCCATTGATGATGTTTGGTTGGTAGATGGACTTAGACATAATCTACTTAGCATAAGTCAATTATGTGACAGTGGTTATGATGTCCTATTTAATACGAACACTTGCACTGTAATCAACAACAAAGATAAATCTGTTGTGTTCAAAGGAAATAGGAAAAACAATGTTTATAAAATCAATTTTTCAGAACTGGTTGAACAGAAGGTAGTTTGCCTTCTGTCTGTGAGTGATGAGAAATGGGTATGACACAAAAGGTTGGGACATGCTAACTGGAGACTCATCTCTAAGCTTAGCAAGTTGCAACTGGTCAGAGGCTTGCCAAACATTGACTATCACTTAGATGCTCTTTGTGGAGCATGCCAAATAGGAAAAATTTCTAAAACATCTTTTAAATCCAAAAACATTGTTTCTACCTCAAGACCCTTAGAACTGCTTCACATTGATTTATTTGGTCCTGTTGGAACAACTTCAATCAATGGGAAGAAGTATGGGCTTGTAATTGTTGATGATTACAGTAGGTGGACTTGGGTTAAATTCCTTAGAACCAAAAATGAAACATATGATGTGTTTAATAAATTCTGCAAACAAGTACAAAATGAAACTGACTTAAAAATTTTAAAAGTCAGAAGTGATCATGGTGGTGAATTTGAAAATGAACCATTTGAAATTTTTTGTGAAGATCATGGAATTCTCCATGAGTTCTCTTCTCCTAGAACTCCACAACAAAATGGAGTTGTAGAGAGAAATAACAGATCTTTGCAAGAAATTGCCAGAACCATGATCCATGAATCCAAAATTGCAAAGTACTTTTGGGCAGAAGCTGTTAACACAGCATGTTATATTCAGAACAGAATTTATATCAGACCTATTCTGAATAAAACAGCATATGAACTTTTTAAAGGAAGAAAACCAAGCATTTCTTATTTTCATCAATTTGGTTGTACTTGTTACATTTTGAACAATAAGATCTACCTAAAGAAATTTGATGCTAAGGCTCAAAAGGGTATCTTTTTAGGATACTCAGAGAGATCCAAAGCATACAGGGTGTATAATTCTGAAACACATGTTGTTGAAGAATCAATACACATTAGATTTGATGATAAGAAGCCTGGTAATGAAATACCAGAGCTGGTTGAGAGTTTTGCAAATTTTAGGCTATCAGAAGAACCTTCAGAACCTGAACAGAGTTCAGAGTCTGAAGAAAGTTCAGAAGCTGGAAATACTGAAGAAGCTGAAAAACTCTCAAATGTTGACACTCCTCCTGAAGTCAATCAAGATCAAAATGGTTCTGAACAAGCCCTTGATGATTCTTCAGAAGCTAATCCACCCAGAACCTCATTTAAATACAAGTCTTCACATCCTGAGGAGCTGATCATTGGAAATAAGAACAGTCCAAGAAAGACCAGGTCAGCATTCTGTCAGAATGAATCTTTGGTTGGACTGCTGTCAATGATTGAACCCACTACAGCTGATGAAGCACTTACAGATGATGGATGGATTGTAGCTATGCAAGAAGAACTGAACCAGTTTCAAAGAAATGATGTCTGGGATTTAGTTGCAAAACCAAATAACAAGAACATCATTGAAACAAAATGGGTGTTCAGAAACAAGCTTAATGAACAAGGAGAAGTGATCAGAAACAAAGCAAGACTGGTTTCTCAAGGCTACAGTCAGCAGGAAGGATAAACTACACTGAGACATTTGCTCCAGTTGCAAGACTGGAAGCAATCAGGTTACTTCTTTCCTATGCAGTTAATCATGATATCATATTATATCAAATGGATGTTAAGAGTGCTTTTTTAAATGGAGTTATTTCTGAAGAAGTTTATGTCAAACAGCCTCCTGGTTTTGAAGATGTAAAACATCCATATTTTGTTTTTAAACTTAAGAAATCTTTATATGGTCTGAAACAAGCTCCCAAAGCTTGGTATGAAAGACTAAGTAATTTCTTACTTAAAAATGATTTTGTAAGAGGTCAAGTTGACAATACACTCTTTAGAAAAACTCTTAAGAAAGACATCTTAATTGTGCAAATTTATGTTGATGATATCATATTTGGTTCTACTAATGCCTCTCTTTGCAAAGAATTTTCCAAGTTAATGCAGGATGAATTTGAAATGAGCATGATGGGTGAATTGAAGTTCTTTCTTGGAATTCAAATCAACCAATGCAAAGATGGAGTGTATGTTCATCAGTCTAAATACACAAAGGAGCTTCTAAAGAAGTTCCAGCTGGAAGATTGTAAACTGATGACAACACCAATACATCCAACCTGCACTTTAAGCAAAGAGGACAATGGCTCAAAAGTAGATCAGAAGCTCTACAGAGGCATGATAGGTTCTCTGTTATACTTAACTACTTCTAGGCCAGATATTTCATTTAGTGTATGTATGTGTGCTAGATTCCAATCAGATCCTAGAGAATCTCATATGACTGCTGTCAAGAGAATCTTCAGGTATCTGAAAGGAACAACTAATCTGGGACTTCTGTATAAGAAATCATTAGATTATAAGCTAGTTGGATTCTGTGATGCTGATTATGCTGGGGACAGGATTAAAAGAAAATCCACCAGTGGAAATTGTCAATTTCTTGGTGAGAATCTGATATCTTGGGCCAGCAAAAGACAAGCAACTATTGCTTTGTCAACAGCAGAAGTAGAATACATCTCAGTTGCAAGTTGTAGCACACAACTGCTCTGGATGAAACATCAGTTGGAAGACTATCAGATTCATGAAAACAACATTCCTATCTATTGTGATAATACTGCTGCAATCTGTTTGTCTAAAAATCCAATTCTGCATTCTAGAGCCAAGCATATAGAAATTAAACATCATTTTATAAGAGATTATGTTCAGAAGGGTGTTTTGGATATCCAATTCATTGATACTGATCATCAATGGGCTGGCATATTCACAAAACCCCTCACAGAAGACAGATTTAACTTTATTAAAAAGAATCTGAACATGCATTTTATCTCTTGAAAAATTGCTTGACTCTGACTAGAAACTGAGATTCTAAAGTTCATCAGAAGCTAAGACTTATCAGTCACTCATTTTGAGAGTCTGAAGAAAGTTAAGCTTCTGAAAAACTTCAGAGTCTGAGTTTCAGAATCTGGATTTCTGACTTATGAATCTGCATAATTATCTAACTTTTGGTCAGAATCTGATAAGTTATAACTCTGGGCAATGATGAATTAAGCTTTGAAAGTTATACTTTGTCCCTCCTAAAGTCATCAATATGCAACTGTGTTTTTCTATTTTCAGTTCTGAAATGTTTTAACAAAAACACAGACACACTTTCATATATTCGTCATACATGTTCAATTTGATATCATACATGTTCAGCTTTACAAACCTTTTGTATAAACTGGTTTATTAAACACAACCTTTTCAAAATATGAGTGTCACTTTGGTATCAGACATGTTCAGTTTTTCAAACCTATTTAAAAAAACTCTGAACAGTTCTGTCTGAAAGGGTTCAGAAGCACTGAGCTAAATGCTATATTTTTCAGTTTTCTGAAAAGAGTTCAGTTTTGCTAAAACCATTCAGTCTGAACAATTTTGTCTAAAATAGTTCAGTGATACTGAGCAGTTTATACTGAACAAAAATGCTCTAAACATTTTTATCTCACACGTTTTCAAACTCTCTTAAAATTCTGGAAATTTTCTTTTTGTTGATGACAAAAGGGGGAGTAATAGTAAACAAGTATTAAGGCTCCTGAGCTCATAACATAAGTTAATTTCTGATTAAAATTAACTTATGAGAACAGTTTATTATCTCTTAGCCTCTGCTTTGATTTTTGTGAGATACATTACTCTTTATTGAGTTGAAATGAATTTAAATAACTTGGATAAGACTCAGGGAGCTTACAAAACTCATCCTGTGGATTATCAGACTTAGGGGGAGAGCTTACAAACCTCACAACCTGAAGTCAGCTTGTTATTTATAATTCTGAGTGATAATTTCACCTTATTGTTTTAAGTTAAATTTAATTAACTTGGATAAGAATCAAGGGGAGCTTGCAAACCTCACCTTGTGGATTATCAGACTAAGGGGGAGCTTGCAAACCTCATCCTGAAGTCAACTTGTTAATTAAAGTTAACAACAATTCTGAAATTCTCACATTTTTTATCTAAACTGAATTTAATTAACCTGGATCAGACTCAGGGGGAGCTTGCAAACCTCACACCCTGCAGTCAACTTGTTAATTAAATTAACAACAATTTTCTATTAATACTTGTGTTTGTCATCATCAAAAAGGGGGAGATTGTTGGAACAAAATGTATGAACAACTCTCTTTTGGGTTTTGATGATAACAAAGTGTTAAAAAGAAAAATGGAATTGCTAATGCTTGATTCTAAGTGTGCAGAACCATGTTCTTAATGTTTGGTAATTAATACTGGTTATGGAAGAACAAGCTAAGAGCAAGAAGGAAAGCATAGAAGCCTATGTTGCAAATATGAAGCAAATCTGTGTCTGAAGAAGCTTCTGAAGACTGAGTCTGAAAGCAACTTCTGAAGGCAGAGTCTGAAGACTGCTTCTGAAGGGTGAGTCTGAAAGGTGCGTCTGAAGACTGAGTCTGAAGGTCAACGGAAGTCAACGTCTGAAGGCTGAGTCTGAAGGTCAACGAAAGTCAACGTCTGAAGGTTGAGTCTGAAGGTCAACAAAAGTCAACGTCTGAAGAAGTGCGTCTGATGAACAGTGCTTCTGAAGGGTGCGTCTGAAGAGAGCTTCTGATGAACAGTTCTTGAAGAAGCTTCTGAAGTCTGAGTTCTTAAGGAAAAGCAATTGTCACTGTCATCATTAATGTCTGCACTGTCAGAACAGCTCAATGGAACAGTTGCCTCCTTCAAGGAAACATTCTCCAGCTTTTAAGGAAAACTATTCAAACTTTGTGTGCTCTGTTTTCTACTTCGTTTGCATACCATGTCAGCTGGACATAGCTCCTACCTTGCAACGGCTCTTTGCTGGATTTCTGGGCAATTCTCAACATCTCTTTTATCCTCTATAAAAGGGTGAAGATTTGAAGAAGAAAATTGCTAAGACTCAAGAAACTAATAGACTGAAATTCTGCTATGTTTTACGAACACAAAACTGTCAAAACTGAAAGTCAGCAAAACAACTTAGAAATTCTTACAATCTTCTCATCTTAGAATTTCTTAAGTTTAGAGTCTTAAACTGAGTTGTATTTTGTGAACACCTCTGATATTTTATCAAGTGTTCAACCCAAACTTGTTTCCTTTGTAAATCAGTTTGATTCAAGTCTCAGCCTGCATGCTTGAGCAATTCAGAAGTCTTTTACTAAGTGTTTGAGCAACTAGAAATCTCTTAACTTTGTGTTTTGAGCATAGAAGTCTCTTAACTTTGTGTTTTGAGCATAGAAGTCTCTTGTTAAGTGCTTGAGCATTGGAAGTCTCTTAGCTGTGTACTTTGAGCAATTGTAATCAGTTGATTATAGTTCAAATCTCCTCTAAGTGACAGGGGGACTAGACTACTTCCGGTTTGTGGAAGGAACTAGTATAAAAACTCTTGTGTCTCTCTCTTTCCCTTTCTCTTCTATATTTAACCGCTGCTAAGTAACTATGAAAAAGGTTCAGAATCTGATTATGAACTTAACATAAGTTTTGAGAAAGAAAAAGAAACAGCTCACACAATTCAACCCCCCCTTCTTGTGTGTTTTTCTCACCTTCAATATCGACATAGTCGGTTGATCTAGGGCTTACAAACCTTTTCAAGATTGTTAAGAGTGCAATAATTTTATTATTTTAAAATTTATTTTCGCAATTAGCTTTTCCATGAATTCTATTATCGAGAATATAATTCCCAAGAGTTGAACCATGCACTAAATGCTATCACAACACATGTTTTACCACTCGGCCACCTAAGTTTCTGCTGAAATAATCTTGCTTCCAAAATTAATATGCAACATTTATGCCATTTTCTCATTTCTTCTCTCTTCCACATTTTTTCCCTATACTAATGAGTTAAAATTATAATTAATTAAATTGAAGCATCACTCCCTCCATGTTCCTATTATAGAACCACTATTACCGTGGTAACTACATCATGTTATTATTAACTTCCCGCTATAACTTCCCGCCATGCCTTTGGGATTATAAAAATATATGATTTCAGGCTATAATATACGAGTTTAAGCTAGCTAGAATTTCCTCTTAGAGAAAATTTTAAATTCAAAAGGATTATAAAAATATATGTATCATAAGAAATTCTATAAGAAAAGGTTTATGTTACTAACATTGTAAAGGAAAAATATTTTCTTAGTTTTCTATAATTTATTGCATGAGAAACACATAATGACATGTCTTTTAACCTTTTCATATATCTAATTTTTAGTTTTAAAAAAATTTATGAAAAAACTCTTACTAGAGATCAAACCAGATATCATATACTACCAATTCACAACTCTTACCACTAGGGCACTGATGTTTTTGATGAAATGTGATTGCTTCACTTTTATATATTCAACACAAATCTCGGGTCCTCTTTCTTTCAATCTCACAATCCCTAAATCATTTCTCACTCACTTTCATCTCTCTCACCATCATGCAATTAAACCTAATAACCCTAATCCCGCCCTTTTTGGCGGAACTTATTAATTTTTATAAAAAAAAGGTCTGCAAGGAATTGAATCAGGTAGCACATGACAACACTTTAAATCTTTTACCACTTTTACTGAAAGAATGTTGCTTCCAAAATGAATATACCGTACTAAAGGTCATTTTTTTTACATTTTTTAAAGCCATTAATGCTATTGCAGTTCCTTTTTATTATTTTTTTTCTTTCGGTTACACAAAGGAGTCCTGTTCATTATTTTTTTTCTTTGTTTCGATCACTACATAACAGTTCATTTTCATTTTTATAGACTTAATAACCTTTGCGGTTAGAACCAATTTCTTGTTTAAGACTTTTGTGTATATATATATATTTTTTGATTTGTCATTTTTATTGCAGTCCATCTTTTGTTTTTGTTGCTTTTTGAAGTAGTTTGATAGCATAATATTGAATGTAACTGTAAAAATAATAATATGACCAATTTAATAGTTATATATGAAACTCTACAAAAACTCGTGCATCGCACGGGTTAGAGTCTAGTTATAAAATAAAAATAAGAAAATCAATAGAGAATTTTGGGTAGTTATTGATAGTTGTGTTTTATTTTCGGATATAAAAAACTTCTACCCTAACATGAGAATGAAAAGTTGAGAAGTTTGTGTGTAAATTCCGTAAATAAAAAATGCATGATAACAATTTTTTAAACTTGGATCAAGCATGAGCATGTTATACTCCTAACAACACTTACCTAAAAATATTTTCCCTAACCTTGATTAAAACAAAAACACCCTAAGGACTAATATAAAAAAGTGAAAAAAAAATATATTCCCTTGATTTCATATATAAGCAAACAATCTTTTTTTAAGTGTATTGAATAACTGATATATAGTTTATATTATGAACCAAATACATTAATTATTTAATAAATTAAAAAAAATACTTACATATAAGACGAGATGAAGTATTATAACTTATACACCCATTTAAGAGGGTGCTCCACTGCGGATCTCTTCATGTGCATTCGAGTAAATATTGTAATGTGGTCACTCGATAAAAAAAAATCACTGTTATAGTGATGTTTTAAAAACATAAACACATCTTAATTCATCCAAATGTTAATTAAGTCTGTATTTAGATTGATATTCTTTTCTGAAAGTGTGGCTAATTACTTGTGAGAGGTATAAGAGTGCTTTTGTTTACTCACGAGGTAATTATAGTGTTTTTTTTAGGGAGGTAATTATAGTGTTTTGTTTTTTACTAACGAGGTGATACTAATGTTAGAATAATAAAATTAATGTTGATGCATTTGATTATTTAGGCTTCAAGAAATAAAACAATTTAAATATTGTCTCATAATTAAAGCTGATAAATGCAAGAACATTAATATATATGAACATGTGTTTGAATTCAAAATTTCCCCGTCTCCACACGTAGAGTGTGTTGATATGCAAGTATTCAGCTTTGTTTTTTAGTCAAACAAAAACAAATCAACTATAATGTAAAACTAATTTTACAAAATCGAGTTTTGTCACTAATTATCGTTTGTTTAAAGAAAGAAAAAAAAGCTAATTATTTACGATTGTTTAATGGTGTAAACATTTTTTATGATTGTATATATGAATTAAATCCTTTTAAAATATCATTATCAAACACAAATTAATTATTTCAATCATTTCAATTCAAAATCAACTATTTTAACATCAATTGTACTTTTTTTTAATAAGCAAATTTTTATTAACCAATAATAAACTAGCACAAGATGTGGAAAGCCACAACCACTCCACAAACTAACCTCAATTGTACACTACAAAAATCTAAAAACAGGTTTTTGAACCTTAATTTGGGAGGAAATTAGGAAATTCTAACAAGTGTTATTATGCATAAACCTCTTACAATCCATCTAAATGCACGTCATGCTTCTCAACATAATCCAATTAATTGATTAAATAAACCTAGAAACATAAGGTTAATTTGGTGATTGAGGTGGGAAATCAATGAACAAGGTGATTAGGAGGGTTGAGGGTTGATCCTTGCTATGAGCATGATACTAACAATATTAATATAGATCGTTTCAAGAAGAAAAATTAAACCAAATAATCACTACTCTATTTCCTTGATCAAATGCAAACGTATCCAAAGTTGTGAGGTTCTAGATCTCAAGAATATGATATTGTTGTGAGTCAAAGAAACACTTGAATGTGAGAGTCACACACTTCGTCACCTCATTTACCACAAGAGCAACGAATCAGTCAGAATCCACAACAAAAATCACAAACATTTTTTCCTAAGAGACATAAAAGTGCTGTATAAGAATAGTTCTCATTAATGACAATATTTATACCTAGCTTGCACAAACATGTGGTCCATAAGGTTTTACCGTTGCCAAAAAAATAACAAACGAGTTCAACCATAGGTACACAACCACCAAATTATACATCCAAACTGCATGTTTTATAAAGAGCTGTTTTATTGTTGCTCAAATTAGATAGATGTATCACCTAAAGAAGACAAACAGCTTTTATGACAAAAACAATGCATTTCATTATCATCGTTCCTTAACCTGGGAGATCCATGTGAAAGAAAGAAAAAAAATATGACGATGCAATAAATTAAACTAGTTTAAAAAAAAGGTATCAAGTCATATTTTTTTTTCATTGGTCAAAATATTTAAATTAGATGCAGGCACACTTTATGACTTTATGCATGCGATAGAAACGATTGTTTCAAATTGCAAACGGCATCACGATGAGTGGCAGACTAGACAATGATCACACTTTATTTTTTCTTAATCTTAATGCCTTTATATATCAGGGTTAGAAAGAATTTTAAATTATTAGAGATGTTTTAAAGTATTCGTTGATAATGAGATGGATGTAAGATAAGATTTTAAGAAGAAATTAAAAGATATGTAAATCAGAAAATAAGTAATAAAAATATAATATTTTATGCTAATTTAAAACCATCCATGATGCCAATCATCAACTTATGGAAGTTTAGATTAAATTTTCATAGAACATATCGACATGAGAATTTTAAACCAAATCATTGACAAATGCAAGCAAAAGATTCAGCTATTTATTTAGGGAAAATATTTCTTTTTGTTTTTGATAGAAGGAACATTTTCAATTTCATATGTATTGCTTAAGATTCATATATACCTTCTCCATCCCAAATAATAAGCACTCGTTTAAGAAAAACATGCATCCCTAAATATAAATACCTTTTTAAATTACACTATTTTTTCCTTCCAAACATGACCCAAATAAATATTATTAATTTGCTTTAAAATACGAAAAATCAACCGTTAAGCCCAACATCTACACATTAACTATACTACTTTTCTTATTATATATAAAATATTGAATGGAAGCTTATAAAGGGGAGAATATGTTTTCACTTTGGTACATGCTCCATATATAAATAGTGAAGATGATAGCTAGCTTATATATATAATTAGATTCAAGTTCAATCTGATAAAGATGTAGTTCAGGGATAGTGTGGATTTTTCATCCTCACCTTTCTACAGATTAAAGATTAAAGTAACATACATTAACATATATTTGTACCTTCACAACCTAGGTAATTTTAAAATAGATATGGTTTTAGATGTGGTGAGAGGATTAATGTGCTAAAGAAGCATAGGCATGGCATCCATAGGAAATGGCTTGCACATCACATTTTCCATGTAGTAATTTGTGGCATCCATCACAGCAAATTGCATATCCTCAGAAGGCTTCCAGTGGCGTTTTCTCTGATTAATGAACCAATTGTTGATCTGCTTCAAATCTAGGCCTGTGGATTCTGCAAGTGCTTGCTTTTGGGATTCCTGCATGTTCACCAAATCACATAATAAGTCTTTATCATAATATTAGACATTGATATAATAAACAAACCTTCAAATATATGCACAATTTAAGGTTTCATTTTTCATATATGATCAAGATAATTTCAGAGTTTAATAACTATAAAGAAATTTGCACATTTATTTCACTTCACATTTAACCATTTTCACACAATATATAATGTATTTCTTCCGACAAAAACATAAATTACTTCCTAAAATTTCTTTTCATTGTGATAAAGCTATAGTATTATTAGAAATATACATTATTATTCGTGTATAATCATTAAACTCTTATTTCCAAATAACAATATATGTATTAGTTAAAATAGTTAGGTTTAATTAGCAACGGAGTATCAGCGAAGAAAGAGACGCCGGTGAACTTTATCGACACTTAAATCTGTGGATGTCATGGTGTACGGATGGGTAGGAGGAAAACATGCATGTGTGGACTTGACTAGGGTTTCACCACTTGTTGGATTAGGGGTCGAAACTTTTACGGTAGGACAGACAGCCCTAAAAGTTGCGTCAAACAAAGTGGTCAAACATGAAAAAGCGTGTTCTGACAAGCAACATGTTTTTATACCATTTGCTTTTGACACTTTCGGTTTCCTAGCACCATAGGCTGTTGACCTTCTATATAGAGTTCAAAGGGTCATGTATAGCAATGTCATGTCTCCTAAGTCCATGAATGTTGTGTTTACGAGGAGTGGTTTTGTCATCCAAAAAGACTTAGCGACGCAGCTTGTTGTCCGTTTGTTTACTATTCATGTGTAAGTAATTCTTGATATATATAAAAATTAATCAATAATTGCAAAAAAAAAAAAAAAGAAATTAGTAAGGTCATTGAACTATTTGGAGATATTAAAAATATCCTTGAACTAAGCCTCAGTAGTTGGTAGTTTTTGTCAAAAAAAAGTTCTTGATCTTTTAAATAACTACTAGCTGAACTCCTAAAATGTTAAATATTGTCATTAAATGTTACAAAGCATCTAATGTTTTTGATCTCAAATGCCCTAACGCTAAAATAATTAGTAGTTAAGTTCCCGATCTTTTAAATAACTACTAGTACTAGCTTAGTTAAATTCTTAAAACATGAAATCCTTCAAAAAACAAAAATTCCTAAAACTTTAAATATTGTGTCATTAGGATTCTAAATTCCGTACCTAATTACAAATAATTCACAGTTTTTAAAAATAGTTTCTGTTTAGAGATGGAACTATAAATTATTGACAAATTCAAGGATAGAATTACAAACTCTTTAGTTTAGAAACCTATTTTGAAAAACTCTAAATTGTTGGACCTTCAAAATAATCAAAACTAAATTCAATAAATCAATATAAAGAAATCAAGATAATGCATGATATGATTATGAACATTAATATCAAGATGCATGTGTGCTAAGAAACATTACAGCGGCATGATTGTTGATATATGAAATCGTGAAAGATGTAGAATTTAGTTACCGATGGGTAAGGCCATTTGTAATGCCTGCTCCACCAATCAAGTAGTTGCTGTCTAGCTTCCTTTGGTAACTTTCCATTCTTTTTCTTCTTCAAAAACTCTTTCTTAAGGCTTCCTAGATATCCACTATACTTGCGTAAAAGCTGCACTTTTAATTCCTGATCTTCACCTTGAGTAGTATCTAGGTTGTTTTCATGCACATCAATCTCATTCTGTGAAGCTGCAAATTCACTTTGACCTTTCAAAATAACACCACAACACAAATCAAACGGAAGAACTATTTATCAGGGACAGGGAATCAAATTAATAAATATTTTTTTAAGACAATAAATATCTCTTTATAAAAGTTAAAAGATTAATAAATTAATAAATATCTAGTCAGGCAGAATATATCAGTTTATGAAATTATTGACCGGCGTTGGTTGGTAGCTCGGTTGGTGAGTTTAGGGACATTGAAGGAGATTTAAGGAGGTTCATGTAAAAAAAAAACTTAACAAGAAACTAACATTTCCCTCTCCCCTCTAACAATTTACTAACAACTTAACAATTGCATGTAAAAAAAAAGGTTCATGTATTGATGAAATTGCAATTAGCATGACACTATTCTAACATGACACTAAATAAGTAGATATTTATAGATTTCTTCCGTATAACAACAACAATTTGTGTACTAAAGTTGCATTTATGTCCCCCACGTCACCAATGTTCAGAGTGTGTGCAATGCTTGTAAGTAATTGTTTGTATCAAGTGTGGGTAAGAAATCCTACATTTGATAAAAAAAAAAAAATGTTAAGTGTAGAGACTTATATATCTTATCCCATAAGATTTTTAATGAAGAAGTGGTTACCAATCCACTCGTGTCCCACATTGCCAATCTCCTAAGTTGTGAAATATTTATGTATTTGGATTTGACACCATCATTTGAGCTTGCTTTTAAAAGTGAGTTTCAAGCCCATGTGTACTAAAAACGAAGCATTTAAGTATATTAATTTGAAATTAAAAAATGGAATGCATCACCTATAGAATGACAAGTACCTGCCAAAAAACCTTTGTCAATGAGTTCTTTCCTATCATTATTAAATGGGACTTTCAACTTTTTTAGTGGTATATATAATAACTCAGCTACTGAGCAATGCTCATAATATAATCTAACAATGTTCTTAATTATTAAAAAAGAGATAATTTCAAATAGTTAACTATCATTAGAAGAACTAACGCATACTTTTAAATCAAATGTAACCCCTGCCTCCACCACTAGAAACAACTACAAAAGAGGGTAAATAACAATAACCATGCAAATGAAAAATTTACCTTAATTTCAAGAATTAAACTGTATAGAGAACAAATTAAGGAAAACATATAACAAAAGATGACAAGACACGGTTTCCTTTTTCTAAAAGTTTAATTAAAGAACAATAACAAAGTGAACCATGCTTCTAAATTCTAAATGAAGTTAAAGAATTCAAAAGATGAAAGAAGGACTAACACACAAGGAATGATATTCACACAAATACACACACAAACGGGCGCGCACACACACAAACACTAGGTCTGTGTGAAACAAAATTGGACATAACCAAGGTCACACATGAAAGGAAAGACAAAAATGTCTTCAAAACATCCGGAAAGCCATCAACATTGCATTGGGAATTTGAAAAAATAAAATGAGTTTAATTTTCCCATTTATGCAAAAAAAAAATTATACTGTCATACACATCACAATCATCCATATAAATTACTTTAGACGTAGTTGATATAAAATTCAACTGTGTTTTTGATAATTTGACAACTACGATTGATTGTTGGTATAAAAATTATTTACACGGACAGTGTATGTGAATTAAATCATAAACAAAAACCTCAGTTTACTTAATTTCACCATAGGAAGTAATCTATGATTTTCAAACCTTTTAACCTAGTTCAAACAACTTTGATCCATGTTATAACAATTTCGAAATAATATTATTTATTTCCTTTAAAACTCTAATCACACTATTTACTTGTGATATATGATATAAAAAGGGTCATCTCACTAAATCTTGGTCAAACTATACTTGCCTCACGGCCAACTCCGGATTACCAGGACGCCCTCCCCTAGTAACTAGAGGGTTAACACCAACATAACTTACTTAGCAAATAAACACAGACCATTTTTTTCTCTTTTCTATGTTTTTAAGGGGGGTGAAATTGAACCACTAGAGGTGTGGTTATCATTATTTTCCAGTTATTATGAATATTTACTGCTAATGTTAATAAACTATTAGAAGGATAATGGTCATAAAGATCATGTAATGAAAGGGCAATCACCAAAGTCAGTTGAAACTGCAACAGCCTTGAGCTGAGACTCAATTCTTGACAGGAAAAGCATGGCTTCTTTGAAGGGTTTAGTGAGTTCTTGCTCATACTTGATAAGCATCTCACAGTATGCCTCCATGAACTGATCCAAACCTGGATCTTCCCCTATACAAGAACTACTACTTCCTGTCCTTCCTGAAGAGCCATTCAATATTTCACATTTTGCACATGACTCCTCTAAGCTAGCCACCACTTCAGGAGGTGCTCCAACCTGCAAAAAATCACACTCACACCATTAGAACAAGCAGAAACATGAAAATGAATCAATAATGTTAAAAAATCTCAAAAACAAACATTTTGTAGCTTGAGTATTTTATCTTGCCACAATCTATTATAAAAGAGTGCATGATCATATATATCAAGTTATACACATGTATGCACCAGTGTTGTCAACAACAGATCATAGAAATTTGCAGTATGATCAAATTATGCTAGACAAAAGCTGATATATGACAATATTTTATACTAAACATTGTATGGCAAAACAATATAGAGATTTGTTCATATTTAGCTAACTAAAGCAAAAATATGTGTGTTTACAAGAAAAGGCTAAGTGTGTGTGAGAGTTTGAAGTGAAGGACCTTCAAGCAATTGAGATAAGAGGACAAGAGACGAGGAAAGAGAGGATGAGCCATGATTTTATCCCTACAAGTATTGTTGTTGGTGTTGTTCTGCTGTTGGGTGTAGTTATGATGATTTTGAACACCAGAGGAATTGTTACTCAGAGGAAATGAAAAAAACTTCCTATTAGTTTCCATGTTCATCATTTGATGATCCATAGAAGAAATCTCACTGCAACTGTTTCCTCCAAACCCTAACATAGTTTCAAAACACAGTTAAGTTAGACAAAAAGCTTTATCTCTCTATATATAAAGAAAACCTATATAATAATGCATAAGAATATATAATATTAATATATAGTATATAAGATATAATAATACCTATTTTGCTTAGTCCCCACACTTTACTGTTTGTGAAAAAGAAGACTGCATATAATTGTCCAGAGAGTAGACTGTAGAGTACTCCCGGAATTGAAGCTAAAAAATCTGAGTCATAATTAGTAGAAAAAACTAAAAAACTTGGGAAAGAGGATGATAGTGAGTCAGAAGAATAGGGATTTTTGGGGTTCTTGGACAGTATAATAATCTGTAAAAGGTGGAATCAGATTCATCCTATGCAAAATGAGTTGTAGTGTAGTCTCTCTTTCTTCCTTCTGTTCTGTACATCAAACAAATAGTTTCTCTCTCTTTCTCTCTCTAACATCAACAACACAAGCATAACAGTAGTACTAGTAGTGAAGTGTTGTGTTGTGTTAATTGCAGGTGGAGACAGAGAGAGGGTAGATAAAGAGTTAACGTGTGTCTCTGCAACTTAACTCAGAGTTTTCCTTCCCAATGAAATGAAAATGAATCTCACTGCCCTCCTTGGTCTACGCAATTACTGCTGATCATTCTACTGTATATGAGTACTACTAACACTATTTGTTGCCTATGCTATCTCACTCCCTACCTATAGCTTCATCCTTGACAAATGAACTCAATATTTTTAACTAAAATTTTGTGTAACATGCGTAAGTAAAAGGCTTATATTTATAAAAAAAAAATCTAATATGCGACAAAAAGACCCATATTTAAAATTGATTTAGGTTTTCCTTACTATTAAATAATTATTTGATCGATCAATAAAATAGTCTTGTATTATACATATATGTAATTTTTATTAGTAAATCAATAAATCTCATCTTATTTCATTGTTGGATATGATTCATTCATAAGTAACAAGTGGAGCAAGTGATGCCCTAATACATTTGAGGAGTATTGTTGTAATCTCAATCATACTATTTAAATATGAGTTGCAACACGATAGTCTATAACCTCTAATCTTTCTCATTGTCAATAAAACACGGCTTCTATATAGTAGGATAGTTATACTTGGTCGAACTTCTTAATTGAACATCACATTTCATTGTTTGCAATTTATCGTTTCATTTATCTTTTATACCAAGTTGTTGGTCTAACACTCACTTGATATAAAGGTGAGATTTATTGGTACAATGATTAAAATTAATGTGTACATGATGCAAGATTTATCTTAATTATGCACCGTAGAAAATTCATTTATTGGTACATGATTTTTATACTCATTTATAAATTGTCTTTTTTAAGTGAAGTGTCTCTTTTTAAAAAAAAAATGGAAAAAATACACTTATACCGTACCACTCATCTACTTGTGATGCTCCTTTGGAGTCTATGGAAGAGACACAATACAAAGCTTTGGGAAGCCATGGATACTACCTCCACTTTCATCATTTCCCGTGCAAAAGACACTCTCCAATAATGAAGTTGTATGTAAAGAGCAAAAATTCAGAGACACAATTCGGAGCATACTGCATACCACCTCTTGGGCGAAACCACCGACATGTAGGATAAAATGCAACGTAGACGCGGCATTGTTCAACAACAATACTATCGTGGGATATGATATGTGCTTTAGAGACTCATCAAGGCACATCTTGTATGGTAAACCTGGTTACGTACTATCATCTGCCACCGTTCTAGAAGTTGAAACTATTGCTTTGCTAGAATCTCTTAATGTGGCGACCCTAACAGAAGTCATCGCTTCACCCAATGTTCCGACCAATGAGTTCTGTGATCTTGTATCTTGTTGTCGTAATCTTTTGGCTAGTAATCTCGACTTTGTAGTGTCGTTTATTAAGGCCAAGTTAATAAGGTTACTCATAGTATTGTTAGAGCATCTTTATCTTATACTAGCCCTCATATTTTCTATGATGTATCACCTACTATGTACTATTTGATTATGAATGAAATACACAAAGTTTGCTTATTTTAAAAAAACAAATTTAAAACACTTCCATTTTCAAACATATAAAAATCTTATACTTCATTTTCAAAAATGACAATTTCATATAGTAAAGATATTGTATCAATTTTTCTCTTTTCAAATTTTATTTTTAGAATGAAGAGGATTTTGAGCTAGCAATAGTAATGCTAAAATATGACACATTTTTTTAGAATGATTTGTCAATATTATTCCAATTAGTTAAATGTAACATTACATTTAATATCAACACTTTAATTTGTAGCCACTTTGATTGGGAAGCATATTGCAAAACATAGTGGCTTGAAATTGTGCAAATTGCAACATCAGGTCACCAACACTCTGTTGTGTTGTTGGCATTCAATTATCTTCTTTGTTTTGGTTTTGTAGTGGTATATGCGTTGGGTCTGATTGAAAGGAATCAAACATCAACCGTCCATCAATTCCTATCTCCCATGTGATGTTCCCTCAGTGATATTAGATCTTTAACTCTTTTTGTATACACACTTTTTTTCCTATTTTTTTTTGGGTAAATTACACTTTTGGTCCCTTAAATATTTTTCAGGTTTTATATTGATTCCCTAATTAATAAAAGTAATGTTTTGGTCCCTTAAATCCTTTTATGTTAGTCACTTTGGTCCCTTCCGTTAGTTTGTGTTAAAAAACGTTCACTTTTGGTCCCTTAAATATTTTTCAGGTTTCATATTGGTCCTCTATTAGGGGACCAATATGAAACCTGAAAAATATTTAAGGGACCAAAAGTTAAACCTGAAAAATATTTAAGGGATCAAAAGTGAACGTTTTTTAACACAAACTAACGGAAGGGACCAAAGTGACTAACAGAGAAGGATTTAAGGGACCAAAACGTTACTTTTATTAATTAGGGGACCAATATGAAACCTGAAAAATATTTAAGGGACCAAAAGTGTAATTTACCCTATTTTTTTATAAAAACAAATTGTGTAAAACATCAAATTAGTCTCTATCTTTGGAAGCCATTTTTAAATTAGTATTTGATGATATTAATATTTTAAACTAATTTTTGTTTTTATCAAAAGTTTCACATTTAGATAATTGTTTTTATGTTTTTGTCACATGATAAAGGACCTAATTTAAAAAACTTTTGACAAAGACTAATTTAAAATATTAATAGATTCAATGACTAATTTGAAAGTAACAATGACCAATTTAGCGATTTACTCAAAACAAATTTGTATGAATTGAGTCTCGGATACTCATCAATGCAAAGAAAAACTCAATGTTTAGATGACACATGTAACTACAAATTGCTCTTGCGGGATATAAACAAATTTCTTATCAACTAGATCAACCTCGATTAGCCACACTTTTGCTTTATGTACTCCACTGATCTTTTAAGTAAGAAAAAGTTATTAAGAACACAATGAACTTTTGATCCTCTTGTTTTAAAAAAAATGAAGTTTTAATCCATTTATTTTAAAAATTGAGTTTTGTCTTTTAATTTTCCTTTTTTTTAGAATTTTCATTATTCATTTCATTTTTGGATGTTTTTGCTAATATGCATATTCAATAATGACATGGTAGCACTTATATCAGACTTTTTTTTTTTTACATGTATATTCAGTGTGACCATATAAGCTCCGCCACATCATTAATGAATATGTAATATCAACAAAAATTCTCTAAGCAACAAAGACCTATGAGCTTATTTCATGTTACAAAATTAAACTATTATTCTGAATATACTCTAAATATTAAACGTTGAATATAAATTATGTGACTTTTTCTGAACAAATATCTCATATTAAATGGAGGTATAAGTCTTGTTAGCACAACTCAGTTGGTAGTTGCAATAACAACGATATGTAGGAGCCGGGTTAGAACCTCTGACTCATTCCTTCTCCACATTTAAAATGTATGAGTCTCAACCATTAGACCAGTTTACCAAAAAAATAAAATAAATGGAGGTATAAAAATTTATTCGTAAATATAACATAACTCGCTTGTTATGGACATTGTGATATGTATGGTCGATATTCAAACCTCAGATTCTCAACTTATTCATTTAAGGAATGAATTTTTTTGTCACTAAACTTCTTGATCAAAATAAATAGAGGAATTGTACCCAAAAAAAATGTATACAAAGAATTTTAAAATGCAATACAATACAATTTTTTATAATAAAGACAAACAAATACACCAAAATTTTTCCTTTAATTGAGATAAGAGGTATTATATATCAAAATAAATTATTTTATATTATGTAAAAAAATAAAATAAAGTGTTTGTAAATCTTGGAATGAAATTGTTAAAAGTAAAAAATGTGGTAGAATAATAAGCTTTAAAATTAGAGTGAAAAGATTGAAGTTATTTCCTCTGAATAAAAAAGAAAAAAAGAAATTGAAGTTATTGTCTTATACCTTATTAATGGTTGGCAAGGAAAGGCAAGACGACACCGTTTTGTAAATTGGAATTCATGCAAAGACATACCCTATGTCAGAGGGGGTCATGTCAATCTAATCAAATAGTAATATATGGAGAAATAAAAGTGGGTTGTAAAAGATAAAGAGAGCAAAAGAAGCCCATATTACATAGATGTTGCCTTCTTTGTGGGACACTACTGTCTATTCCTTTCAGTTTCTTACTAATGCTTTTGCAAACCTTGTCCTACACGAATCATTGACCATTTGACGCATTTGTGTTACTATTTTCTTTTACAAGAAACTAGTGTTATGTTATGATGATGATATGAAATTTTGGATATTCATTGCCCATTGCGGTCACATTTCTTTGTTTCGTTCTATTAAAAAGTTTTATATAAATAAAAGAAAAAAAAATAACAATGTAAGAAACAATTCATTCAATTTTAATGACTTGTTTCACTTTAATAGAAAATATTATAAACGAAAGGAAGAAAATAACAATTTCCTTTGTTTCACTTCTAGAGACCAATTCAATTCTATATTTTTGAAATCAATAATACTTGGATCGGATGATCTCCAAGATAAAACCAATGCAGACGATTCTATATCTCTTGGATATTTTTATAGCACATCAGTATCCACCACAAAAAAAAAAAACTATACAACATAATAACTTGGTTGTTGTCATACCCCAATTTTTGACCTAAAATTTCTTTTTTTTACTCGCCTTTTTGGTCTGGAATTTTTCGTCGTCTCAGACGAAATTTCGACAGAAAGGTATTTTAAAATACCTCTTTTTTTTTTAATTTCGTCCAGGTCCGTCTTTTTGTTTTTATTATTATTTTTTATTTTTATTTTTATTCTTTTAAATGTTTTTATTGTTATTTTATTTAGTTCTATTATTTCTTTTTTAGTTACCTTTTTAATTTTTACAGCTGACTTTTTTTTAGAGGAGACTTTGTTAACAATTTATTTTGTTTTAATTTGTCATTTAAGTTGCCATTCACTGACCTTTATGGACAGTGATGGCAAATTAGTGTATATATTATAGAGTCAGTCAACAGTAGCAAGGGGGAGCCAATTCAGAATTCAATCAATTCAGTCAGGAACCAGAACACAAAAAATCCATCAGTAACCGTAACCCAAAATCCAGCCATAATCAAATCCAAATCACAGTCACAAAGAACCAAAAACCACAACAGCCACGGCCTCCCACACTACCACACTCAAAACCACTCACGGCCACTCGCACAGACCCAACGCAAAAAATCACTTACCACCAACAACCAACACACCGCGCCTCCCTCCACCACTCAGCCAAAATACAAACAAAACCCAACCGGCCACCACCCAAACCGTGCCTCCCTCACCACACACACAACCGGCCTCCATCCCAAACCTCCCACTACCTAGCCGCGGCCATTCCCCAAAGTCCCACCCGTACAAACGGCCACGAAACCACCTTCTCCCAATCAACACACTCGGCCACCTCCTCAAACCTCACAAACCTAACCACCTAGCCACCCATACCCACGACAAACCCAACACAAGCCCACAAAGCCTTAACCGAATCCATTGTCCAGAGGAGGTAGTTTTTTTCAAAAACTTTGAACCTAGATCTAGGAATTTCTGTGAGTTTTCTTTTAAAAACGAGTGGATTTTTCATACCTAAAGAGAAAGGGACATCCGAAATTATAAGTTTTTTTGAAAAAAACGGAGTTTTTAGCTCCGGCGCGGTGGCGCCGCCCCTTGGGCTGGCCGGCCATCGCGCCGAAAAACTAATCCGGCCAGGCGTGTTGTTTTTGAGAGAATTTAGAGAGAAGAAGGAGTAGAGAGAGAGAGAGAGAGGAGAAGAGGAAATGAGCCCTTTTTTTTCTTCAGAAAAAACACTTTTATAGGCCTGGCCCAAGATCAAGGCCCACACAGCCTGTTTTTTCTCTCTGCTTCCTGTTTCTGATTTTACTGTCTGCACCCCCCTTTCTGCTCATGGCACCCCCCTGTTCCTTTTTATTTCTTTTTTATTCTTCTTATCATTTCTTGCATTTTATTTTGTTAATTCCTTATTTATTTTTCATGCATTTTATTTCATTGCATTTATCTTATAGTATTTCATGCATTTTTTTTGTATTTTCCCTTTATTTCATGCATTTTTATTTCTTTGTTTATTTTTAGCATATTTATTTTATTGCATTTGCAATTTTATCTTTATTTATTATTTCGTCTTTTTATTCTATTAGAATGTATTTAGGAACAATGTAAATATAAATGAGAATATGCACTGACACCCACACTCTATTTATTCTGCTTTATGTCTTTTATTTTTTTTTCTTTATTTCGCTTTACAAAAGAAAAAATACAAAAATATTAGGTTAGTTTATTTCCAAAGGGTTTCGTGGTGATCCAACGTCACCACATAAATTCCTCGTTTTTAACTTTTAGTTATGTTTTTTTTAGTCTTAGTTTATTATTAAAAAACAAAAAAACATGCAAATAATAATCAAAAATCACAAAAAATCTTTTCTTAAACAAACCTTGATTTTCAATCAAGTGTCCATTTTTGCTCTTTTATTTTCTTTAAATAACCTTTAATCCATTTTAATAACATTTAAATCATTTTCAAAAATTAAAAAAACACAAACCAATTTCCATTTTGCCACTTGGCCTTTATTTTATCTTTAAAACTTTTTTAAAACCAATAAAAAATACAAAACAAATCAAACGTCATTTTTACCCCGAACTACGAGGTTTTGATCCCTCACGGGTACGTAGGCAAAGGACCTTGTCCTTCCAAATCATAAAAAAATAAAACAATTTTTTTCCTTCACTACTCTAATTCATTCTTTTTTTTTAAAAAAAAAAATAAGCAAGTTATAGCCAAAATAAATAAATAAAATCAAGAGGTTCTCGTAGAGTACTACGAACGTTTAGGGTGCTAACACCTTCCCTAAACGTAACTAACCCCCGAACCCTAATCTTTAAAAATGTGGTAATTTAGAACTTTTTTCCAGCTTTCTTTTAAAAAAATTAAAAGTTTAGTCGTGAAATAAAATTAGTGAGTCAATGCTAATCAATAGCTTGATCTCTGAAAATCACCGCGACAGAAATGGCGACTTCACTGGGGATTTCCCTAAGAGGGTTGAGCCTAACTTGAATTTATTTAAATATTTTTGTGCTATAACTTGCTTAAAATAAAAATAAGAGTGTAAATATGTGCATATGTGTTTTTTTTTTCTTTTTACGTGAGTGGTGAGATAAGTCCTACACCCGGACTTGAGGGAAACATAAGATAGAATGGTGGTATAATCAAAGTGCCTTTCCGAGGGTAAATTTCGGATGTGGCACATGTGATAACCCCGCTCAATGGAGGAATCTTGGAAGCATTATTATGTCGGCATGCGTAGTCATGTCCGGCATTATTATGAAGTTGAGGACCTTTAGTTACACTTAACCCATCTTGGCCTTTTAGGACGTAGTGCGGTGGCTAACCAAGAGTAATCTTGAATTAGTTGATACGCGATACTACACTCAAACGAGACTTTCTTACAAGTATTGTTGGACCGGGAGTCAATCTCGTAACCCGATGATGTTTGGAAGGGGTTGAGGACTTTGGGAACTTGGTAGAACCCGTGATACATGTACATATGAAACCATAGTCCTTACCAAATGGCGTGTTTACCCTTGACTCCAACATTTTGGACCTAACCTCACCATGTTTTCTCCGTTCGTTAGCATAATCATGCATACGTGCATTCATTCATAAACTCTTTTTCTCATCAAGTATTGAAGGACTCCGACATTTTTTTGTGAACATCGTGGATATGGACTTTGCAGTAAGGCTATTTAAGCTTGTCCTTTGGTTGTTAAAAAGGAAACTGTTTTAAATACTCAAATGAAATGTTCAAACTATGATGTTTACAATTACTTCAACAAAAGTCCTTCGATAACAAATCATTCTTTTGCATAAACATAATCATGCATCATATTGCATTCATAGTTTCTGAATCGAGTCTCATCCTCTGTTTCATCACACAAAGGTTAATCTGCCGCTGTCAAAGAAAGTGGCCCGGCGCATTCATTACAAACTAACTCGCACCTACAACACTCGTGCAAACAGAAGAGAGAAAATGGGTGTGGTCGTGCAAACACAAGGAGGGGTTTGCCGCAATTGGGTCGTTGTCAAACCCTCAGTTACTCATAGGTCCAAGTAATGTGTTTTGTTGTCTTGTCTTTTAAAAAAAAATCCTTTCGCTCCGCCCGAGACGAAAGTGAACTTATAGGGCTTTTTGCTTCATGCATTCCCATTATCAAATAAAAAGTTGTTTTGTCCCCGACTATGTCCTTTTATTCTTTGCTTTTTCTGGAAAATGGTAACACAAAAAACCCAAAAAAAATATTTTTATTTTATTTTCAATCAATTTCAAAAGGTCTGCGTTTTTTACTCATTTTCTAAAATCAATCATCAATCATATGTAGACTGAACATCAACAAACCCGTTGAACACTGTAACCCTATTGTCTCTCCCAACTTTGATTCCCCTGTCTACGAAGCTGAAGAGGAAGAGGACGAAGAGATTCCCGATGAGATCTCGCGGTTATTAGTATATGAAAGGATTAACTTGGGTTCAGGAGAACTGCCATTACAATATTCCTGGTCGAATCCCAGATAAATGGTGCCATTGAAGCTGCAAAAAAAAGAGAAAAATACATCATGAAGATAGGGCAGAAAATGGTGGTCACCTACAAGGATTGGCATGGGATGCTCCCTTTTATTTTGCATGAGTATCGTACTTCGGTGCAAACATCAGCAGGGGCAACCCCCTTCTCTTACAGTTATACCAAAAAGGATGAAACAATCGGTTAATGAGGAAGTTCGTCCCCGTGAATTTCGAGAAGGAGACCTTGTGCTCAAAAAGATTTTATCCTTTCAACCCGATTCCAGGGGCAAGTGGACGCCTAACTATGAAGGCCCATATGTCGTCAAGAGAGCTTTCTCCGGTGGTGCAATGACTCTTACGACTATGGATAGTGATGGGTTTCCCCGTCCTGTGAATGCCAAAATAAAAGAACAGCTCGGTAAGTCGAAAACCCGAAAGGGCGGCTTAGACAAAAATGAACGTCTCGGTGGACTGAAAACCCGAAAGGGCGGTCCAGGCAAAAATTAGAGACTTAAAGCAGAAAAATAATCATCCTGATAGGTCAAAGACCCGAAAGGGCGATCTATGCAAAAATTAAGGATCAAAAGACAAAGTAACTACAGCGGGTTAGCCATGTCTCACTTGGGGCACATTAGTAGTCAAAGAGACTCTGAATCTGAAGCATCCAAACAATGGAATTCAAAGTTGTTAGGGAGAATAGTGGTTATTGTGTTCAATGCACCTTCCCCTTATATTTACCATTTTCCAAACTTTGTGAGATCCGTGGAGCCACGCCATTGGCGGGCCACCGCTCTGTTAAATGAATTTGAGCCTGGGCCTTTTATTTGGAATTCCCATTTATTCGGTTTATAAAATTTCTTCTACTTTTGATGGTAGTACTTGAAGCAAAATATTTTTTTAAAAAAAAATCATAAATCTTTTTATATTTTTGGAAAGCATAAACAATAAAACACATTCTCTCTGAACTCATGAATAAGTGAAGTGTGCGTCAACATCTGTCCCAAGAACGGATAGACTCTGCAGGTTAAACATGATCGATTGCTTGATAAAAAAAACAAAGAAAGAAAAAGAAAAGAGTTCGGTAAGTCGAAAACCCGAAAGGGCGGCTTAGGCAAAAATGAGCGTCCGGTGGATCGAAAACCTGAAAGGGCGGTCCAGGCAAAAATTAGGGGCATACAAAAAAGAATATATTCCCGGTGGACTGAAAACCCGAAAGGGCGGTCCAGACAAAAGTCAGGGATTCAAAAGGGAAAAGAAGCAAAAGATAAGCATGACCACAAAAACACCAGTCCTTCTGCCAGGTTTTTTGATTAGCACGATTCCCCCAGGAAGTGTTTGCTCCTCATCGTTTGTTGCATACATCGAGTTTTACCCCCGTCAATGTTTTGATATGTTCCCAATGGCATCATTCCCAATGAAGATTGCAGAGTGTTTGTATTGCGCCGTCGGTCCACTTTCCATCTTACCTGTCCAGTCTTGTCTCATCAAGTCCATCAGTTATACAGTCATACAAGTCAATCATTCATACAGTTATACTATCACACAAGTCAATTCTCCATAGAGTCATACAAGTCGTTTTGTCATACATACATTCATTCATACATTCACACATACATCCATACATTCATGCATATACAACATACAGACAACATCATCCAGTACATGGTTGCATTAACCACCCTGAGTCTTGCTTTTCATATCAATCAATCATGAACAATTTTTAACTCTCTTTGTCCCCAAGTGTCATCCCCGGTGTGTCTGGTCCAAAGATGTCACCCTCTTTATGCCAAGTGGCAGTTCTTTAATGAGTAGCTTGTGCATGTCTTTACTTCATTTTGTCGTCAGTGGTAGTTCGTCAACATCCCGAACAGCTGACATTTACCTTTGTTTCTTGTCGTCAGTGGCAGTTCGACAACATCCCGAACAGCTGACATTTATCCTTTATTCCTTGTCGTCAGTGGCAGTTCGGCAACATCCCGAACAGCTGACATTTACATTTTACCTTCTTTAAGCTACCCTTACAATGGTAGTAGGTAAAATATTTTGTCTGCCTTTTTTAAGCTATTCGGACACCGATAGTAGGCAATGTCTTTTCTTTTTCTATTACCTTTTTTAAGCTATCAATACACGATAGTAGGTAATACATGTCATATGTCTTCTTTAAGCTATCCTCTTTGTTGATAGTAGACAATGTCTCCTTCTATTACCTTTTTTAAGCTATCAATACACGATAGTAGGTAATACATGTCATCTATCTTCTTTAAGCTATCATCTTTGTTGATAATAGACAATATCTCCTTCTATTACCTTTTTTAAGCTATCAATACACGATAGTAGGTAATACATGTCATCTGTCTTCTTTAAGCTATCATCTTTGTTGATAGTAGACAATGTCTCCTTCTATTACCTTTTTTAAGCTATCAATACACGATAGTAGGTAATACATGTCATCTGTCTTCTTTAAGCTATCATCTTTGTTGATAGTAGACAGTGTCTCCTTCTTTTACCTTTTTTAAGCTATCATTTACACGATAGTAGGTAACATCGGTCTTTCTCTTTGTTAGGCTATCGTTCTGAATTAGTGCGATAGTAGACAACTCCTTCCCCAGTGAAATCATGTTATTCCCCAGTGGAGTCGGTTCCCTTGCTGTAACAAACTCGGGTATCCTTTTGTTTTATCCCCGGTCAGGTCATCTTCGCCGTCTTGCATTTGCATTTGCATCACGAGCATTTCACATTTTTTTTAGGTCTAAAATTGGCGTACTCTGTATTTAAGTCCCTTCGACCTGCCGAATCAAAGATTTTATCTTCAAATCTCCGGACGAAGAGACTTAAATAGGGGCATCTGTCATACCCCAATTTTTGACCTAAAATTTCTTTTTTTTACTCGCCTTTTTGGTCCGGAATTTTTCGTCGTCTCAGACGAAATTTCGACAGAGAGGTATTTTAAAATACCTCTTTTTTTTTAATTTCGTCCGGGTCCGTCTTTTTGTTTTTATTATTATTTTTTATTTTTATTCTTTTAAATGTTTTTATTGTTATTTTATTTAGTGCTATTATTTCTTTTTTAGTTACCTTTTTAATTTTTACAGCTGACTTTTTTTTAGAGGAGACTTTGTTAACAATTTATTTTGTTTTAATTTGTCATTTAAGTTGCCATTCACTGACCTTTATGGACAGTGATGGCAAATTAGTGTATATATTATAGAGTCAGTCAACAGTAGCAAGGGGGAGCCAATTCAGAATTCAATCAATTCAGTCAGGAACCAGAACACAAAAAATCCATCAGTAACCGTAACCCAAAATCCAGCCATAATCAAATCCAAATCACAGTCACAAAGAACCAAAAACCACAACAGCCACGGCCTCCCACACTACCACACTCAAAACCACTCACGGCCACTCGCACAGACCCAACGCAAAAAATCACTTACCACCAACAACCAACACATCGCGCCTCCCTCCACCACTCAGCCAAAATACAAACAAAACCCAACCGGCCACCACCCAAACCGTGCCTCCCTCACCACACACACAACCGGCCTCCATCCCAAACCTCCCACTACCTAGCCGCGGCCATTCCCCAAAGTCCCACCCGTACAAACGGCCACGAAACCACCTTCTCCCAATCAACACACTCGGCCACCTCCTCAAACCTCACAAACCTAACCACCTAGCCACCCATACCCACGACAAACCCAACACAAGCCCACAAAGCCTTAACCGAATCCATTGTCCAGAGGAGGTAGTTTTTTTCAAAAACTTTGAACCTAGATCTAGGAATTTCTGTGAGTTTTCTTTTAAAAACGAGTGGATTTTTCAAACCTAAAGAGAAAGGGACATCCGAAATTATAAGTTTATTTTGGAAAAAACGGAGTTTTTAGCTCCGGCGCGGTGGCGCCGCCCCTTGGGCTGGCCGGCCGCCGCGCCGAAAAACTAATCCGGCCAGGCGTGTTGTTTTTGAGAGAATTTAGAGAGAAGAAGGAGTAGAGAGAGAGAGGAGAAGAGGAAATGAGCCTTTTTTTTTTCTTCAGAAAAAACACTTTTAGGCCTGGCCCAAGATCAAGGCCCACACAGCTTGTTTTTTCTCTCTGCTTCCAGTTTCTGATTTTACTGCCTGCACCCCCCTTTCTGCTCATGGCACCCCCTGTTCCTTTTTATTTCTTTTTTATTCTTCTTATCATTTCTTGCATTTTATTTTGTTAATTCCTTATTTATTTTTCATGCATTCTATTTCATTGCATTTATCTTATAGTATTTCATGCATTTTTTTTTTATTTTCCCTTTATTTTATGCATTTTTATTTCTTTGTTTATTTTTAGCATATTTATTTTATTGCATTTGCAATTTTATCTTTATTTATTATTTCGTCTTTTTATTCTATTAGAATGTATTTAGGAACAATGTAAATATAAATGAGAATATGCACTGACACCCACACTCTATTTATTCTGCATTATGTCTTTTATTTTTTTTTATTTATTTCGCTTTACAAAAGAAAAAATACAAAAATATTAGGTTAGTTTATTTCCAAAGGGTTTCGTGGTGATCCAACGTCACCACAAAAATTCCTCGTTTTAACTTTTAGTTATGTTTTTTTTTAGTCTTAGTTTATTATTAAAAAAACAAAAAAACATGCAAATAATAATCAAAAATAAAAAAAAATCTTTTCTTAAACAAACCTTGATTTTCAATCAAGTGTCCATTTTTTCTCTTTTATTTTCTTTAAATAACCATTAATCCATTTTAATAACATTTAAATCATTTTCAAAAATTAAAAAAACACAAACCAATTTTCATTTTGCCACTTGACCTTTATTTTATCTTTAAAACTTTTTTAAAACCAATAAAAAATACAAAACAAATCAAACGTCATTTTTACCCCGAACTACGAGGTTTTGATCCCTCACGGGTACGTAGGCAAATGACCCTGTCCTTCCAAATCATAAAAAAATAAAACAATAAAACAAATTTTTTCCTTCACTACTCTAATTCATTCTTTTCTTTTTTTTAAAAAAAAATAAACAAGTTATAGCTAAAATAAATAAATAAAATCAAGAGGTTCTCGTAGAGTACTACGAACGTTTAGGGTGCTAACACCTTCCCTAAACGTAACTAACCCCCGAACCCTAATCTTTAAAAATGTGGTAATTTAGAACTTTTTTCCACCTTTCTTTTAAAAAAATTAAAAGTTCAGTCGTGAAATAAAATTAGTGAGTCAATGCTAATCAATAGCTTGATCTCTGAAAATCACCGCGACAGTTGTGTACAACTAGATAGTGATGATTGTATGAATGTGATATGTTAGTGGTCTTATAAGAAGAAAGGGATGATTAAAAAAATGAAATATCATACGGTGATTGTATAAAGAAGCTTGTATAGATATAATCAACTTTTCAAGAGTAGTGATATTTTTACAATTATTTTTAATAATTTTTTTGACAACCTTTTTTTTTTTATAAAAACAGTAAAGATAATGAAAGAAAGTAAAAACACAATAAAAATATGACAGAAAGTTGTTTTAAAATGGTTATATATATACATATATTTCTTCCAAAAATGATGATTGTGGTGGTATAAAGAATTTATAATAGCATTTTGAGTGATAACAGAGAATAAAAAAGTAAAGGAGAAAAAAAACAAATATCAGAATCCATGAAAAACATGTGATAAGAGTTTAAAAAAAAATTTTAAAGAAGAGTTTTGATTCTTGATTGTGTGTGCCGTTGTAATTTTAGTGTAAGAATCTATTGAAATTGCAAATATATCAACTTCAACAATTATCTATTTCACTAGTCATTTTGATCTTAAAAAAAGAGAAAAAAAAATCTTTAAATATGTTTTGTTGATCAATTTAGTCCATAAATTATTAACAAAAGAGACATTAAAGATGTATTTGCAACTTTGACGCACTCAAGGGATTATAATGACAATTTTCATTATGACTCGAGGTGCATCAAATGCTATGAATCCTGGATACGTAGTACGGGTGCGGGTACGATACGATAAGGGTACGTGGATACGTGAAATTTTAAAATTTAAGATACGATACGGCTATGATACGTTAACAAAATATTTATATTAAAATTTATATGCATGTAAAATCCTTGAAAAAAATAAGCATTGATTAATCTTCAATAATATATAATCATAAAATTCACAATTTACAAAAAGTAATACATGTGATCAAAATAAAAAATGAAACATTTTTCATATAAATCATATTCTATTTTCATTCATATGTTAGAATATCAACAAATGCATCAATAAAAGAATTCAAAACAAAGTTTGTTTAATGTTGATTGATTGAATCTCCTCTCTCTCGTTACTTTCATTCATCAAAAACATAATTTTTAATTGGTTAATAAAAAACAATTATAGTGATTCATATCTTAAATTGAATCATATACATCTTCATTGAATTTTCACAACACAATCTCACTTTTTTACCCTTTATTTTTTTACAGGATACGTCTCTGTGAAGTATCTAATAAGTATCTGTGTTTATCTGTCGAGTATCTTATAAGTATCCGATAAAATATATATTTTAAATTAAAATAATTAATTCTGATACTCCGTGGATACATATCCGAGAGTATCCGTGAAATATCGGTATCCGATACGTATCTGATACGAGTATGTCTCCATTTTGGAGTATTCAGGCTTCATAGATCAAATGTTTTAAATGAAGAGTTATCTTTTTTAAAAAGATTTAGATAAATCTAGTATGATGAGTCATTGTTCGGATTGTTAGAAGAGAATCAATTTTTAGCTTATATGAATAGGAAATTTAGAAATGTATTAAAGAATGAATGAATATGAAGGAACCAAAACGGCGGTTTGTACAGGAAAAGCATCAGGATTCTAGGCTTAAAATTTTTGTAAAAAGAAAATGCTTTTTTTTTTTTAGAAAAAAAGGCTTAAAACTTATAATTTACTGTATATATTTTGCGCTTAAATATATTTTAGTCCCCGTAAATTCTTTTAAATTCCTATCACAAACTTCTCAAACGTTACCCAAAAGTGCTTATATGAGATAATACATGTCTCTTCTAACTTAACCAAAATCCTAGATTCGAATCCAATTTTAGACATGTCGCAGCGTTAAATTTTTTAGGAAGAGTTTGCAGTCTATTTGGGTCCTACAAGGCTCGACGATTAGTTTTCACAGTTGCACACGCAGAGGATACCCTCTGTACACAAAAAAATAATTCTCAAACGTTATTGAGCTTTCAAATTTTAATAAGTATCTGAATTACTTGTTTTTTTTTTATCTCTATGTTTCATTGATAGCAAAAACTTATTCTTTAAATAACCATTACAGTATTAGTTTTCATCGGAAAATGACTAGAGCCTTTAAGACATTGTTTTTTTTTTTGGGTTAAAAAAGTGCTTGATCTATAAGACTCCGATCTCTGAGATCATTATTTAAACGATAAATCATACAATTCAACAAAACGGGATATTACAAATCATCAATAAACTCATACGAATTTCTCATAATAAAAATTTCATCAACAATATTCATAGCACAACGGAAAATAATCATCTCAACAAATATCATTTTGGATCTCATCATAAAAAAAAATCTCAAATAAATACAACATCATCATGATCATAAAGATCCATCATCAATAAATTCATTAAGTAAAATAAAATTTCCAAAACTCCTAAATCAGAGCACCTAATCTAGACATCCTCAAAAACAATATAAAATGAGTAGGCATGACGTCATCCTCAGCAAACACTCACCAAACAACTAATCCTCAACCTGCAAGTCTACACCACAAGGAAACAAGTGACAACAAAACCATTGGAGGGTTAAATGTACATTCAACAAAAAGGATTAATAAACGCATGTAAGTTTCAGGCAAAACATCAACAACATATAAGCATTCAACATAAATAGTTTGGTTATCATCGCATGCATAATTCACTCATTCATTATTAACAACTTAAAAGGCATCACCATTCCAAAACATGATTCATAAATCATAGCATATTCTCATCAACGTATAATTGTCAACCTAACTATACATCATCAACAATTAATCATTAACTCAACTATAAATAATCATCAACACAATTACGAGTTATTCATAATTTCCACACATCATCAAATAGACATTTACCACATAAATGCAGAAGTTCACACCAAAACATTGTCAAACACGACTCATGTGCATGCAATGCGCCTAACACGACTCTACATGCATGTGGTACCATCGTGATCTTAAACCACACACCTTTAAATAGTGATCTTAAAGCACCCACATATAAATAGTGATCTTAAATCACCCACCTTTAAAATCTTGATCTTAAATCAAGCTACTTTAAATCTTGATCTTAAATCAAGCTACATTCGACTGACCATGAGTGCATGGATGTTCACGTATGGACTTGACAATGCACACAACTACAAATCATGATCTTAAATCATGCAACTTTCACAACTATCATTTGCATTATCAAATCAATACATTCACACCATTCATTTTATCACCACATCATCATTTAATCACAACTATAATGCATTAAGCCACAACTTTCATCATCATATCGTTTTAATACATTCAACAAGTTTAATCATCGTCATATCACAAACAACATGCTTACATTCTTCAACATTCACATAGTTCGCATTTCATGATTAAATCAAGCAAGTTACATTTATCCATCATTAATCCACTTTACAATCATGCTACAACATCATTCACACTTCCATAATCAATTATCATGATTGCGTACATTTTACGGCTCAATTAAAGATAAATCCCCAAGTTTAATTCACAATTTTCCAAGTTTCACAATCCACTAATTTCGTCTCAAAAACAACCAATTATAATCATTTCATTGCAAGCAATCACTACTCATCATTAAATGGTCAAAACAACAGCAAAACAATACTAAAGGAAAGTCCAAGGATGTCTGAAAACATCCCTAAAGGACCAAAACGCGTAGAACAACAGATGTTGTTCCTGCTAAGGTCGCTCAGCGAGCTCCCATTTTCTAGTCACCCAGAAAATGGGTTTTCCCTTACGGGAACACTTCCAAGAACCACTAAATATCCCATTTTTAATCTCATTCATCCAAAAATCGTTATACAAACAATACCCATATAGTCATTGCACTTTGATTGAACAATTATTACACAACAAAACATCAATTTAACATGGATTCTCATGGTTTTTCACTCAATTCATCAAAAATTCAACTTTTACCAACAACTTAACAACCAAACATGACTCAACAACAACAACAACATTTCCTTCAAATCCAACATAATCACCTCCATTCATTTCACATATCATAGCAACAACTTAATTAAACAACCACAAGTTAATCATTTTCATACAATTAAACATTTTAACTAAAACACAACAACAACAACTTAACCCATAACTTATTCAATATAATTTCATGGATTCTCAAACCAAACATATACCCATAAGCAAATTCAACTTAAACAACCATAATCACCATCAATTATCATGTTCTTCATCACAATCATCAAAATTCACAAAGTTATCAATTCTCTATAACAAAACATGGATTTTGACATAAACACAACATGAATTCACCAAGTTTATCATACTCAATTTTAACACAAGAAAGAGAGCACAAATTTCACATAGTCAACATCAAACATTGTGAAATTAAGCATAAGCTAAAACACTCAAACTACCAATTTGCTTATTAAACCCAATTGGTGAAAATAATCTTCTCCCTTACCTCAATTCTTCACAAAAATTGCTTCCTAGCTTGAATCTCTTCTTTCTAGAGCTTTCACGTCTTCCTTCTCTCCAAGTTTCTTCTTCCTCTTCTATTCTCTATTCTCTCCCTCTTGCCTCTTCTCAAAAGTTTTGTGACAAATGGTTAACCTAATTCCACTAACACACACACACACTTCTCTTTAAATATAATGAACTAGGGTTACTCACAATAATGAGTTTAATCACATCCAACTCTCATAATGAATTCTCTACACTTTTACTTCACTTAAACCTCCCATTTTACTTATACACCACTATTCTCTAAAATTCAAATTTATAGTTCTAAAATAATTATACAAATACCACTCACCCATAAAATGACCAAATACCCTCATTCATTTAAAATCCACTAACTCACCAATCACACACAAAATATCAATTAACAACTATAATTAAATAAATAATAATAATAGATAAATCTATTACTAAAATTCGGGCTGTTACATGATCCCCTCTTAAACATTGTTTAAGTAATTAAAAATATTGGTATGTTTTGCATGGAAAGTTGTAAAATTATTATTTTTTGTCTGTGACCTGCATTTTTAAGATTAAATTTAATATTATAAATTTTTTAAATAATGTGTTTATGACATTTGTTAGCATGATCCGTTTAAATTTTTTTAAGGCCATTTTAATTTATTTGATGCTTATGTATCTTACAAGAATATATGTCCTTTGTTGCCACATATATCCACATGTGCTCCAACCTCCATCGTCTTCCCCACCATCCCAATAAGGGTTGAACGTTTGAGAAAATGGGTTGACAAAAAAAGGAGTGTCAAAAGAATTGATTTTAGTGAAAGTTGGTGCAACGATTGATCCAAAAAAATATTATAATGCCGAAACAAAAATAGGCTATGGTATTTTCACAAGAATAAATGTTTAAAGTGACCATTGGAAAATAAATCTTTATTCAAGTGAATTAAAAATGGGTCATGCTAACTTATGAAGTTGATTATAGTGTTAGGTTTGTGTTTTGATGATATTTATTAGGTAGATTTTTTTGATGATGTTTAAATAAGTTTTAGTTAAAGCCTGGAACATGTTAAAGCACCTAACAATCACTGTCTCATTGTGTCATATGTGTTTTGTAAGTGTGTCTCTATGTGTGAAAATCTTCTTTTTTAAGTGGCAAAAACTTTTTCCAGGTCCTTGTTTCGATTCATAATATTTTGAATTGTATCAATCATTCTCTCTGCCATAGTTTCTTGTTGGTCTTGTAGTTTGATTCGATTCATGATTCTTTGAATCGCATCACATGTGAATCGAATCAAAATATCTTGATTCGTATTATTGATTTTCTCTGGTTTTGTTTTTTTTCCTTGTTGAATCGTATCACAGTTATTTGATTCCTATCAACTTTCATCTGGGTTGCCCTGATTCGATTCACATATTCCCTAATTCATATCAACCTTCATAGTTTCAGATCTGTCCATTTACACATGTCTGAATCGAATCACACATTACCTGATTCGAATCACTACATTGTTTTTGCCTAAGATATTGCACTTACCACTCATTCCTATATATAGCTATACTCATACTACTCCCAAATTACTGAATCAATTACAACTATAATTCTAGAGTCTTCAAACCTCTCTATCCACTTGTTTTTTTTTCCTTCAGATTAAACACTTTTTTTTTAAGAATCTTTGTGGTTTTTGAGTCATAGATTGTTAAAGTGCTATAGGGATTGTAGATTGGTTTTTTTCAAGGAACTTGATAGGGAATCACAGGTCCAAAGAGAAAAGAGTGATTTCTTTCCACCTCCAAGGGGATTGAGGGTTCTTTCTAATCTTCTCAAGTTCAAGGGGATCCAAGCTCCGGACATAGCAAAGAAGAGTTCGAGGTGAAGAACTTCAAGGATTGCATGGGAGTTTGAGTTTCGAAGACTTGGAGAATCACCAATTTCAAGGGTTACTTGAAGATTGGGGGTTGTGGTTGCTTAGGATTGAAGATTAGGGTTATCGATGGAATTCTTTGTAATCATAACAACTGTAATCAAATTTCAACAATAGTGAAAGTCCTTGATAAAGACATATTCTATAAAGAAGAGTAGACGTAGCTCGTAGCAAGGACGAAAGGAGGAACTACTATAAAAATTCTGGTGTTCTTCCCTTCCCTTTCCTCTTTGATTTTGCTTTATTTGTTGTATATGAAATTTAATGTTTGTATCTAGTTGATTTGATTGAGATCATTTTTAATACTTAACCTAATCTTAATTCATTGAATTAAGATTCTTTTCAAATTCAATTTTATCACAATTGAACTTCAATTAAGTTTCAAATCATTAATTCATATACTTTGTGTTTCTTAGTGTTAGTTTGTTTTGACCTTGTCTAGTTTTGTGAATTGCATTGTTGACTATTGATATTTGATGTGCTCATTAAGATTCAACATTTGAATCTCTCAATTCAACAATGAATCTTAGTGTATTAATCATTGTCTTGATTTTTGTTATCGTTATTGTGCACAAATCCGAAAAGCCATACGCTTTCTAATCACACTTTCGCTAAACTCTTTTGAAATTTGAAAAACGTTATTCGCCTCCATCTAGTGCACCTTCTTGTTTGTCATATAGACCAACAACTTATGCCCTTAAGGCACAAGTTAAGAAGGTAAAAAATGAATTAATAAATAAATGTCCAAGTTAAAAAGATAAAATTAAAAGCTTTCAAAATTATGAATACGCAATTTTCAAAATTTTATTTCTACTTTTGGTTTCTTATCTTGTGCCCTTAAGACACAAGTTAACATTTCCCATTAAAAATTTGTTCCTTAAAATTTCAAAATGTAAATAATTATTTCTTGAAGGATACTAAACCATCTTTAAAAATTATTAAATTAAGCTTTTGAAAAAAGAGTGCATGCAAAACCTATTTATATAGACGCAAATACAATTTTACTAATTTATTTTTAGAGAAATTTTTTATCTTGTGGGGCAATTGTCCTATTGCCTTGTACTTTCGTCCATGCTTTGGTGTGCTTATGGACATGTGTCATTATTAATTGGGTAATAATCACTTTGGTCCATAAATGCGTAATGAGTAGTCAAAATAGTTTCTCAATGTATAAATTTTTAAAATAGTCTCTAATTGTGCAATTCATTAGTCAAAATAGCCCCTGATGTTAAAATGCTTAATTAATATTGTCATATTAGTCCTTCAATATATTACTTATTGACATGTCAGTCCTTATAAGTAATTTTAATCGTTGTATGAAAAGAGTTATTGTGAACATTGAGGGATTGTTTGTGTCACTGACTATTTTGACTAACAAAGTGCACAATCAGAGACTATTTTGGAATTTTGATACATTGAGGGACTATTGTGGCTACTCATTACACATTCAGGGACCAAAATGACTATTATCCCTTATTAATTATACATAGATAATGGTATTGTATAGGTAAAATTAATTTACAATTGACTTAAATACATTTGTGGTTTCTTAACTTAATTTAAAGGACATTTGTGGTTTCTTCACTTAATTTGAAGGTTCAGTCTGATTCCATAACTTTTAAACGTGTCAAATTGATCTCTTAACCCATGCAAGTGAACGCAAGTTGGTCCTCTCCGTTGAAATGTACTAAACGGTAATACATGCCACCTGATGTATTTTTAACATAGTTGTTTTGAATCTTCTTCCTCTACTTCATTCTTCTTCCCTAAACTTGTTGATGATGATTTTCAATTTTCTCAACATATTTCTCTGTAAAAAAGTCTAGTACCGACTTTGTTTGCGCGCTAGGAGATGAGCACCGAGTGATTGTTGCACGACATCAAGATGACCAAGCCACGACGTATGGCAGACCAAGGCAAAACTTTGGCTTGGTGGTTGGGTGAAAAATTTTAAGGAGTAAAGTGACAGGGTACTCTATACATTTAAGTCCTTCTACATCCCATTAGACAAAATACAGTACATTCCTTCCTGCACATCCTTTCGTTTGTATATGATCTTAAAATGCAACCAAAAATTTCATGCTCATTGCCAATATGTTGAGTCCCAATTTAATATATCGATCCGAGTAAAAAAATATGTGAACATATATAAAACAAAATTAAATCACAAACTCAAATTATTAATTATTATATTGGTTTAACACTATGGTAACTCTGGTAAATGCGGCAATACTACAATTCATGAAGTTTCTCAAATTTTTGAGGAGACATCATTCAATCTTGTGTTTGGAACGTAATGAAACGGTTCATAATATTTACTAAAAAAAAAGCATATAATAGAAAACTTAAAGTTTTCTTAAAAAAATAAACATATTGTAATTTCACTTAAGATGTGAACTTTAAGATAATAGAACAATTCATTGTTTTACTTCATTCTGTTTGCATGTTAAATACTAATCTAGAAATAGTCAGAAACTATTTGAGACACGGTTCAATACTAAGATGGGAGGGGACCATGAAAGAATCTACTAAGCAGATGATAACAAAAGATATTGATTGCCTGTGACCAAAAGATATTTCGGCAACTACCTTTTCTGGTAACAAAACCTCCATTTAAGCAAAAAACTGACCTCCATTTAAACAAAATTTTTCTTCATGAAAGCAATTCTGTATGGAGTAGACCAACGAGTATTTCGTGAAATTCACAAAAGTAGATCAATCAATGTTTAGCCATAAACATAGTGATTTCAATTTGAATGGAAAACTAAATGGGGGAGGGGGGTGGGGACCTATAATTTTTGGATAACAACTGAATTGGCTATACCAGCTTGCTCTATAGTCTGGTCCAAATCAGCAAGTTGTTTGGGAGGAAAACCCATTGTCTGCAGTTGGTAACTTCTTGCCCCACCAGGTCTTGATGCATCAATAAATGCTCGAATATCCCTGATTGCATGGTGGTGATTGAAGCGAGAAACCATTCGTGTACCATCAGATAACCTTAGCTGGATTGATGTCACTGGCTTCGAGTCATCTACAACTAAACCCATTGCTGGCGCCGGAGCAGTAAGTGGGGAAGCACCGGCAGTAGTTTGACTAGGTCCACTAGCAGCTTCACCATTTGAACTGCTGTCACCTAAAGTTCTTCCAACTCCCCGGAAAGGAGTATTGCGTGGCTTCACGGGTTCCTATACATATATTGCCAAAAAGAAAATAGATGAGTAAAAAATTTAAATATACAAATAGAACACAAACTCAAAGCTGATGACAATAAACGAGGCATACCGGGTAGTTTTCATCCCGCCTTGTGAGGTTGAGACGGACAGAAGTTCGTCGATCAGTTGGTTCAAGCTCTTTGGGACATTCAGACTTCTTTATGCTCTGCATTGAGGTAAAATAATGAGAAGCATATAGTACTTCAATAATAAAACAATAGAAACCGATTCAAGAGAAACAGTAACTGTATTATTTAATTGAAAATGAAGGCATTATTATTGAAGAGAACCCTTGTAAACCCAAAGCAAAGCTCTTCATAGAATTAAAAGCATTAATTTATCACTATCTAAAAGCTCAAAAAAATGTGAAAGGTTTATCAATTTTCCCCTATATTCCCCACCTCCCAAAGCCTTCCCTTCCCCTCCACTCCACTCGAAACTCCCAAACAAAGCCTAAGGGTCTGTTTGGTTCAACGGATGGGAGGGGAGGGAATTTTTGAAGGGGAGAAATTTTAATTAGGTACATGTTTGGTTCAAAAGAGGGAGGATTTTAAAACTAATTTAAATTTTATCCTTATAAAGTTACAAATGAACATAATAAAAGGACACATGAGTTGTGCTAAAGGCCCTTGACAGATCAAACCATTTGTCAATAGCAATTTTCTGATCTTGATGCATCTAACCCAATAAAACCTTTATAAAAATAAATTCTCCATAAATATATATAATAATTTATTAATAAATATTAATTTACATAAATAATACAACATACTGACATAAAAAAATGATACAACATAATAAACAAAAATATAAAACAAAACAAAGAATTGAAGCAGAACACGTAAATTAAAAAAAAAACGCAATACAACATAGCAAGGAGTCAAGGACAATTAACAACAGTGCAATAGAAGCAAACAAATAAACATAAAATACAAGATGTGGTACAAAAATGTCACAGAAAAGCACCAAGAGAAGAGATGATTCTCTCTCTGCTGAACCTCTAAGCTTTCTCACAGAAAAGGTACCTAATTATCCCCCATTTATCCTCCATTCTCCCTATTAGCTATGTTACCCCTTCGAACCTACTATCCACATCAGCAATTGTTCTCTAACTTCTTTATTCAGACTAGTTGCCAGGCTTATGCCTAAACCCAATATCCCATTAGAAGATGACATGAATAACATCCACAAGTTGCAAATAATGTGACCAAGCAATAGTTTTCAATAAATTTAGATGTCAAGACAATTGTTAAAATTTACCTCAAGGAAACAATTGTCTAAACCCAATAAACCACCATAAAGAACTCATGGAAACAAAGTCGATAGCAAGTTAAGTTACCTCAAGGAATGCTGCATTTTGCGGATCTTCCAACCTCCGTAAAGGACCGTCATTGACAGAAAATCCATTCCTCCAAAAAGTGACCACGTGTGTAATTGATTCTACGGGCTGAGGAGCAGATGGCACTGCCTCGCCGGAAAGCAATCTGGCAGTTCCAGTAAAACTCCTAGACCTTGAAGAGTTTTCAGCAGGAGGCTCAACAGCTACCTGTTTAGCCTGATCAAAAATATTATCCACAGAATTACCATCCCTGGTAGGATCTTGGACAAGCATACCGCTGCGACAATGAAAACAAAAGGTACATTAAAAGGACATTTAGCTTATTGAAACCTGTCAATTACATCAAATAAAACTAAGTTCCAAGATGGGCCTCTAACTAATTGCAACTGTCAATATAATACAATTATACAATACCTCACTCTAACTAATAAGTCTTTCTAAGTTAAGTTAAGGGTCTGTTTGAATCGACTTATTTGAGCTTTTCTACCGACATAATATTTGTGAGAGTGTTAGGATACTGACATAATATTTGTGAGACTGTTACGGAGAATTTATGAAAACAACCTATGACAATGTTCATAAGTTGTTTTAAGCATAGCTTCACAAGTTCTCCAAAACAGCTTATACGAAAACAATTTAACTTTGTTTTATCTTTTGCTATAGAAATAGCTTATACATAAGCACTTGTCTTGTGCTATAATCTGCAAATAAGATGTTTATCCAAACAGGGCCTACAAATAAAAGAACTTTTGATAAACTAAGACATGGTAGTAAGTATCCCACGATACGTATACGATACAATACGAATATAGCCATGGCCGATATGTATCATGCTATGGATTGCAAATGAGCTTGTATCGCTGGAGTATCACTGGTGGTAAGATTTTTTTTATTCAAACAGGGCCTACTTCAAATAAAAGAGCTTATGATAAACCTAGATAGCTTATGTATAAGCTCTTTCTATAGCAAGTGATAAAATAAATCTTTTTTTTGTTGTATAAGCCATCTTGGACAACTTATGAAAATAACTTGAAAATGACTAATGAACATGTGATAAGCTTTTTCATAAGGTGTCCCAAACAGTCTCACAAAACTTACGTTTGTTTTGGATGTTTTTGAAAAAAATTCTATTTAACCAAAAATCATAATTTTAATAGTGTTTGTTTTAGATTTTAAAAAAATCCATTTTGTTAAAAAAATCATTTTTAACCTGAAAATGAAAAGCTAGTTCCAAAATCTGTTTTTTTTTAAACAAGTAACTCAAGTATAAGAGCTTCAAATCTTAAAAAAAAAAAAAAGAAGATTTTTATGATAGTAAACAAAGGGAAATTAGCTTTAGCTTTTGTCAAAATCTCTAAAAAATTTAAAACAAAATCATTTTTTTAAGCAAAAACAAACGCACCTAAACATAAATAAGCCAATTCAAATAGTTTCTAAGAGCTCGTTTGGACTGACTTATTTTTGAGCTTATGCAAATAAATAAGCTTTTATATAGCATTCATAAGGTTGTCAAGGTAGTTTATAAAAAAAAAAACAGCTTATAAATATACAATTTTCGTTAGTGAGAACTTATAAATTAACATAAAAACTTGTTTAGTTGCATAAGCTATTTTTCATAAGCTCAAAAATAAGTCAATCCAAACAGGCCCGTCAAAGAAAAGAGCTTATGATAAAAATGATGCATAACTAATTTCAACATTTGTTTAATACACTTTTTATTTTAAATCTTTAACCAAATCACTCAAAGTATATTCTTTTTTTAATCAATACTCTACGTATATTCTACATTCAAGAAAAAAAAAACCTAAAATCATAGATATAAACACAAAATTAAATAAAAAATAAAGACATAAATAGAAACAAAATCTCACAATTCAGAAAACCTAAACCTCATATCACAATTAATCATTTTCAATTTCCCTAAAAATTTACAACTCTAATCAATCACTCACATTTCCATAATCAAAATTAAAATCCATAAAAGAAAAAAAGAAAGAAATTTACCTCTTCTGACCACCAGCGTAATACTCCTGCGGTTCATCAGACTCGGAATCAGAATCTTGATCGCGTTTCACATCACGCAAAGTCCGAATCCCACTTTGCCGACTACCAGAGCCGCTTTTCTTACCAATCGACCTTCGAGATCGAAGCTCATACGGAGCACGTGACGGCGATTGTGACGGCGATTGGGAAGGAGGAGAATCATCAGGATGAAAATCAGGGGAAAGAGAATCGGAAGGTGAAACAGTGTCGTTTTGAGGAAGAATAGTGGTGTTGTCGTCGTTTAGAGGAAGAGTGGTGTCGTTGTCTAAGAAAGATGAAACGGCAGCGTCGAGATCGAAATTGTGACTTTCGAGAAAGAAAAGCGCTTCTTGTTTGGTTGAAGAAGTGATTTCGATGAAAGAGTTGATTAGTGCGGTGGAATCGCTTGATGAGGGTTTCGGATTTTCGCTTTCCATTGTTTCTTCACGTTTTCTCTTCTCAGCTTTTGATTTCATTGTGTTGTTTCTTTCTTCGCACTTTATAGTGTGTATTCACTTTCATTTATTAAATCAGGCCCACTGTACAACACGTCACATTAAATTAAGTTTTTTTTTTTTTTTCCTAATGATACATCTTAAAAATCTGATTACACCTCTTAATGATGATTAAAATACTATTCTTAAATTTAAGTTAAATTTCCAAAAGTATAAAGATTTTTTAGGTTTTTTTTAAGGGGAATTTAGGTTGTCTATCATATTTGTTTGATCTTTGAAAAAGTTTGAATTTCATCATATCTTAAGTCATAAAAATAATTGTTTATGATTGATTGAGATTAAACAAAGTGTTCTACTAATGATGCAGCAAAATAATCCTCTAAATTAAATTAAAAGAACAATGTAGGTGTACGATGATTATATTTTTCAATAGTAAGTTCAATCTTTATATTAAAAAATAATTTAAATCATATTTATTTTAAGAATAGTATTTTAAGGGTTTAAAAAAATGATTTTTTTAATCACTGAATTTAGCGCAAGTGGTTGGTGCTTAGGGGTGTGAGTATTGCAAACTCTTGAATATGAAGTTCAACTCTTACTAGTAACAACAAAAAATGATGATAAATGAATTGTAAGATATTTTTAACAAAACAAATAAATCTAGATTTAGAAAGAAAAAAACAAAGTTGGCATGAATTATATAATTTTTTTTTTAGAGAGAGAATTATACGAATGTTATATATTTTGAAAATGTAGTCGAAAAAAAATGAAACATGTGCAAAATAAATTTGTGCGGGATGCAACATTAATTAACTTTTGCATTAGACAATTCATTTTTTCATCCACAAAGTGCATGTTCCCTGATATAGTAATTTTGAATTTGCACAAAAAGTTATTGTTTGCAATCATTTTCAAATATCTATATCTTTCCTTGACAAAAACTTCGTAATTCAGAATTCACTATTCCTTGCCCATTTTTATGCCAACCCTAGTAGAGGCTACTCAATAGTTAAAATGTATTTTTAACGAATCAAATAACGTTCTTGAATGCAGTTGACATTCTTCACCACATCTGGTTAAATGTTTGTATGAACAAATGAAATTCGTCTAAACAAAAAAAAACTGATTCTCGTTACCCAAGTATTGTATTTGATGAATTAACATGGGGCACTATGTGCTTACACATGGCCAACAAGGAGATTCCAATGTGTACAGACTCTACACTATCCTCGAAACTGAGTAACTGGTAAACTTGATGTCCTTTCTGCTGCAATATGTGACAGGAGCAAAAAAATTACCGTCATATATTCTTTGTTGAAAGGCCATTATGAATTTCCTCTTTTCTCGTCTATGTGTGTTCCAGATCTGGCAAAACCTGAAAATATAGAACATTCATTAATTTTAATGCATACAAAATCCATATAGGTGTCACCAAATTTGTAAAGCACATCAACACCAGCCAAAAGAATTGAACCTTATCTCCAACCTGAGCCCAAATTTGTGCGCAACCATCGACCTTTAAGATGCATATGAACATGATGATTTCATTAACATTGGCATCTTTTGCATTGCCACTCACTTGTATCCAAGTTTTGAAGTGGTGTAATCTATTATAATAACTGCAGAGCTATTTCATAGCTACAGATGCCGAGACAGCTGCCGCCTCAGTTATTAGGGAAATAGGTTGGCAAGCCTGTAGGCAAGCACCTAAATCAAATGGAAGCAACTTAGAACCGTCAAATATAAGATTAACACCAGGAAGGATTGCCTCTTTACTATCGTTTTCTTCTGCTTCAGTTTTCATTGTATCCGCTTGAGTTGCTTCTTTAACAGCCGTTGTGGCAGCTACATCATCTGTAGTTAATGAGTATGATCTGCATGTACCATTCAATATAATACACTTCCTGAGACTTGGGATAATTAGGAAATAAAAAATATGAGCCTTATAAAAAACAATCCTTCTGGTTATGTCATGAATCTTATTGAATTAATAGAAGCTCGGCAACAAACCTAAGAACACTGCCATCAAAGCTCAACACTTCAGTTTGACTGTGCTGCCGGGTAGCAAGTTTTAACCTCTGATTGACACTTGATGCCCCTGAAATGGGACAAGATGGATCTAGAAGTGGATTCCACCTTCCACTGGCATGGTTCTGAAGCTTCCCGAAAGACTCCTTTGTTGGCTGTTTCTGGTAAAGAAGCTTTGCAGTGAAACCTGTTGATTGGTACTCAGCACAAATATCATACAACTTCTTCCTTAAGTTTTGCATCGCATCATGGTGTCCAACAAATGACCCAGACTGAAGCATCTCTGATGAAACTATCCTTCTACATATATTACTGCACAAGGTTGGACTAAATAGTGGCATCCCAAATTCCAAGCTCAACGGAACCCATTCGTACTTCATTTCAGAAGATAACTGACCCGATTCTTTTCCAATAAATAATCTCAATAGCCGAATATAACCAACTGTCCACAGTTCCATCTTGTCGGCCAAATTCGCCAATAGAGAATTCAGATTTGAATTTTCCTCTTTACAAAGTCCCAACTCTTCTCCTACAGGGGCAATAGTCCCATCTGCATTCTTTACGGGTAAAGGGATATCCAAAGTAGCTGCTTTTCCAGATTTATTAAGATCGTACTTACTGAGAGGCAGTACCAACACCGCAGAATGTTTAAGAAGTGAATTTAAACAATGTAAGAGTATACTTCCTTTTACTAAATTTCCTTCAAATTTCCTTCCAAGCCCTCCTACCGTGTTACCGTCCCAAGACCATATAAGGGCTTTCTCGCAACCAGCTAATGGAGCAGGAAGCAAGCGCATACACTGTCCTTTCATCAGAACAATTGACAGAGGCCCACTAGCTGCAGTTGAATATAATACTAATTTCATCCAAGGACTCATAGAAGAATATGTGGGAGGACCAAAATGAACTGGACCTGTAGGTCTTGGAAGAATTGAGGAATGGGAAAGAGGCACTATGGACACAAGTATATCATAGTCACGAATAAACAAACGGTTAAGAGTTGCTGGTGCAAGAGAAGCCAAGCTTTCAGACCGGAGAATGTCTACACGATATTTCTTTTTCTTTTGCATTTCTGTTCCAATATCCGACCCTTCCACTTCTACTAGTTTATCATTGGTATGGAAATTTGTATCTGACTTATCGACATGCTGAGCGTGATTACTGCCATCTTCCATGGTATTAGAATGGACTCCATCATCCATACTACTAGGAATATGTTCTGAGGAATCAGAAGCCTCTGCTACATTCTTCTCTGATTCAAAAATTTCTAAATCATCAGCTTTTATTACAGCTTCGTTATCACCAGAGTTTCTTGATCTGTCGGCCAAAGAGGTTTCAGGCTCAGCTATCACAGAGCATGACTTATCATTGCTTGAGGTAGTGGCACCCAGTTTATCTATATCTTCCACTACTTTTTTATCAGTAGGTATTCCACCTGAATGCAGACACTCTAACACACAACGCAGACTATATGCATGATTTGCAAATTCCTGTAGTTCTCCCTCAAATGTTGTGCCCTCCAGGCTGCTAAGATCCTTGCAAAGATCAGCAATGCTGGCATGACCCAATTTCCCCGCTTCGTAGAGTGTAACGGCATGAGTTTTCAGGCCTGACAAAGTTCAACAAGTAGGTTGATCTTGATCAAACATACAAACCAATCTCAACCAAAGGACAATATTGAATCCTGATTGTTCCAAGTCAAGCAGGGTAGACTCACTTAAGGACAATACCTCTCCTACCAGTACCTATTTTTCTCATTCACAAGACATCATTGAAACATTGTTCAAGAGAAACCAAGCACTTTACCACTTCAACTAAGACATAGTAGATCGGCATTTTACTTTAGCAACGAGAAAGTCCAAAAAAGAGAAGTGGGAGAAAATGGAAACCTGTATAGATTTGTTAGCCCAACACATAATTATTAAAGTTGAGTTTCTACCTTGATTTTTCTTGTCAGATACTTGCATTAAATATTACAATACATGCCCTAGCTGACAGTCACACCATATCTCTTATTCCTTCTGAAATGGATTCACATGACTGATTTTCTATGCTATCGATAAGCACATTAATGGAAAAAAGTAAACAACAGCAGGAGTTTTATTAAGTTATTTCAGGAACCCTGTAAAACTGTTAATAACTTTAAATTTATATACTGAGGATTTTCTGGATTACATATTAATCTCTGGCAATCAGTTCTAAATATAGCAAGATTGCTATTAAGTTGTTGTTTATGCCCCAAAACAAAAAGGTGGCCAGTACTAGAAGAAAAATTATTGTCGCACATACTTTGATGTCTAGCAAAACAGAAACCGGAAAATTTTGGCACTTTGAAGCTTGAAAACATTATCTTTCACTAAAAGCTATCGGAACTAGGGCAGGATTGAATTATAGAGCTAAAAACATCTGCATGAAATGTGAATGATATTGATAGCTTACTCGTATACATCATCATTAAAAAGTCATGAGCACCCTTAATATGGATTACTCACAACTTTCTATGTCAGCACAAATTGACATAATTCTGAGAACTATACCAAATGAATTTAAGCTTCAAGAAAGGAGCAAAAGATCTATACCTGGTGAAACCGATCCCATCATAAGATAGGACGTAATATTAGCGTCAACTATGAAAGCGACACGAGTAAATGCAGAACGTGGACCATTGTTTCCTGAAGCTGAAACATCCCCTTGATGAGTGGAGTCATTGTCAATAAACATATCAGAACCCTGACTAGCAACAGAAGCATCTTCGTCACTGACTGTACTTCTAGGTGACATTGGTATACTTGAATCTCCAAGAATAGATTCTGGATCAATCACTTTTGTCGCCCATCCCAAACGACACACAAAAGAAGCAGCAGACTGTAATTGTAACAATTCAGCCTGTAGGGTTGTTGCCAGCTCACGTACAGTTGCATTTTCATTTGAGACTACAAAAACTGCATACAACAGCCTGAAAACAAAAGGTCCATAATTACTCGAACTATATGGAAACATAAAATTTGAACAAAAATGATGTAAGCACAGACTGAAACAGCTGCTTTACTCTTCAATAGGATCTTCATAAGACTGCTCCCTGTTGGAAACAAAACCTTCAAGCCTGGAAACTGAGCCACCATAAATACAAATATTATTGAAATCACTTAAAGAGGCAGCTTTTGAAAATGGTGTTTTACATGCTATATATCTACATCTTCCTTTCATTATTTTTATCTTTAAGTATCCACTTATGATTTTGTAACCAAATAAGACCATGGGTAGTAGGAAAAGTTTGACTGTTTGAGTCTTTTGACAAACTCAAATATCTGTAGCACTTCAATACCATATAAAATTTAATAAAAGAAATTATCTATTACTTTTTTAAAACATTCTTTGGTCAGTAATTCTATTTTTGTAATATCAAGTTATTAGTCGATAAGGGGTCAACTAAGGAAATCATAAACCAACCAAGATCAGGAAAAAAATAAATTCCTTTTGACAAGAACTGCAAATGGCCAATGGTGATTGACTGGCTCACTCTTATTTATTGGAAAAGAACAACGAAGAAGGTTTTTTCACATAAATAACAATGAGAAGGTTCCTAGTAGAAGAGGGACAGTTTGTGTTTACTTTTATGAAAACAGATCTGCATATGGACTGATATCTGTTAGGCAACACTATATAGATTCTCTCCATCCCCTCCAGCCAAATCTCAGTCATTGGATCCTACAGCTGAGAGTGTTGATCTCTTAGCCGTTAATTCAACATCTGAGATTTCACTGCAGAGACAGGAAAGGCTAGATAAGATATAGCTGTGTGGGCAACAATTTCCATGTCTATCATTATACCTGACAGGTACCCGAACCCATTAACTGAATCTTAATAAAATAAAATAAAATACGCTCTCTAGGTATTCAAGTACCTATTGGATTGTTTTCGATATTAATCAAATAAAATTGTAAGAGGGAGTACCACAACTTCCATGTCTATTCAATTGTTTTGGATATTTTTTAATCAGTTAGTCGATGTATTCTTGTAAATGAAACTATATCTTGGGGAACCGATATCATCAATCCAGTTGGTCAGTTGCCTCAATTTAGATTAAAACACAACTGATTCTGTCCTGCTTATTTAAATTATGAAGCTTCAGACAAAAATTCAGGAATTATACTTTTGATAAAGAAGTTATCAAAGTAAAACCTATTAAGTTAAAATATATAGAACAAACCATAATCGGAATACACCTTTAAACCGGTCATCAGGATATAAAGGAACTTCAAAATAGATAAGTCCTCGTCTGCAAAGACCCCTTACGATATCAGGATCAAACATAACAAATGAATTTGCTTCCTCCTTACAGACTTTGTCTACTGTGGCCGTTTCCTCATTTGATAGTTTCTATTAAAGGTGAAATAAATAGGCAACAAAGAAGAGTAAATAATTGCTGGCATTTTGCCAAATGTTATTTCTCACTGCCAATGAGCCATAAAATTAGGAAATCTTCTGCTATTTTATAAGGGTGAAAGACATACCCCACCTTAAATTCCTCCAAGGTAAAGTTCACAAGACAAACTCCCCACCAGGGTTCAATTGGAAAATCCACAGGTTGAGTTGGCAAAAGTTCTTTTGCTATTGACTTGTTCAGTTTCCACATTATTTTCTGGATATTCCCAAAAGAACATTGACAGGTGATTAAGAAAAATATAAGTTGCAAGCATACTTTGAGCATAATGATACATTCGAGATTAGTTGAGTATATTATCCAAAACCAAATCATTGTCCCGAGTAAGGGACAGCAAAGTTGCTGAACTCGTAAACTCAAATTGCTGAGCATAATGATTGGAAAAGAATAAATCACCTATTTTATCTCTAAGTAATGTCATAGAGAATATATAATACAAGCATATGTCTGTTTTACAAGGATCCTAACCATAAATGATTGCTTTTCTACATCGACTTCAATGGCATGTCATCTTATACAATGGTTCATTGAATTTTACTCTTTACCTATTGAACAGAATCCTAGAAAGTAACATTGAAACAAGGATTGCTAAAGGTAAATATGCATACAATAGCATAGATGCAATTCAAGTATTAAATATACTTTTATATGTAACATACAGGAAAAATCTATGTAGTACCTTAGATCTGCACTTATTCATTATATCAATAAACTCATTTCTCCCAATTCCAGTAAGTCTTAAAGCATCTGCAGCACTAAAATTTGGGATGCTGTCATAAGGTTGCTCTGCAAATAATCAATACAAGCAGGAAATTTTAAAAGGCCAGTTTCTACTCAAACAAACATTTACTATTCAACATAAGGAGTATTTATTTAGTTAAGGCAGAATGGCAAATCAAGAAACAAGTGAAAAGGAAGGCAACTTTAGATTAATATGAAGGTATTTCGTGCTATATGAAACAAAAGTTAGGCACAATCTTCATGCATGAAACTAATTCAATTGGAATTTTAATAAACGAGCAACATAGTTACCATTTTTCATTACTTCAAAAATCATATCACAGTAATATCTGAAAGGTGATACTCTCATCACACGACAAACATATTCTGCCAGATGATAAGGAAATAGCTGCAAGTGACAACAAGGACATTAAATGCAGATGTCCTACAGAAAAAGCAAAAGATGAGAGCGTTGGCCAAAATCAGAAAAGACCAGATATATCTGGACTCTAGAGTTCTTAAATACCAAGTATAAAGATGAAAAAAAATCTCTTTTTTTATAAATAAAATCACGAGGTAACTAGATCAAATTAGCTATTAAAAAGTGATCTCAGAGCTAAAGGAACCAAGATATCCTCTAATTGCAACACCACACTTTTTGATTTTTGAAGCATAATATAAAATTCAATCCTCTCCACAAAATTCTATCATTGCTTTCTGATAACTTAAGAGCAAAGGCATTTAAAGATTTGTAACAATGTTTTGATATATATAAGTTCAAATTTCAGGAGTCAAACAGAGTACCGGACATTCTGTAAAGCACATACAGCTAGATTCTTCCGCAAGTAGCGCATCATATTTTCATAATACTCGCTTTCTTTACAAAATTTACGAGCAAAACAACTATTCCATTGAAGTCTCTTCTTTACGCAGTATTCAATTATCCTGGATAAAATACCCATCGTCAGCAATAGAGAAGGAAGTATTAAATTATGAATTTACCAAAAAAAAAAAAAAGAGACATGTCATTCAAGAAATTGACACATCATCCTTGAAATGAATGAAGTGTATCACCTTATGGAAACCTCATTAAAAGAAGGGAAAAAAACTCACAAATGAGAATCATCTAAAATCAAAACCTACTGTTTATTATATGGATTTTCTGGTTAAATGCGCTACAGCCTTTGAAACCAAAAGCTTCCTCGTTCCTGTGCAAATTTAATCTATTATGCCGTTGAAATGTATGCTTCTCTCTAAACAACTATCAAACACATGAAAAACTCAAACATGTGAAAAACTACACTAAGCTCCTCGTCCTTGATAATTCCATAATGAAGATATTTCTGTCTTATGAAGTCGTGAGTTTACCCTACAGGCATGACACAGAGAGAAACATAGAGGATGAAAAAACCATATGGTGAGTAGTAGTAGCAGCAGGCGGACTCGACTCTGTAAATATTGTTGAAAACAATAATGTAATGCAATTTCTTCTTTTTTGAAAAAAAGTTGTATCATAATGAGAGTTATAGAAGCTTAAGAAAAGATCTCTAATCTCTTTCTTTGAACTTCAATAATGAAAAGCCTTACCCAAAAAGGGGCGGGCGTGAGTGAAACACTGCAGAGATGGCAAACAAGCAACTGCAATGCTCTCTCAAACTCAAAGTTATGACGGCTCTAAAATCCACTACTTAGGCATCAGCTGTTCTCAATTTATCGGTGACTAGAAATGTTGTTTTTAGCGAATCCGTGGTAAAAACTAAATAACAATTTAACTCTTTCAACAGTCATAAGAGTAAACTATGTAAGGATAAATAACTTAAATAAGTACATAGGTAGAATTGTTTCTATAACCAAAGACATAATGAGGTTAAACTATTTTCAAACAAGTTTCAAATTGTTTCTATAAGCCATCCTCTCAAACCAACTGAAATAGGTTAAAATAGCTTAAGAACATGTCTCTCTCAAACACTTACACAGGTGTTTGTGTTATAAGATAAACTCAAATAAACTGCAAATAAGCTCTTTCCAGTTAAGTAGAGCTTATTTAAGCTTGCTTAATGATAAAGTATTTATTGAATTACTTAGTGATTATTATGTACTTAGTGTATGTTTGGTTCCATTTTTAGAGGAGCCAAAATTGATTCTAGAGGTGTAGAATTATTTTTGACATGTTTAGTTGCTCTCGACTATAATTGATTTTGACTCCATAAATGATTCTAACTTAAACCTATAAATTGAACCTTATGATTCTAGAATTGATCTTTACACTTAAATTTATTGTTTAACTCACTTTTATATGAATGTATACAAATATAAATCACTTTACTTTCAACTCACTTTTAGACTCGGCATCCATTATACAAAATCAATTTTTGTTACCATAGAACCAAACACACCCGTAATTAAATCAGATAATTTCTTGTTTATAATTACCAAATACTAACCATAAGAGGTAATGAAGGAAATTAGTATTTGTTACCTTGCCATCCATTCTTCCTTGGAATGAACCGTTTGATGAAGTCGTCTAGGAAGATTCTCCCATTGGCATTCCTCTTTAATCGCTTTTTCCAACAACTGTTCTTCAACCGTCGCCGGAGCACGCTGCATTTTCCACCACTCATTCAACAACACCACAGTACCTACAAAAAAAAAAATCCACGATTAATCTACGTTGGATTGATTAATGAGATAATTGTTGATTAAGCACAGAGATACAACAATTATTATTATTATATAACTAATTAATTAATATAACTTAACTGACTGGTGTAAGTGATTATTGTAACTAACTATTACACATCTTGTAACATATTAGAAGTTAGAACCTTGGAATTGAAGATACGATCAGCGATGGCTCAATCTGGGAATCCGCGAAACCAGAAACGTTAATAACAGAAATGAAGGATTGAATTGAAGCGATTGGATTTCACGTGAATGGATGGGATCGGATACGTGATTAGCGTTGAGACTGAAGCGATGGTGTGAGTGGGAATGTGGATGAGAGAAATGGCGAGAGTGTTAGATTCAGCTTCATCATAGTTTGGAATGTTAACAAACGCATACAGAGAGTTTGTTTGTTCTTCTTTTCTTTATTTGCATGAGAGCGATCTCCACAAAATGATGATCCTAGTTGCATGGCATTTGCCTCAATTCATTGTAATTAAAACTATGTTTATACTACGGTCCAGAGTAGACATACAAAATAGGAACATGGTCCAGATTAAAAAAATAATAATACTTAAAAACAACCAAATTAATTTTATTATTCTTAGAGATCAATAATTTCGACCAAATTAAGCATAGTTGATGATAGAATATAGAATATTGTGACGTAATTTGATCCATGTAGCAAACCCTATTTAGTGAGATAAGACTTTTTTTTTGTCAAATAACTTAATGGCTAGAAATTCTCATTTTAAGGAGAAATAAGTGGGGTGTTCGGAGTTTGAACCCCGACCCCTGCATATATTGTTTTTTACCAACAAAAGTTTTTTTTTTTACAATATCATTACTATATTGAATTATTCGACATTGTTCGGTGAAGTTTCTACGTTAAATCATTTTCCCAATTTCAACATTCTTTGGAAGCGGAGATGTCCTCCTAGAATCCAAACTTTCCTTTGAAAGTTGTCCCTTTTTTTTTTGTTGATAGTTGAACACCTTTTTTTGTTACAATGCAAAAACAAAGACAAAAGAAAAATGGTTAAATATGTTTTTAGTCCCTATAAATATGTCAACTTTTCATTTTAGTCTCTCTAAAATTTTTCTTCAACTTTTAGTCCTCCAAAAATTTTTTATCTTCACTTTTGGTCTTTCCTTTAAAATAAACTCATATGTAGAATACATATTTTTGAATAAAATTTTGTACAAAATTTTATAAGAATCTATCTAAAAAAATAGAGTTTTTTTGGGAGTGATTTTTACAATATTTTATACATTTCTGCATAATTTCATTAAAAAATACAAAAAATTGACTTAAAAATAGGGACCAAAAGTAGTGATTGAAAATTTTATAGGGACTAAAAGTAGAAGGAAACTTTTAGAGAGACTAAACGAAAAGTTGATATATTTACAGGGACCAAAAACATATTTAACCCAAAGGAAAACAAGCAAAGACTACTCTCTAGGATAGAACGTTCCAGCTGCATCCATGTTCAGGAGATGTAAGAGATCTTTCGAAGGGGAGGCATGGTGTTAGCCCATATTTTTGATAAGCTAAAAATATGCTCTAAACACGCATTAAATGCTGAAGAGAATCTTGTCAGATTCTATCGAATCGAAGAGCAAGAAGATTCTAATGGAAACGTTCACAGGTTCAAGAGAATATTTACAAACACAAGGCTAAGGCAAGAAAGAGGGCTTCGAACCATTGGGCAAATCGACCTAGCGTATGATCGAATCGAAGCAACAGATTTCTGGACTTAGCACAATTCTGACAAACTTCACAAATTCAGTTCGACTTCGAGCGATACAGACAACCGTTCTAAGGAGCAGTTAGGTGCATGCAGGGTGTACGTGGCAGGACATTTGGCAGTAGGGTAGTGTTCGACCGTTAGGACAGTTTATTTTCGAAAGTCTATATATAGTAGTTTTTTAGTCAGAAACAAGGGTTGCAATTCATTTATACAAAAATCCTTGTAAAACTCAAAGTATCCATGCTATCGAGAGAAACGAGTGAAATGGGATCTAAGTATGAATCTGTGAACCATTCTTTTCTGTAAAGCACATTTTACAATTCTATGCAATTTACTTTTCATGTAAATTTATCTTTCAAGCACTTTAAATTTCATGCAAAGTTTACTGCCTTTCATTTAAATTCTCGTCATTTACCTGTTTCGATCGAAACAAAGCATTTGTTTATTAAAATTTATTTTCCTTGTTGCTTGTAATCCAAGTGACTTGTATATTTAATTCTCCCAAAACTACAATAAATGTTTATGCGTAATGAACATTCAAACAACTTAAAGAATTCAAACAAAGTACTATGCTCCTGAGATTCACTAGTTGGTCTCGCAAGCAATTAACCCAGACTAGCGGTTGTTTACCAAACTTCAGCGTAAACAAATTGGCACGCCCGATGGGACGTGTGTTTTATTTGAATCTTTTCTAAAATATTTTCGTTTGGATTTGCAAGTTCTATTTCTGCATTCTTTCTGGAAATTGCATTAGTGCATGTTCTTGAGGAGTGGGAAAATACTCCCTGAAATGGTTAGACCACCACCCAGAAATACAAGCACAAATAATATGAAAAATGCAAATATGAATGATAACAATGATATGTCCGCGCCTTCGAGTGCATTGAACACTTCGAGTGAAGTTGTTGCGAATGTGACTGGAGCAACCATATCCGCTCCCAGTTCTTCGACAATGGGTGTTACTATGCCTATCAATGCGTCAACAACGATGCCTTTCACCACTGCAGGCCCTGCAGTTTCGATACCCCAAAGTGTAGGGAGCCAGTCATCCCCAGTAAGAGGGGGAGGCACAATCGGCTCTACGTTCAGTATGCCTTTTTCACAATAAATGAATCAAGGCAACAGTAGGAATATGCCATATGGTATGCCTACAGCACTGATGCAAGGGTTACAAACTAACCCTTCATTATTTTCAGAAACTATGCCCGGCGTTTACTCGCCTATAAACTAGCGTTTGGCCTCTAGTTCTGTTAATCGAAATGCAGCGCCACCATTAACTAATACATCCTTGATGTCTTTAAGGCAACAAATGGATGAAAGTAATCATGATATGGTTAATATGTTGACACAACAAATTGGTACAGTGTTTAATCCTTTGATACAAAATACTAACCAGACTTATCAATTGTTAGCCACCCAGATGGGTAGGATGGCTGATTTCTTTGGGGCTCCTCATGTTCCTAATCAACCAGTCCCCCAGATTCAGAATCTAGCACCCATACAAAACGTCCAAATACCGCATAATGCTATGGTGCCTATGCCCAATAACATAGTGGTACAGCCTAATCAAGGACAATTACAAGTGGTTCCAATCGAGCCACAAGTCCAACCACAAGTCCAACCACAAATCGAACCAAATCCAGGGTTAGTCCTAGTAAATCGAAATCAAAATGCTGATGAAGTGGTTAGAAATGTCCAACAAAATAACTTAGGGGCACAAAATAACATAGCAAATTTGGTCGAAGCTATCTTAGTCCAAAATGGTCTGAATGTAGGTTTACATAGACCAAACTTTGTTTCTGCCTTGTCAGAATATGTGCTTCAAACTGAACTACCAAGGGGTGTCAAAATCCCAAAATTCACCAAGTTCGCTGGTGACACTAGCGAATCAACTGTTGAGCACATTGCAAGATTTCTGACAGAAGCCGGAGACATAGCAAACAATGAAAATTTAAGGATGAAGTACTTCCCAAATTCTCTAACAAAAAATGCTTTTACGTGGTTTACAACCCTCCCTCCACATTCCATACATAATTGGAATCAATTAGAGAGAATTTTCCATGAACAGTTTTACATGGGACAATCAAAAATAAGCCTTAAAGAATTGGCAAGTGTTCGACGTAAAGCACCTGAATCAATTGATGATTATCTGAATAGATTCAGACTTTTAAAGGCAAGATGCTTCACCCAAGTCCCTGAACATGAATTAGTCGAAATGGCTGCTGGTGGCCTAGACTATTCGATTAGAAAGAAATTAGATACTAAGTATTTAAGGGACATGGCTCAGTTGGCTGATAGAGTTCGACAAGTAGAACGGCTAAAAGCTGAAAAGGCTAGAAATTCTAAATTTCACAAGAGGGAAAAGGTTGCATATGTCGAAGCAAATGACAGTGACCAAGAGTTCGATATCACTTATGAAGATATCGAAGACAATGAGGTTGATTTAGCAGAATTAAAACCTGGACCTCCTTATGTCTGTAAACTCCTTAAACCTTCGAATGGAAAAAATCCTGTTGAACCTAAAAATGATAAATTTGTGTCTAAAACTTATACATTTGACATAACCAAATGTGATGAAATATTTGATTTATTAGTCACAGATGGCCAGATTATTGTTCCTAAGGGCTTAAAAGTACCCCCAATCGAGCAGCAGAAGAAAAGGGGTTATTGTAAATTTCATAATTTCCTTGGCCATAAAACCTCACGTTGTATTCTTTTCAGGGATTTGGCTCAAAAGGCTCTCAATGAAGGGAGACTCAAATTTGGTAAGAAACCAAAGACCACTCAGGCGAATGCTGAAACACCTAAAGCTGTTGAAACTCTCTATGCAGAACCTCAAGGAATAATGATGGTCGAAGCAATGGAGGTGTCTCAGGTGCAAGTTCAAGATATATCTGAAGAAGACTACAACGAATAGATGAAAGTTGTGTATCCTCAGGCTGAAGAGGATTTGATCGATTTCTTGAACAGATGCAAGCTCGGAAGCAAGAGTGTAATGCTATGTCCTCGCTGCAGTGCAGTATGTGATAGAGAGGCTACTGAGGGCCTCAAGAAGTACCAAGTTGTCAACAAGGGGGCAAAGCAAAACCAGCGTTTCGATAAAGGTAAAAGGGTTATGATGCAGTCGAACAACAACCAGAAATCTGGTCGAAAGAATACTTTTGTTCCTCCTGGTTCAATTCCTGTCGAAAAATGGATGCACCAGGGACTCATAAGGTTCAACAAAGGAGCCATGGAAGTGGGTGGTTCCAGTGGAATGAAACAAATTGGCCCACAGGAGGCTAATAGGTATTCTTATAGGAACAATTACAAGGGTAAGAATCCTATGACAAGGACCCAATGGCGCAGGTTTCAGCGTCAAAACAAATTGGCCCGACAGAATCTGCAGACTGGCCAATATAAAGAAGTGTCTCGAAGGCCAGCAAAAGAAAGACTCCTTCCTCCAGTGGACAAGGACAAGATGGAAGACGAGGATTCGCTGGATTCTGAACCTGATTTCGATGTCATCTGTGTGGTATCTATCTTGCCATCTGAGTATGATGTCCAATCTGAGGTTACTGAGATCGAAGGTGAATTCGATCATTTTGATATGGCTGACCTAAAGCCAGTATGTTACTATGTTATGAACAATGGCTGCGTTGAAGAACAATTAGCTTCTTTCGAGAAGCCAGACCTTGGGATGAAAAGCCATCTCAAACCTCTTTTCATCAGAGCGAAAGTTGAAAATGTTGGGATCAACAAAGTGCTCATAGATGGGGGAGCAGCTGTCAACTTGATGCCTCGATCTATGCTCTACAAGATCGGGAAACATGACACTGATCTATCTGCCCACAACATTGTGCTCTCTAATTATGAGGGCAAAACTGGCTATTCTTTGGGAGCCATACAAGTTGATGTTGCTGTAGGCAGTATAGTTCGACCAACTCTATTCCTGGTGATACAGTCCAAGGCTAACTTTAACCTGCTATTAGGAAGGGAATGGATCCATGGAGTTGGGGCTGTACCATCTACTCTCCACTAGAAACTTATTATTTGGAGGGAGGATGGGATTGTTGAAAACATAGAGGCAGATCAAAGCTTCTATAGGTCAGAGGTTGACAATGTTACTCCACAAACCTTTGACAAAAATTTGGCTAATATAGCACCTTGTGGTGACAAGGAATCTGCTTTCGAGCCAAGTGACAGTGTTATCCATTCTGTCAAGCTCCATCCTACCCATGACTTTATATGGGAGAGGGAAGAAATTGATGATGTTTCCTCTGAAGATGGAGTTATTCCACCAACTGAGTGGAATATATATGAAGATTACTATGCCTGAGGCCACTGCATGGGCCAGGATTACGGCTTATATGGCCGAAAATAGATTAAATACGGCCCTTGAGGCTGAGTTTCAACAAAATATGGCAGTTGAAGCCAAGATCGAAGATCAGAAAATCAAAGAAACAAAGGATCGAAGACTTGACTGCATTTATGATGATGAGCCACTGGGTTTTGAGAAGGATCCTATGAGTGAGGCGCCAAAGATGCAGGCACAAGATCCTTTGGAGGAGATCGATATTGGAGATGGCTCAATCAAAAGGCCAACTTATATCAGTGCCAATATCACTCCAAGTCTAAAAGAAAAGCTGGTGCTTCTTCTTAAAGAATTCAAAGACTGCTTTGCTTGGGATTATAACGAAATGCCTGGGTTAAGCAGACAAATGGTCGAACTGAAATTACCTATTAAAGAAGGAAAGAGGCCAGTAAAACAATTACCAAGAAGGTTCGCACCAGAAATCATGTCCAAGATCAAGGAAGAGATCGAAAGGCTGCTGAGGAGTAAATTCATCAGAGCTGCCAGGTATGTCGAATGGTTAGCAAATATAGTCCCTGTTATTAAAAAGAATGGAACTCTTAGAGTATGCATAGATTTTAGGGATTTAAATAATGCTACACCTAAAGATGAATATGCTATGCCAGTAGCAGAAATGTTGGTAGATTCAGCAGCTGGCTTTGAATTTCTAAGTATGTTAGATGGTTATTCTGGTTATAACCAGATATTTATTGCTGAAAATGATGTGTCAAAAACAGCATTTCGATGCCCTGGTGCATTAGGCACTTATGAATGGGTTGTTATGCCTTTTGGTTTGAAAAATGCTGGGGCCACTTATCAAAGGGCCATGAATTCCATGTTCCATGATTTTATAGACACATTCATGCAAGTTTATATAGATGATATAATCATCAAATCCTCATCTGAAGATAGCCATTTGGATTACCTTAGGCAGTCTTTCGAACGAATGAGGAAACATGGATTAAAAATGAATCCATTAAAGTGTGCTTTTTGTGTGCATGCAGGAGATTTCCTTGGTTTTGTGGTGCATAAAAAGGGCATCGAGATAAACCAAAACAAGACAAAGGCTATTCTTGAGACAAAGCCTCCTTCGACCAAGAAACAGCTTCAATCTTTGCTAGGAAAAATCAACTTCTTGAGAAGATTCATTTTGAATCTAAGTGGCAAAGCTCATTGCTTCGACTCAAGAAAGATGAACCATTCCAATGGGATGAAGAGCATCAAAAGGCTTTCGATGAAATTAAAGAGTATTTGATTAAGCCTCCTATACTAATGCCTCCTAGTCGAAACAAAGCTATGAAGTTGTATATTGTTGCGTCTGACAAGACCATTGGGAGCATGTTGGCTCAGGAAGATGATAATGGCGTGGAGCATGCAATTTATTATCTTAGCCGTGTATTAAATGATGCAGAAACTAGATATACTGCCATAGAAAAACTTTGTCTTTGTTTGTATTTCTCTTGTATCAAACTTAAGCAATATATAAAGCCTGTTGATGTTTATGTGTATTCTCATTATGATATTATTAAACACATGTTATCGAAGCCTATTTTGCACAGTAGAATTGGAAAGTGGGCTTTAGCACTAACAGAATATTCTTTAACTTACAAGCCCTTGAAATCTGTTAAGGGCCAAATTGTGGCAGATTTTATTGTGGATCACTCAGTGATTGAAATGCCTCAAGACTATGTAGATACTGAACCTTGGATTTTGTATTTCGATGGTTCGAAACATAAACATGGAACTGGGATTGGAATCTTAATAATATCCCCCACAAAAATCCCAACTAAGTTCAAGTATAAAATTAAAGGTCTTTGCTCAAATAATGAGGCTGAATATGAAGCTTTAATCACAGGCCTTGAAATTTTAATTAGCTTGGGGGCAAGAAATGTTAACATAAGGGGTGATTCAGAGTTAGTGTTGAGACAATTAACACAAGAATACAAATGTGTGAAAGAACACTTAGCAAAATATTTTGTTATAGCAAGTTCTCTTCTGAATCATTTCGATTATATTAATATTGAACATGTACCTTGACTAGAAAACCAAGAAGCAAATGATTTAGCCCAAATAGCTTCAGGGTACAAAATGTCGAAGGAGAAGTTAACTCAGTTGATCGAAATAAAAGATAAACTGGTGTTACAAGAGCCATTGAGCACTAAATTGTCAATGCCAAAACTTGTGGGGGCAAGTACACCACAAAATAATGAGGATGAAAACGTGGATGATCTTCAGGAAAAAATTCAAATTTTTGCCATTGACAATATGTTGGATAATGATTGGAGAAAATCCATTGTTGAATATTTGGAAAATCCAATAGGTAACGCGGCTCGAAAGATCAAATATAGGGCTTTGAACTACGTGATTATGGGAGATGAATTATTTAAAAAGACTGCAGAAGGAATTTTATTAAAATGCCTAAGTGAATCAGAAGCATACTTAGCAGTTTCTAATGTTCATAGTGGTGCCTGTGGATCACATCAAGTAGGACATAAAATGAAATGGCTTTTATTTCGACAAGGTTTATATTGGCCTTCTATGTTAAAAGACTGCATAGAATTTGCTAAAAGCTGTCAAGAATGCCAAAAGCATGCAGGGATACAGCACGTACCTGCTAGTGAGTTACACTCCATAATCAAACCTTGGCCTTTCAGAGAATGGGCTCTGGATTTAATTGGTGAGGTTAAGCTGTAACACCCTAACCCTTAACCGCCGATTATTAACTTTAATAAAACAAAACGTTAAGGACATAGGAAGTTACAACATAATGAAAACGCATTTTCATAAACATCAACAGATCAAAATATACTTGATTCACAAACAGCAGCGGAAAAAGAAAAACAAACAGAAAAACAGAGACGATACCCCTTCTAACAGGATACCCCTTCTATGCTCAAACAGCTCATACCCCTTCTAGCTCAAACGGCTCATACCCCTTCTAGCTCAAAGTTCACAAAATCGATTTGCATCATTTTCTTTCGTTTTTCAAAACACATTACAACATCTCACATGTTTATACCAAAGACCAATTAAAACAGAGACGAGTGAAAAAGAGGTAAAAACATAAATCTGAAAATGCTGTCACAGCACAAATCCACTAAAACCTCCTCTGAGTATTTTCATCATAACTCAAAAACTAAAAGTCATTTTCACGTCAAACCAAAGCCACTGGAAAGCTAACAAAATTATCTAAAACTTTCATGTTTACACCCAAGGCCAATTCTGTACCAATCAATACCAGTTTTCGTTTCATATACGGAAAAGTCATGCAGAAAATTATGCAGAAAGTTGTGCAGAAAATCAGACCATCAACATTAGAAAAATTAACATCCAAATCTACAACAGAGGCCATTGCCAAATTCATACATACACGTTCGAATACCCAAAGTGGTGTTACAACTATCAGAGCCCTAGACTCTAACTAGGATACAACACCTAGTACCAAAAGTAAGGATAGCTAGGCTATGCCCTCACCACTACGCAAGTTCTAAACAACAACAGCTAATCCCCGACGATATGCTCGTCTACCTGAAAATCTGGATCCCCAAAGATCCAGCACATAACACAAAACAGAGAGTGTTAGTAAAACATAATCAACACAATATAAACAGCACAATACTAAGTAGGGTACCTACACTTTACCCATCATGCATATTCTAACTCACGCACATGCATCATCAATTATCGTCAAACATTTATTCATTAATCACAAGTACTCAAAACATATCAACACTTTAAGCAATTAAGTCAAACAGATGGAAATTATCAATCATCAATTACCATGCACACATAATTCTTCAAGCACAAAACTCATCAATAACAATTATCACTCAACAACCATTATGCACACATAAGTTCCCACAAAACTCTTCAATCACAATTATCACTAATGTCACAAAGGATGCATGCCTCAAATGCATTCTCTAATGCACGTGGTACCAAATCATTTTGGATAAACTTATATCCTTACCAAGCTCTTCTTGATAACCACGCTCTCATGGATTTCATTCGGATAAACTTATATCCTTACCAAGCTCTCCTTGATAACCACGCTCTCATGGATTTCATTCGGATAAACTTATATCCTTACCAAGCTCTCCTTGATAACCACGCTCTCATGGATTTCATTCGGATAAACTTATATCCTTACCAAGCTCTCCTTGATAACCACGCTCTCATGGATTTCATTCGGATAAACTTATATCCTTACCAAGCTCTCCTTGATAACCACGCTCTCATGGATTTCATTCGGATAAACTTATATCCTTACCAAGCTCTCCTTGATAACCACGCTCTCATGGATTTCATTCGGATAAACTTATATCCTTACCAAGCTCTCCTTGATAACCACGCTCTCATGGATTTCATTCCCGCTCCGGATATCATCTAATAATGAAATGCATAATGATTCACTTAGCAAATATATGATACTTACTAACACAACTAATTATCAGCTCTCTGATAGATATCACAACAACAACAAACACAAACAACACCACTAATTATCAGCTCTCTGATAATTATCACAACAACAACAAACACGAACACTAGGCTCTCATGGCCAGATCATAAGACACAACATGTATATACTCAACCATGTTCAACAATCTCAATAAAACCAAGCAATCACACCAAAATCTCAAACACATAAGGGTTTCAAAGGAAAACCCACACACTTTGATAACTTATCCATTCAAACATATTCATCAGTACCCACACCTTAGTCTTTAATATTACTAAGTCCAAATCCACTTTCAAAACCTTAGACACCCTCTATTAATTCCTAACAGCCATTCTAAGCATTATATAACTCATACTCACACCACATAATGACCTTAACAAAAACCACCATTGTTAGGGTTTCACGCAAGCTTTTCTTGAACAACAACAACACTTTCGAATACCCAACATAGATAAACATCATATAACTTCAATTAAACATACCATCAACATCACTTAGCATCAAATAAGCATAATCATGATCATTAACAACTTTAATCATAAAAACTTCCATCCAAACATACATGGAAACACAATATCAATCCACAAAATCATTACTAGAAACATACTACAATCATCAAACTCAAGTTTTGTTTAAGAAAAGTTTCACAAAACCAAAAGAAAGTGAGAGGAGAAGTTTGGGTACGAAGATATCGACAATCTCCCCTTCTCGAGTCACTCCCGATTACGAATACTAACTCTCTTACCCGGAATCGATGAACCAACGAAAGTTCCAAGCTTTTCTCTTCTCTCTTGCTCTTGCCCTAGCTGTTCGCAAGCTCTTCTCCCTTCTCCTTCACGTTTCAGCTTCCCCCAAAAGATAAGGAATAGTGATGACAAAGTCTTTGTGATTATCTTATAACCCACTCAATTCAATCTTGGCCATCCATTCTTACTAACCCTCAAGGACCAATCCTAGCCCTTCAATCCAATCCAAGCTCACTAAATCTCATCCACTTGATCATTACTACTCATAAACTCAAAAGCCCAATACTATTCATCTTCTTGGCCCAATTTCGCCCAAAACCTTAAAATCTCGATTACGAACTTACGCTCGCGCTAAATAATTATTTATCGATTACGAGAAAATATTTTTAAATGCAAATCCATAAAATAAAATATATAAAAATATAACATACGAAAATAGGGTCGTTACATAAGCCTGCTTCGTCTAAAAACCAACGATATATTTTAGTTGGAATAGTTTATTTTACTAAATGGATCGAAGCAGTACCTTTACCAAATGTCGATCAGGAGGCAGTAATTAGTTTCATTCAAAACCATATTATTTATAGGTATGGTATTCCTGAAACAATTACCACTGATCAAGGTTCAGTTTTTACTGGACGAAAGAAGCAAGAACTTTTGAAAGCCAAACGTCTAAAAAACGTTCCAATGGCCATTTTTGGCCTATTTATAGGGTTTAAAAAAAAATCTTTCAAATCAGATTCATTTCGACTTCCTAGTGTGACACGTGTCCCACTTTTACCTAGAAAGTTGGGACTCATGATGATAGTGGGAATCAAGGTGACAGTTACACAGTAAAACGTGCAATCATGACGCCGTTTCAGGAAAACGTGTAGAAAAGGAAAAAATGTCAACTTCTCATCTTCCTTCGATCACGAATCGAAGCAGACATTTTTTGGGGGCAATTTGTTAGCCCATATTTTTGATAAGCTAAAAATATGCTCTAAACACGCATTAAATGCTGAAGAGAATCTTGTCAGATTCTATCGAATCGAAGAGCAAGAAGATTCTAATGGAAACGTTCACAGGTTCAAGAGAATATTTACAAACACAAGGCTAAGGCAAGAAAGAGGGCTTCGAACCATTGGGCAAATCGACCTAGCGTATGATCGAATCGAAGCAACAGATTTCTGGACTTAGCACAATTCTGACAAACTTCACAAATTCAGTTCGACTTCGAGCGATACAGACAACCGTTCTAAGGAGCAGTTAGGTGCATGCAGGGTGTACGTGGCAGGACATTTGGCAGTAGGGTAGTGTTCGACCGTTAGGACAGTTTATTTTCGAAAGTCTATATATAGTAGTTTTTTAGTCAGAAACAAGGGTCGCAATTCATTTATACAAAAATCCTTGTAAAACTCAAAGTATCCATGCTATCGAGAGAAACGAGTGAAATGAGATCTAAGTATGAATCTGTGAACCATTCTTTTCTGTAAAGCACATTTTACAATTCTATGCAATTTACTTTTCATGTAAATTTATCTTTCAAGCACTTTAAATTTCATGCAAAGTTTACTGCCTTTCATTTAAATTCTCGTCATTTACCTGTTTCGATCGAAACAAAGCGTTTGTTTATTAAAATTTATTTTCCTTGTTGCTTGTAATCCAAGTGACTTGTATATTTAATTCTCCCAAAACTACAATAAATGTTTATGCGTAATGAACATTCAAACAACTTAAAGAATTCAAACAAAGTACTATGCTCCTGAGATTCACTAGTTGGTCTCGCAAGCAATTAACCCAGACTAGCGGTTGTTTACCAAACTTCAGCGTAAACACATGGTAAGACAAATTTGTATCTGATGATGCTCCAAGCTTGGCCATAAAGTCTGCGCACTGATTTCCCTCTCTAAGAGTATGGCAAACAGTGACATTGTTTTGCTCAATCAAGTCCTTCACGTCTTGAATCGAAACTGCATGGACATGAAAGCACATGGTTGGCCCATGAGGTTAATACTGAGAAAGGAGTAGGAGTAGCAAACAAGCTCTTCAATATTCAAGCTTCTGACCAATATAAAACCCTGATAAATAGCATATACTCAGCATGCAGAATGTCAGATGATCCTTAAAGGTAACTTGAAAAGCCTGATAAATAAAAGTCAGCACTATTTCTTATGATTCCACCATAACCAGCTCTAACCGGGGAGCCAAGACAACTACCATCAATGTTAAGGATGGCACATGAGTGGTCACCACTATTCCACTTGATAAATGTATCAACTAGCACAACATTAGAATTAACATTGAAGCAAAATGTGAAATTTTCTACCATGTTGTTAATGTTGTAGGAGAGGCGATTAAGGGACCAAATCTCGTTACTGAAACACATTTGAATCCGATTACACATGCCCACCAAACACTTGCGGCAAAAATGAAGGATTGGGAGTCTGTCGAACCAACCTGAAGCCAGTCACTCCCTACCATATTAGTGAAAAAATATGGACCGATGAAGCCAATAAGGTGCCAAATACTTCGAGTGTAGGAGCAATCTCTCACACAATGAAGGAATGACTCTTCTTCGATACCACAACAGGTGCAAACGACCGAGGGAGCTATTTTCCTATGATTAAGCAATAGGAGCGTAGTGACGGAATTGTGGCAAGGAAACCAAAAAAGAAACTTGAACTTTTCTGAAAGTTTTAATTACCAAATCCATGACCAAGAGGAAGTATGGATAGCATGATTTATCGGATTTGTTCGAGACATCAACCAAGTATATCCGCTCTTGGTAGTGTAGGTACCATTTTTGTTGGATAACCAAATGAAATCATCTTCTAAGGAAATATTGAACTTACTTTGCATGTTGTTGATGAAGTAAGACACCATAGGAGGAAGGTGAGAGTACAACACCTGAGTATGAGGGTCATGTGTAGAGAGAATGTCTTTGATTGTTAAGTGCAAATCATGGATGTCAATGTTGGGAGCTAATGACCCTATGAAACCAAGAAAGCTCTAGGGACAAGACTAAAAGGAAGAATTTCCCGATCCCGCGCGCCAAGAGAAATTGTCTTTGAGGACATTTTTAGCATGAATAATGGAAGACCATGTGGGTGAGTCCCTAGAGCGGGTGGTAGCATGGAGAATATTGGGGTCGGCGACGTACCTATTAGAGAATAGATCAACCCAAAGTTTCCTTGAACAAGATAAAACCATAGTTTTAAAAATCGGTTCGGACCGACCAGTTCGACCCCTGGAACCTTTGGCAATGTAAGATGTTAATCAACGGCTAGGCTACTGAAGCTCGTGTTTAAGAAATGCATATTTAATTTAATAATTGTTAAACACCTAAGGTTGATCTAATTAAATGTTTTTTTTATGAAAGAAGATCTAATTAATTGTTGAGTTTTTTTTAGTAAAACAAAGACAAACTTATTCTAATATGATATTGATGAACTAATTTTTTATTTATTTTTAAATTGAGGAATTTTTTTTATAAGAATCAAATTAAAGAATGAAAATATTTAAATCACTTTATATCATATTTTGTCAAAACAAAATCACTTATACCATATTTTTCATAATATATTAACAAAATCATTTATTTATTATATTTATAGTTATGGATATAAATCGAGTCTTCTGGTTCAATCCGGTTTAACATTTATATAAACTTGTTATAGAGATCGAGTTATACAACCGAGTCATTTGGTTTAATCTGATTCAGTAATGCGGTTCAACCAGTGACTCAATGGTACCATTAACCTAGTGACCTTGCCGAGTCGACGACCGGTCCGGTTTTTAAAACTATTGATAAAACAAGATAAAACAATTAATTTTCTCATCAAAGTATTTTAAAAATCCGCATAACCATTATAGTAATTGAAATATTCTGCATATAGTAAGATAAAGAAGTTGAAATGAATATTATTAAAATAATAACTAAACAATTGAGCTCAATTGATTAATGAATTAAACGAATAACCTGAGTTGGATTCAGAACAAACTTAAAATATAGTAATATCATTTGTTTGAATTATTTAATTTTTTTTTGACAAAAACATTTGTCTAAATTTTTAATCACATATCGTGTTTCGCGTGGTAATATTTTTCTTTTGTCTACAGAGTACAGACGGCAGTCAGCTGTCGAGTCGATATGTGCCAAAAAAGTAAATTATTATTTAAATAATAACCATACGTTGCACGCGTTAATATTATTTGATTATTTCGTGTATGAATATGAATATAAGTAATTAATGGCAAAGTAGAGACACTGTAGTAGAAGACTAAATTATAGCCATGGCAGTTCACTCTTCTTCAAAGCTCAGCCTCATTTTAAGCTTATCATCAATCCTTTTGCTACTTTCTTCCTCTCATGCACAAGCTGAATCTCACTCTCTTAAATACTGTGGTAACTAACTAAACTACCTTTACTTTACTCTTTGTTTTAACATTCATCATTGGTTCGTGTCTTATATTATATACAATAATAGACCCACAACAGAAGACCATGGGTCAAAGGTGGTACTTGTTGTTAAGTGAATTTGAAGTCATATCATTTTAATCATTGATAAAGTGGAATGGGATTTTTGTTTAATTTTTCATTTTAATTTTTTTTTTATTTATTGATTTTTACCCTTTCTTTTTGTATATATGTTTTTGTCTTAAGAAAGTTAAAATTTGGGTTAAGCCTAACTCAACAACCCTTATAAAACTGGTGTGAGGACTACTCTCGCTCAGGAGAGGACATCTAACTGAGTGACCTGGTGTCAAGTGGCCCAATGGATTTTGAATAAATCTGATATCAGCAATTTGGTTTAGGACCGACTCAATTCTTAAGAAATCGACTTCTAAGGTCACTTATAAACACATTTTTCAAGTCATGTCTCATCAAATGTGAGACTTTTAACATGTTGTGATACTGTAATGTGTAGCACATTGCAGAACCTCACCTAATAAGTGGGATTTATAGGTCTACAACATGTTTTCATCTGATGAACTTGTATTTTGGGATAAGCTCTCTTTCGGGTTTATGCCGCTTTTAATTAGAGGCCGACTTCAGTGAAAGATACTCATGGAAGGTTCTAACTAGTGTGGTTCCGACGTAGAAGTTTAGTGAAGTGTCAGTGAGTGAAGAATCATCGAGCCAATTATCCTGGAATCTTTTCATTGAGATTTCTAAATCTAGTAGATTTTTCTATCTATTAGACTAGTCTTTTGAGATGTGTTCTACCTTTGAAACAATGCTTTGACTATGAAACAAATTAGTGGATTTATGACTTACATCATGAAACTCTAAAACACTGAGTTTTTAAAGTGAATTCTTAAGCTACATGTCTGGTTATATAATGGATTTTGCCATTCAGTGCTTGTGTAATGTGATGTGTGAGCTTTGGTGGTTGCACCAACAACTGGCTAACTTCAAATCTTCGATTTTGATCACATGTTTTATTTATATTTTTTCACTATGTTTGTTAAACTATTTGTCTATCGATTTTGTTTTTAACATATATCAAGTTGTATCTCCAATGTTTTTGAGCTTCCTATATGATCAGGTTAAGTCTAACTTGCAATTAGGGAGAGACAATAATAATAGACCTGAAACATAAGACTAGGTGTCAAAGGTTGTTCAGTGAATTTGAACTCGAATCATTTAAATCTTTGTTGGCTAAATTAGAAGCGGAGGAGTGAACTGAACTAAAATGGAATGCAGTTCCTGTGTGATTTTTAATTTAAATTTATTTTTTTATTTGATTATTAGTAGCTTTTCTGTTTTTTGTAAATATGCAAATGTGCTGTGGTACTGTAATGAGTCGTACATTGCTGAGCCTCATACAATAAGTGGGATTCACAGGTCTAAAACATGTTTTCATCTAATGAACTGGTTTTTTAGGATAAACTCTCCTTTTGGGTTGATGCGGCTTTTAATTACAGGCCAACTTCACTGCAAGATACCCATAACCCATGAAGGGTTCTAACTAGTGTAGCGTTTGGATATAGAACTTTAGACTTTTAGTGAAGTGTTGTGGAGTGATTTCATTGAGACTTTTAAACCTAGGGGATTTTTCTGTTTGGACAGTCTTTCGAGATGCGTTCCACCTTTGAACTTATGCTTTAACTATGAAGTATTTTAGTAGATTTCCGACTTTCATTATCAAACTCTAAAATGCTGAGTTTTTAAAGTAAAATCTTAAGCTACATATGGACTTCAGCATGTGTGTAATGTGATGTGTGAGCTTTGGTGTTGGTACCAACAGCTAGCCAACTTTGATAACATTTTTCTTAGTTATATTTTTTGAACTATTTAACTATTGATTTGAGTTTTGTCCTATGCAGAAAAAGGTGCAAACTATGCAGTGCAGATCAGCAATGTAGAAATATTACCTAATCCTGTGGTCAGAGGAGAGCCATTCACCTTCAAAATCAAAGCTTATACTGGTCATACTTCTTTCCCTCCTTGAATTCTTTTCATGAACCAAAAAATGGCCATACCTTTTGCTGTCGGATACTTTTGGAAGGAGGGTTGGTACTTGTACACCATCATCAGTAATTAATGGATATGGTATGTTTCTTTGATGCAGGTGAACCAATTCTTAGTGGTGATTTAATATATGAAATTTCATTTGCTGGGATAGAAGGACAACCTGCTATATTTCATCATGCTCTCAGTGAGGAAACACCACTTCCCGTCGCTCCAGGCCACTTTTTGCTCACTCACACTGAATTATTGCCTCCCGTCACTCCACCGGTAAGGCTTTGTTTGGGAGTTTGGATGGGAGGGGAAGGGAGCGTTTTGGGGGTTGGAAAATATAGGGGAAAATGGAGAAATCTTTTACATTTTTTAAAAGAGTAGTTTTTTAGAGAATGATAAATTAATGCTTATGAGTACTATATTTTTAATTTTAAGAATATTATAACAACATAAATTAAATTTGAAGAATCCATATAAACCCTCCAAAACCCTCTTCCAATACAAATTTTTAGTCCCCTCAAATGAGGAGAGTTTTGTATTGTGAAGAAAAATTAACCCCCCAAAACCCTCACCTCCCATTTTCTTCTATTTCTTCCACTTGTTCATTCCTTTTTTTCAAAGCCCTCCCCTCCCTTCCCCCTCCAAACTCGCAAACAAAGCCTAAGTTTCTCTTTTAGGTTCTAGCTTTAAATAGGTAAAACGTATTGTGAAATTGATGTTCGTAACTAGGAAGTAGTGATAATGACAATGATATTCTGTTATTCGTGATCAAAAGAGAAATTGATTTTTCATCTTCATCCTCTGCTTGTACTGGCTTTATCTTTATGTGTAAGCTGTTGCAGCTAATAAATTTTTGTTGAATAATTTTTGTTTTTTTTATTGTCATTTAAAATTTTATTTTTAGAAACTTCTATATCTAATTCCTTTTTACTACTCAATAACTCGATCAACTTTATAACTCTATACTCCGATACCTTGCATCCGTTGGGGTAGTGTTGTTTTGGTCTTCAACAATTTCCGATATATAGCATTTTGGTCTTTCTTTAACATTTAATTAAGCTAACTTGTTGAGTTGGTTTCTTAATCACCATTATAATTGTGCTTCTTTTGCAGGGTACCTATAATGTGAAGCTGACATTTAAGGATCAGAACGACAAGCAGTTAACTTGCGTTGTCTTTCCCTTCACCATCGGTGCGAAATCTTCAGTATCTGCTATTTAACTGTCTAGAACTAATCTGAACTTCGATGTTATTTCAGAATTGTGTATGGTTTAGTTTTGAACCCATATGTCAACTAGGGAAGTGCCATGCTACGGGCTATTAATGTTCTTTTACTTATAATAATAATAATAAGTTGCCCGAGCCGAATTTAACTGTTACATTTCATCTCGGCTACTGCTATGCTATCACATTTCATCTGTGTTGTTATATCTTTAATAAAGTTTAACCTATAACAACAAAAGTAAATAGCTGCTACCTGTTCATGTTAATTTTTATGGTGTTCACAAACCAGTCTAGCCAAATGCAGAATGTATAAACTTAAAAGTAAAAAAACCAAAAACTGAATTAGTTTTTTTAGATTGAATTGATTTTTAAATCCAGTCTTGAAAATCAATCTAATCAAATCTCAAATTGAATTTCCACTGTACACATAATTTTGATTATAAAAAAAAATCATTAAACTCATGCAAATGTATATTTAAAGGATAAATGATATTTGCACACAACATTTTGGACAAATATGTCATAACAATAAGGACAATTTTGTCATTCATCTAATGAAAGAGGGGCAATTCAGCAATTTCGCACACTTTTAAGTCTTCCCCTTTATTCTCTCTCCCCACATTCCCTCCTTCTTTGCAACCCCATAGTTGTATTTAGTCCGGTAAGCACAACTCAGTTGATAGGTGTAAAAACATTATTATGCCACTAAACTACTTGTAAAAAAAGCATAATTGTATTTAAAGTCAGGTGTATAAGTATTAACCGGGAAATAGAGAAGCAATATGAAAGAAAAAACAAGTTTTAACTTGGAATAGAGTGCTACAATTACAAAGGGACAATCTACAAAGAATATGAGATATAGAAAAAGTTTTGTAGTCAAAGGAATTTCTATAGAAAAAGGTGAGTTGTGGAGAACACCAGGGTGTGTGTTGTATCTGTCAAGCTTGGGAACCTTGAATCCTGTACCAATATATGAACTTTTTTTTGAAGAAACTAAATTAACCCACCTAAATTGACACCGGGGAGAATTGAATATGAGACCTTGAAGAGGAGCACACTCCCAGGACCCAAGTCAATACCACCGGACCAACCCAAGTGGGTTACCAATATATGAACCTTACTCTCATTGAACCTTTGAATTTAACAATTTGACTGAAGACATCTCCACAATTCTTTTTAATTTGTTTGGTTGTGCTAGATATTGTCGTGAAAAACTTGAGACAACATAATTTAGCGTGAAAAACGATAAAATCAGAGAAAAACAATGGTTACTGTCTAATGGTAACTAGAGAATAATACTACATGAATTACATTTCGCAACACTAGATGACAAGATCATATGAGAAATAAGCGAGTTAAATACAAACTTAAAATGTTTTTCTCTGAACAGTTTTCCCTCAAAACCAGAAACTAGTTTTCAAAACAATTATTGTAATTTTTTTAAAATTAGTTGTAAAAATCCATTATCAACTAGTTAATAATAATTGCTCTGTACGTAATTTCCACATTATTATCCAAATGAGAAAAATTGGCACCACATATTCCAAATGAGCAATTAAGTCAAGTCTTTCCATTTTGTCTTATTTCACATGCAATGAGCCAATGCTTATAAAAAATTAAAAAAATGCAATGATCTAAAAATGAGTTCCACTAGTTAATAATAATTTGAATTTTATTACTTGAACAAAGATGAAGATGAGTAGTGTTGTTGTATGTACTATCAAGTTAGTTGGAGCAATCTTTGTTGTGTTGCAGTTGGACCTTCTTTTCTCCAACTACTCTGGAGTTGTAGCTGTAGGAGCAAAACATGTTGATTGCATAGAGAAGGAGAGACATGCTCTCCTTGAGTTGAAGGCAAGCCTTGTGGCGGAAGACACTTACCTTTTGCTTTCTTGGGACAGTAAAAGTGATGGTTGCTGTGCATGGGAAGGAGTCGGTTGTAGCAATCAAACTGGTCATGTTGAAATGCTTCATCTAAACCGTTATGATCAGTTTGATCCTTTTCCAGGTGAGATCAATGAATAGTTGATAGAGTTGCGGCATTTAAAGTACTTGAATCTCGGTGGTCTATTTTCAAGACGTAACTTCCCAGAGTTATTTGGTTCTCTAAGCGACTTGAGATTCCTTGACCTTCATGATTCATTTTACGAGGGAAGACTTCCAAATGATCTTGCTCGTCTTTCACACTTGGAATATCTTGATCTTTCAATGAATGGCCTCGAGGGTACAATCTCTCATCAACTAGGAAATTTATCTCATTTGCAACATTTTGATCTCAGTTTTAATAACCTTGTTGGAACAATTCCTCATCAACTTGGAAGCCTTTCAAATTTGCAAGAACTTCATCTTAGATACAATTACAGACTCAAAGTTCATGACAAGAGTAATGATGTTGGAGGTGAGTGGCTTTCTAATCTCACTCTTTTAACCCATCTTGACTTGAGTGGCTTACCCAATCTCAATTCTTCTCATGTCTGGTTGCAAGCGGTTGCTAAGCTTCCAAAAATACAAGAACTGTTTCTATATGGTTGTGATCTTTCTGATCTTTACCTTCTTTCTATGCCCCGTTCACTATTGAACTTTTCTACTTCTCTTGCAATCCTTGATCTTTCGGGGAATTCTTTCTCATCATCCAAAATATTTGAATGGGTTTTTAATGCTACCACTAACTTAATTGAGCTTGATCTTAGCTATAACATCTTCAAAGGCACCGTTACATATGATTTTGGCAACATCAGAAATACTCTTGAAAAGCTTGACTTGTCTGGTAATGAATTACAGGGTGGAACTAGTTTGGAATCCTTTAGTGACATATGTAGCTTACAATCATTGCACTTTGATTATAGCAATTTGAATGAAGACATTTCAACAATTCTTCTCAAATTGTCTGGTTGTGCTAGATACTCATTGCAAGATTTAAGTTTATACGACAACCAACTTACTGGCACATTGCCTAATCTTTCAATGTTCCCATCCCTAATAACAATCGACCTTTCAAGTAATCTGTTAAGTGGGAAGGTGCCAGATGGTGACAACTTTTTTCCATCTAAATTGGAGTCCTTGATATTTGAATCAAATTCTATAGAAGGTTCCAAAATCATTTGGTAAGCTATGTTCGTTATGGTCACTAGACCTTTCAAATAACAGTTTGAGTGAAGATCTTTCTGTGATACTTCATAATTTATCTGTTGGGTGTGCAAAGTACTCGCTGCAAGAATTAAATTTTGCTAGCAACAAAATTATTGGCACGGTACCTGACATGTCATGGTTCTTATCTTTAGAAAGCTTGTCATTATCTGACAATCTTTTAAATGGGAGGATACTAAAAAATTATACATTCCCCTATCGATTAGAGAGCCTCTACTTGGATTCCAATAACTTGGAAGGTGTGATCACTGACTCTCATTTTGGCAACATGTCAATGCTAATGGATGTAAAGTTAAGTCACAACTCATTGGTTCTGAAATTCAGTGAAGATTGGGTGCCACCTTTTCAATTGTCTTACATATTCTTAAGCTCTTGTATTTTAGGGCCTAGTTTTCCAAAATGGTTGGAGAGTCAAAAACATCTTCAAATGTTGGACATTTCTGATGCTGGAATCTCAGATGTAGTTCCAGTGTGGTTTTGGACTCAAGCAACAAATCTAGACTTTATGAATATATCATACAACAATCTCACTGGCATAATTCCAAAGTTGCCTGTAAGACTAAATGAACGCTGTCATGTAATTTTGGATTCAAATCAATTTGAAGGTTCAATTCCACCATTTTTTCAAAGCGCAGAATTGCTACAGATGTCCAAGAACAAGTTTTCAGAAACTCAATTGTTGTTATGTACGAACAGTACAATTGATAAACTGTGCATATTGGATTTATCAATGAATCAATTATCAAGGAAGCTCCATGATTGTTGGAGTCATTTGAAAGCATTGGAATTTCTAGATTTGAGTGACAATACTTTGTCTGGTGAAGTACCATCCTCAATGGGATCATTACTTGAACTTAAGGTATTGATACTGCGCAATAATAGTTTCTATGGGAAGTTGCCTGTCTCCTTAAAAAATTGCACAAACTTAGTCATGCTAGACCTTGGCGATAATAGATTCACAGGACCAATACCGTATTGGTTAGGACAACAATTGCAAATTTTAAGCTTACGAAAGAATCGACTATGGAAGTCTTCCACAGAGTCTTTGTTACTTAAAAAACATTCAGCTGTTGGATCTCTCAGAAAACAATCTATCAGGACGAATTTTCAAGTGCTTGAAAAATTTTTCCGCAATGTCTAAAAATGTTTCCTCAATGAGTATCATAGATTCTATTTTAGTTTACACAATTCAATTTAGACATAGCTCTGAAGGCTTGGATTTGATTGTATTGTTGATGTGGAAAGGTGTGGAAAGACAATTCAAGAATAATAAGCTCATTTTGAGGAGTATTGATCTTTCAAGCAATCAACTAACAGGAAACATTCCAGAAGAAATAGGAAATTTGATAGAATTGGTGTCATTGAATTTATCAAGAAATAATTTGACCGGAGAAATTACTTCAAAGATTGGAAGGTTAACATCACTTGAATTTCTTGACTTGTCAAGAAACCATTTCTCTGGTTTAATTCCTCCTTCTCTTGCTCAAATTGATCGCCTTTCCATGTTGAATCTATCGAACAACAATCTGTGTGGAAGAATTCCAATCGGCACGCAGTTGCAGAGTTTTGACGCGTCATGTTATGAAGGGGATGATGATCTTTGTGGGAAACCACTTGAGAGAAAATGTCCAGGAGATGAAGAAAATGTGCACCAGAAACCAGAAACACATGAAGAAAGTAGTCAAGAAGATAAAAAGCCAATTTATTTGAGTGTGACATTGGGATTTATCACTGGATTTTGGGGCCTTTGGGGATCATTGCTGCTTATCTGGAATTGGAGACATACATATGTCTTGTTCTTGAACAATATAATTGACATAGTGTATGTGTTTATGGTGCTGAATGCAATTAAATTTCAAAGGTGGCTTAGAGGCTTTCTGGTAACCTTTTCTTTTCTCTCTTTCATTCTTGCTTTTATATACTGTGGTCAGAAGTTTAACCACTTAATCCATGAAATGCAAATATACAGCTCCATTTATTAATTACTTGATATGCTAATTAGGCCTACATGCCAATATCATGATCTCAATTTGTTTATAGCTTTTTTGTTAAATAAGTTAAGCTTGAGCTTACAACAAAAAAATAACATCAAAATTATAGACCCTCTTTGATAAATTTTGTTTCTAAACAAAATATGTGTGTACATTTATTAAAGACTTCAAATGGGAGCATTTTACTCAAAAAAAGAAAAATTATTTTAAAAAGAATAACGAAAGTTCATGCTATAGCATTTTACTAAAAAAAAGAAAAATTATTTTAAAAAGAATAATGAAAGTTCATGGTATAGCATTTTACTCAAAAAAAGAAAAATTATTTTAAAAAGAATAATGAAAGTTCATGGTATATTAAGACATGTGAATATCTTATATGTGGTGTTACCTTTCATATTAATTTGAAGCTCAAACATATCTTTCATTTATTTCATTCAAACCCAAGCATCTCCTTTGATGACTTCATACTTTTCACAGGAAAGGTTTGTCTAAGCATCTCCAGTCGAACCATCTGCAACTTTGGTGAAGTAATGTAGGTGAACAACTAGCTACTCTGATCAGACAAATACAAACAAGCTCAAATTTCTCTGTTATGTATCAATAATTTAAATAATCAATACTTAATGGATATGTTGTGAGACACTATTACTACTGTTATTCTGAAAACATATTTTACAATCAAATTATCTTTATAGCGTAATGATGCAACTCTTAGTCCTGCTTCATATTTATAGTATTTTTATATGAAGAATATATAAGTAGCAATAAAAAAATTTCAATACTGTGATTGAAGGAATAGTGAGAGATATGATTATAACGATTTTTTTATGCAAACTCAAATTGGGCAGATGCATTATGCTCACAGTCACATATGGTATTGAAAGAAATGTAGATGCACAATTTTGAAATTGAAATTAAATTCAAAGAGTTTGGTGGTAAGAAAGAGGCATTGATGAGTTTCAAATTGGCTGAAAGGACTACTTTCGCTATATATGTAATGAGAAGTACTAGCATTGGTTTCATTTGTTTTATTCGATTCAATTAAGGACCGTCATTGGTCCCTATGGAGAAATGAAATCGTTAGGAAGAAGATCAGAATTATTAAGATATTCAAGTTTGTTTTTTCTATAATTGCGTGTTGCACGGATCTTCCCGAAGCTCAGAAATTGTTCCCACTAGGATTCTAGAAGAACCTTTCCCTGGTTGAAGGTAGTACAAGCAATTTTGATACTATGTTGGATCCATATTTGCTGCATCGGAGTGAGTTTTCTCCATAAAAATTCAGAACGCTGTACTTGTTTTGGGATAACAAATGTGGAATTGCAGAAATTTTGACCAGAGATGTTATGTGATTTGACAAAACAAGGGACAATGACTACTTTCTCTATGTAATAATAAGTAGTAGCATTGGTTCTCTTTATAAGTTGGATTAGCATTGGTTTTATCCAATTAAGGATCAAAATCATTAGGAAGAGGAACAGAACCATAAAATTTTTATAGTTTAGGTGTAATCTGTTGCAGCAAAGATTTTGTTGAATCGCATTTGTTTTCCTTGACTAGATTAAAGTTTCATGTCAAAAAAAAACTTCATTTAAAATTTGATCAACTTTATAACTCTATAGTCCATTACCTTGCAATCCTTAGGGTAGTGTTGTTTTGGTGTTCAACAATTTGCGATACGTAGATTTTCTGTTTTTGTTTTAACTTTTAATTAATTTAACTTGTTGAGTTCGCTGCTTCGTCTCCATTTTAACTATGCTACTTTTTAAGGGTACACCTATAATGTCATGCTGACTATTAAGACTCAAAACGACAAGCGGTTAAGTTGCACCGTGTTTCCCTTCACTATCGGAGCTAAATTTTAACTATCTGCTATTTAATTGTCTTAGACTGTTTTGAACTTATTAGATGTTAGTTCAGATTTGTGTCTGGTCTAGTTTTTCATATGTGAACTTATCAAATGTTAGTTCACATTTCATTTGTGCTAATATATCTTCGATAAGTTTTAACCTTTAACACCATAAGTAAACAGCTGCTGCATGTTCATGCTAGTTTCGTGGTGTTCATCGACCGGACTAATCAAATGGAGACTGTATAAACTGAAAAATGAATTCAAATCGAAAATGAAAAACGGAAAACTGAATTTATGGTATTAGACTGGACTGATTTTTGGACTAAGTCTTGAAAATCAGTCCAATCAAATTCAAATTGAATTTACACTACACACATATAAGATATAAAAGAGTTATGTAGTCCAAAGTATTTCTATTTTGGTAATTTTTCAAAGGAAGTGTTATCATCAAATATTAGTGTATTCTTCTCAAGAAGAAGTAAAAAGATAATGCTGTCTATAGTAGTAAACTATTATTATGATTTAAAATCAGGTAGTTAATGATTGAGGTAATGATTCCTTCTTCACATCAATCTTCAGCACTAGTTTTACCCCATCCTTCAAAAATCCCATTTTTCTTCAATGATGCTCCCTCCTTAAAACTACCATCACCACAACATAATCTCACTCTCACATTCTTCTCCTTCTCCTTCACACCAAAGACATTCCTAGGTGTAAGACTCGTTAATTAGTGTAATAAATTTGTCACAAATATATATGACTATTACCATATTTAGTGTAATAAAATTGTCACAAATATATATATATATATATATGACTATTACCATATTTAGTGTTAATTTTTCATTTTCTAAGATACATTTATAGTATTAATAAGAGTTTATTTGAAAAAAGAGTAATACATATATCTAGAAATTTGTAGATAGTCTTGTATTCAAGGACAAAACTTTTTTGACTTAGGTATCTACTTTTCTCTTTGACATAGAATATTATCATTCATTAATAAGAAAAATGGATTTAGCGTCAATCGATGAGCAAATGGATTTAACTATAATGAAATTAACCGAGTCAATTCGAATATAGTTTTCTACTCCATTTGATAGCTAACTAGTTAAACTTGATTTATGAACCAATTGAGCTTAACATAAGCCATAAATTAAGTTTGTTAACTAAATGATTTGAACTTAAATTATATATAATTCGACTCGTTTATTTTATGAGATTAGATTACTTTTGACAGAAATATTGTCATTCATTAATGTAGACTAGACAAAGCTAGGTTGTTGCCCCTAATTCATATAAAATGTACTCCGTATACAAAGGGACAAATAGAAACGCAATATAAGGACAAATAAACATGTTTTGACTTGGGGCAGATGCAAAATAGAATATTCCTTTTACAAAATGACAAAAACAAACAAAGTGTTGTTATCAAATTGTCATGGACTCACAAGACAGTGGTCCACTTTTGCACCTTCAAATAAACTTCCCTGTACTAGAAAAATATGTCTATGGAACAGACATATTTTGTTTGAGGTTAGATATGCATTAAAATAGCAAATAATCGTTTTCTAAGTCACAGTCTTCTCATTTTGTTGGTTGATGCTTTTATAATGTCATCCTCTCTAATCAAGTCTTCCCATTAAGTCTTACTTTAAATATATTTTGTTTCTGAATGTGAGAATTAATAGGTTGAGTTGTATTACTTAGGCAGAGAGAAAAGACGAACATGATGAGTACTGTTGTATGTATTCTCAAGTTAGTTGGAGCAATCTTTGTTGTGTTGCAGTTGGAGCTTCTTTTGTCAAATTATTCTGGAGTTGTAGCTGCAATACATGCTGCTTCTGTTTTTGGTGGTTGCATAGAGAATGAGAGACACGCTCTCCTTGAGTTGGAGGCTGCCCTGGTGTTGGATGACGCTTCCCTTTTGCCTTCATGGGACAGTAAGAGTCATGGTTACTGTGCATGGGAAGGAATCCGTTGTAGCAATCAAACTGGCAACGTTGAAATGCTTCATCTAAATGGTCATCAGTTTGGTCCATTTAAAGGCGAGATCAACGCATCACTGATGGAGTTGCGGCATTTAAAGTATTTGAACCTCAGTCTGTATTCATACACTGATATCCCAGATTTTTTTGGTTCTTTAAGCAACTTGAGATTTCTTGACCTCCGAGCCTCTTACTTGGGGGGGAATTCCAAATGATCTTGCTCTTCTTTCACACTTGCATATCTTGATCTTTCAATGAATGGCCTCGAGGGTACAATCCCTCATCAACTTGGAAATCTATCTCATTTGCAACATCTTGATCTCAGTTTTAATGACCTTGTTGGAACAATTCCTCATCAACTTGGAAGCCTTTCAAATTTGCAGGAACTTCATCTTGAATACAATCTAGGACTTGAAGTTCATGGCAAGAATAATAATGTTGGAGGTGAGTGGCTTTCTAATCTCACTCTTTTAACACATATTGACTTAAGTGACATACCCAATGTCGGTTATTCTCCAGTATGGCTGCAAATGATTAGTAAGCTTCCAAAAATACAAGAATTGAAGCTATCTCGATGTCTTCATTCATATCCTTACCTTCTTTCTCTATCCCGCTCACCATTGAATTTTTCTACCACTCTTGCAAACCTTGACCTTTCTTTCAATGCCTTCTCATCCAATATATTTGAATGGGTGTTTAATGCCACTACCAACTTAATTGAGCTTGATCTTAGTCATAACCTCTTGGGAGGAACCATTTCATACGATTTTGGCAAAACCAGAAATCCTCTTGAACGGCTTGACTTGTCTGGTAATCGACTACTGGATGAAACCAGTATGGAATCATTTAGAGACATATGTCGCTTACGCTCATTGAACCTTGATCATAACAATTTTAATGAAGACATTTCAACAATTCTTCTCAAATTGTCTGGTTGTGCTAGATACTCACTGCAAGATTTGAGTTTATTTAACAACCAAATTACTGGAACATTACCTGTCCTTTCAATATTCCCATCTCTAAAAACAATCGACCTTTCAACTAATAAGATAAATGGGAAGGTGCCACATGGAATTCCAAAATCATTGGAGTCTTTGATATTGGAATCAAATTCTATAGTAGGTGGAATTCCAGAATCATTTGGTAACCTGTGTTCATTAAGGTCACTAGACCTATCAAGTAACAAGTTGAATGAAGATCTTTCAGTTATACTTCATAATCTATCTGTTGGGTGTGCAAAGTACTCGCTGCAAGAATTAGATTTGTCTAGAAACAAAATTATTGGCACGGTACCTGACATGTCAGGGTTCTCATTTTTAGAAAATTTGTACCTATTTGACAATCTATTAAATGGGACAATACTAAAAAATTCTACATTCCCCTGTAAATTAGAGAGTCTGAACTTGGATTCCAATAGTTTGAAAGGTGTGCTCACTGAATCTCATTTTGTCAACATGTCCATGTTGAAGTATTTAACCTTGAGTTCTAATTCATTGGCTCTAGAATTCAGTGAAAATTGGGTGCCACCATTTCAATTGTCTTCCATATTCTTAAGTTCTTGTATTTTAGGGCCTAGTTTTCCAAAATGGTTGGAGAGCCAAAAACATATTCAAATGTTAGACCTTTCCAACGTTGGAATCTCAGATGTAGTTCCAGTGTGGTTTTGGACCCAAGCAACAAATACAATGTTAATGAATATTTCATACAATAATCTCACCAGCACAATTCCAAATTTACCTGTAAGATTTTTCAAAGGTTGTCGAGTAATTCTAGATTCAAATCAATTTGAAGGTTCAATCCCTTCATTTTTTCAAAGTGCAACACTTTTACGGTTATCTAAAAACAAATTTTCAGAAACTCACTTGTTGTTATGTGCTAACACTACAATGGATAGATTGCTCCTAGTGGATCTATCAAAGAATCAATTGTCCAGGAAGCTCCATGACTGTTGGAGTCATCTGAAAGCATTGGAATTTCTAGATTTGAGTGATAATACCTTGTCTGGTGAAGTGCCACCCTCAATGGGATCATTACATAAACTTAAGGCATTGATACTGTGTAACAATAGCTTCACCGGAAAATTGCCTTTCTCCTTGAAATATTGCACAGAACTGATCATGCTAGATCTTGAAGATAATATATTTTCTGGACTTATACCATACTGGTTAGGAAAGCAATTGAAAATGTTAAGCTTGCGAAGGAACCAATTCTCTGGAAGCCTTCCGCTGAGTCTTTGTGACTTAACAAACATTCAGCTATTGGATATCTCAGAGAACAATCTATCAGGACGAATTTTCAAATGCTTGAACAATTTGTCTGCAATGTCTCAAAATGTTCCCTCAACTGGAACTACAGGCCATGGTTTTTTTACCCAATTGGAATCAGAGGCAACAATGGCTATGAAGACTATGATTTGGTTGCATTGTTGACGTGGAAAGGTGCAGAACGACTATTCAAGAATAATAAGCTCATTTTGAAAAGCATTGATCTATCAAGCAATCAATTGAAAGGAGACCTTCCAAAAGAAATAGGAAACTTGATAGGATTGGTGTCATTGAATTTATCAAACAACAATTTGACTGGAGAAATTACTTCAAAGATTGGAAGTTTAACATCACTTGAATTTCTTGACATGTCAAGAAACCATTTCTCTGGTTTAATTCCTCTTTCTCTAACTCAAATTGATCGCCTTTCCATGTTGAATATGTCCAATAACAACCTGTCTGGACACAGTTGCAAAGTTTCGATGCGTCAAGTTATCAAGGCAATGTTGATCTTTGTGGGAAACCACTTGACAAAAAATGTCTAGGAGATGAAGAAGTAGCACATCACAAACCAGAAACACATGAACATAAAAAACCAATTTACTTGAGTGTGACATTGGGATTTATCACAGGATTTTGGGGCCTCTGGGGGGTCATTGTTTATTAGCCGTAATTGGAGACATACATATGTCTTGTTTTTGAACATCATAATTGATACAATGTATGTATTTCTGGTGCTGAATGCAACTAAATTTCAAAGATGGATTAGAGGCTTACTGGTAACCATTTCTTTTCCTTCTTTCACTCTCGCCTTTATATATCATAGTCAGAAGCTTGCTGAATAGATATAAAGCATGAATATATTACAAATATAACATCTGTCAATTTAGTCCGTGTAATCAAAATAAAATTGACTGATTTTAATATACTTTAAGGACTTTTGTTAAAAAAAAAATACTAGGACTAAATTGATGGATTTCATATACTTTAAAGACTACTTATTATATTTATATAATTTAGGTACTAAATTTGAGAGAGAATGATAGTTTATGAACTAAATTGATTGTTTATTCTTTAAATTTCAACTTATTATTTCCATTTTATTTTTGAAGATTTTTCTTTCCGCAGATTAATTTTCAAGCTAAAACATATCTGTTATTAATTTTTCTGTTTATTTTATTTCACTCAACCTCAAACATTCCTTTGATCACTTTGTACTTTTCACAGGAAAAGTTTGTCTAAGTATCTTCAATTGAACCATTTGCATCTTTGTTGAAGAAAGGTAGCATGATGAGTAGCTGCTCTCTGGGCAAAAATAAAGGAGCTCAAAATTCTATGTATCAATAATTTAAATAATCAGCTTGTGAAGCATATATGTTGTGATATATATATATGTAGTATTATTAGGAAACTATAATGATGCCACTCTTAGTCCTGCTTCACTTGAGTTTCCTTGAGGTCTATTGTTTTGCCAATATGGATTATGGAAGCTTGAATGAGAAATGTAATAAGCTTGATTATAAGTAAATAATGTATGATATGAATTATGTTTATCTTTTTGCTTAGCAAAGTGACACATCACAAACATGTTTGTCATTCCAAGTGGTAAAATTGTGTTGAGTGTAACATATGAAGATATTTAATTGACACATGACTTGAATGAAAATGATATAGGTCAGAAAAAGGAATAGTTTTGGCACCACTGACAAGGTCAGTTGTGTTAAGATGACGACTAGAGTGAAAGCAATGCAACTGCACAATTTTAAAACTGAAATTAAATTCAAACATAATTGTGGTAAGAAATGGACATTGATGAGTTTCAAATTGGATGAAACGACTACTTTCCCTATGTACCGAGAAGTAGTAGGATTGATTCCATTTAGAAGTTCGACTGATATTGGTTTTATTCGATTAAGGATGTAACACTCATACTAAATTATCTAGAATATTTAGCATGTGTATTAATCTGATACTGGGTACATTAAAATTTTCAATAATAATATTACAAACAATACAACTGATTGAGTACGATTGGCTCGTGTATACAATTATCCAAATATCATAAAATACACTTTCATATACATATAAAATCTGGCAACCTCCTGAGCTTGTCCACATCGAGCAACTGCACTCCATCCAGCGTCTTCTTGGAAGATATCATCATGAACATCTCTTGCTAACCTGAAAACCTGCACTAGAAGGATTGGGATGAGACATAATGTCTCAGTGAGCTCCAGCCCAACCTGTGATAAGTGCCAGAAAGTGGATAAAAAGCACATGTAATTAAGGCACTTATGTAACTTATTTTACAAGTTATCTTAGGATAAGCTCATATTTATGGTTCAAATGCTATATTTATGATCCTATGCCTTACCCCATGGTATTATTGCAGGAAATTTATGCTTGATCATGCTGAGCAAGGGTTTATGAAGTTTTTATCAAAGCCATCGCTTCAAGCGCACACTTCCTCGCTACAAGCGAGGATAGGCAGGAAATTTGAAGGCTTCATCGCTTCAAGCGCCAGTTGCCACGCTTCAAGCGAGCCTAGGCAGGGATTTTTAGAGGTTCATCGCTACAAGCGATGGACTGGTCGCTTCAAGCGACCAAGGGCGGTTTAAGGCTCCATGCTGACGTGGAGGATCCCCATTGGCCAACAGACTTCCTCGCTACAAGCGACCAGCTCATCGCTTGTAGCGAGCGTGCAAAAATTCAGATATTAAAAGCATTTTTGGCTCATTTTCAGATATAAGCAGTTGGAGAACTTTGAGAACTTTTACTTCCAATTGTTAGGATTGCTTTAGTAGTAGTTTAGGACTTAGTAATTAGGGCTAGAAGTATTGATCTTCAAGGAGCAAAAGGATTGAATTGTGGAAATCCACCAAGGGCTTTGGGAAATCAAGACTTTGGGTCATGATCTTCATCTTTTCTCTTATCTTTTGTATAGTTGTCATGAAAATGAGCAACTAACATCCCTTTGTTGGGATTAGAGGTAATCTTTCTAGTTTTGATGTAATGAATGATTATGTGAATATATGATTTAGCAATTTAAGTGTTTATGAAGTTATTCTTGCTTTTCACTCTCATGATTGATTCAATTGATATTGACAAATACCCTTGAATCTATGTTTAAGAATAATCTTCTATCAAAATAAGAAAATCTAGAAATGGATTTGGGTTTTGATAATTGCACTAAGTTTCGGATCGTAATGCTTTCGGATCGTTTGATTGATTGGGAAATCGTCGATTAAACGATACGATCGATCTCACGAAGTCATTTGGGAAATCAATGATATTGTTGAGCGATACGTGATATTTACGCTAAAACGCTAAATTCATATGCATGATTCATGAATTATATTCTTTGCAAGATTGATGAACTCTAATCTCAACGCTTTTATTCCCTATTACTTGTTGTTTTAATTCCCGCATTTACATTCCGTCATTTTATGAAACCAATAGTACAAACCCTTAACTCAAAACGTACAATATCGATTGTTGAACGGTTCGAAGTAACGCACCAATCCCTGTGGAGACGATAATTGAAAATACTTACTTTTGTTGTATGAAATACTGCTTCAACAAATTGGCGCCGTTGCCGGGGATTAGTGTTTTGTTATTTTGATCATTGCAATAAGTGATAGTGTTTTGAGATTTTGTATATACTTTGTTAATATTCTTTCATTTCTTTTGTATATTAAACTGTTTGTGCATTAACCCTCTTTGCAATGCAAAGAAAAGTTTCTTGTTAGTTATTTGTGTTTCAGATTCTCGTTGAAAGAAATCATGGCTGATCATCATGATTATTTCAACTACTATGATCCATACGAGTATGAAGCTTATCAACAATATCAACAATATCCGTCTGAAGATGAACAAATGGCAAGAACAGAGAATATTCTGAATATGTTCATGCAACAATCCATGATCAACATGCAAAATACCAACCAGAGATTGAGAGCTATATCATGCCAATTGGATATTTTGCGAGTGCAATTCAATTTTCTACCAAGAATCATGGATGTTCAGACCAACAATCAATCCACTTTGGAATGTGGAGAGATTGTTGAAGATGATATTGATGAGAGTGAGGAAGAGACGTTATTTGAGGGATGTGGTATAAGGATATTAATGGAAGAATTAGAGATACCACACAAAGATGAACCTCCTCAAGAAAGGTCAGATACTGAAGAGGCCAGTGTTGTTGATAGTGAAGAAATTATGGAGATTGAGAAGCCGGAACCGTTTCTTAACAAGGAAGAAACTTGTGGAAAGGAGGGGGTGAAAGTGAGCAAGGCCGGATTGGAATTGGTTTTAGATTGCTTGTGTACCTTGCTCAGCTTAATTTGGTTAGGGAGGTTATGGACTCCACATCAGCTATTCTGCAAGTTCATGGGATTCCTCCCGCAGCAAAGGAGTACTAAAGCTGATGTGCTCTCCGTCTCGTTTTGGCCACCCTAACACATAAGGCGTCGAGCTAAAGACGTTAACCAAGCGCTAGTTGGGAGGCAACCCAACTCTGTAGGTTTGTTGTTTTTGATTAGTATTTTAATTTTTAACATCCATCCATGCATGTAGGGATAGTGGCAAAGAACTCAAAAATTTTATTTTTTATGTTTCCTGTCATGGTCGCTACAGCGACAGATTCATCGCTATAGCGATGGACTTTACACTACGTCGCTGTAGCGACGTACTTGTCGCTTGTAGCGATGGCTTCCAAACCTTGCGCTTGTAGCGCCAGGTAACGCTTGTAGCGATGGGCTTAGCATCTCGTCGCTGTAGCGAAACATCGCGCGCTTGTAGCGATGACAGTTTTAACGGCTATTTACAGTTCCAAAGCCACTATTTCCTTTCATCTACCCCCCCAACCACCTCATTATTACTATATCCATTATACTCTACCATTTTCGCATCCCACAAACCTCATTACACACTCCATTACACTTTTGTTATTTCTGCATTTCATATTTCTTTATTTCTCTGCAAAATCCTGCAATTCAACTCTGTTCTTCTGCAATCTACACTTAATCCACCCTTCAGGTATGTTTTTCGTACTTATCTGTTGCAAGTTTGTAGCTTTTTACTTGATGAATGTGCCTGCATGCTTATTACGAATTTAGGGTTTAGGGTTTTGAAATTTTTGAACTTAAGATTATGCCCTGTTGCTATACCCATGTTTATCTGTAGATTAAGCCATTGTATATGAACTAGAATCACTAAGAAAACTCTCCTTTCATCATCTGATTCATTCAATTCGTATTTTGAAAAAACCTAAATGTAAAAATTCAAAATAATTTAGGGTTTTTGATGATTTAGGAAGTTTAAGTGATTTTTATTCATTTATATTAGCTTTAGGGTTAATTTCGCATGCTACAAGTAGGTTAGAATCAAGAAAATCATGATTTTTGAAAATGGGTGTTCCTCGCTAGACAGCGCTTGTAGCGCAGGAAACCAGAAAATTCTGGGTTCGATCGCTACAAGCGACCAAGCTGTCGCTGTAGCGACGAAACCCAGAATTTGTTTTATTCTTCTTTTGATTTGAACCTGACTTGTATCCTACCTAAATTTTTGTCTGTTTTAATCCTTGTGTAGGAATGGCACCCAAATCTTCATCCAAAAGACAAAGGAACGTTGAGAGCTCATCATCTCGACCAAGAGCCAACCCTCAACCGCATGACGCGAGCCGCTTCCTAAGTTTGAGAAATCAAGAGCGGTATGAGGAGTTGAAAACAAGGAGAATCTGGTCCGAGAAGCAATTCCAAATTTCAGAAGAGGGAGAATACGGAGGGATAACACACATGCTCAATGAAAGAAAATGGGGGATACTGTGCACTCCGCCGAGGAAGATAAACTACGATATCGTGCGGGAATTCTACGCTAACGCGATTCCAGCTGATCCCTCGGATGACTTCACCTGGACAACATTTGTCCGAGGCCGTACTATCATGTTTCATAGGGATGCAATCAGCGAATACTTAGGTAATCCCCTGGACCTTACTTTCCCGGATGACCTAATTAATTATAAGCGGTTGTGTGCTTATCACGAGCATCAAAGAGCGGGGAATTGGGATCACGATCTTATAGCACGAGAAATCTTCCAGGAGGGGAAATCTTATGATGTGAGCAAGGCTTCGGGTAAGCCTTTCAGAGCCTTCAGAGAGGATATGACCACACCTGCTCAGGTAGTCCTTACCCTAATTTTATATAATATCCGGCCTAAATCACATACTTCTTCTACCACACTCGATGTTACACCCCTTCTCCACTATATCCTTAGCAACCGTCAGGTTGACGTTGCAAGGATAATAGCCAATGAGATGCGGGTTGTAGCTGAGAGTGGCATCCTACCCCCAGGCAAACCCAAATGCCCACTGACCTTTCCTGGCTTGATTATGGGACTTTGTAGAAGGGCTAGGGTACACATGCCCAATCAGGTAGATGAAGAGATCAAGAATCCTATTGATGACAGGTACATCAATAGGTATTGCAGCACCCCCACACCTCCTGCCCCACCTTCTTCCTCAGCTGGACCTTCCACATCAGCCGGTCCTTCTAGTGTACCACCACCACCACCACATCACCCTAGCCACCCTCAGGGCCCGACCTTTCCACCACTGGATTTCTCTAGTTGGGACCCCTCTCTGGTGAGCTCTTTTCTCATGGCGCAGAATGCGTCTAATCACCGGGCTCTAACGACTATCCAGAGTCATCTGCATGACAGTGGCCAAAGCACATGGACGCCAGCCTTCTTCTCAGAGCACATAGCTTGGCCTGGGGACAGGCCTTTCTTTCCTGGAGGGGCAGCTGCAGCAGATGTTGGTGATGAGGATGCCGGTGATGATGGTGATGACGATGCTGATGTTGATGATGATCTTGGTGATGACTCCTCGGCGGCTACTAGGAGCATTGACCGTATGGCAGCAGACCTGATGGATTCTGAAGATTATGATTCAGACTGAGCTGCAGATTTTGTTTTATCATCCCTTTCATTTTATTTATTAAGCTTTGTACTTTTATAACATTTTATTATGTTTTGTACTTTGTTTTGTTTATGTTTTGTGTACCATGGATGATGTTACCTTTTGGTTTATGTTATTTAATTTGGTTATAACATGTTTAGTATAGTTTATATTTTATTTATGTTTTGTTATTTATTTATGGTTAAAATTTTTTGAAATTATCCCAACAATGTTGAAAGAAAGATGAAAGATTCAAAAGCCAGTGCTTGAGCTTAGAATCATTTGAGTGATAATGATAGAATGAGTGTTAAAGCGCGCAGCTAAGGTACTCGTTTTCTTGTTTTTCTAGGTATATTCTTGAATGTGAATAAGTTCTTTACACACAAGTTAATTTATTCAGTTTTAAGCAAGCATTTGTTTAGTTTTGAACCAATATAGAACTAGCCAAAATGTGAGGAATCCTCAACCATTGTGTATATATGCAGGAGACCAACATTTCATGTTTAACTCAGTTATTTTATGTTAAATCTGTTGTTGTTTTAATTTGTATAAAAGCATTGAAGTGATCAAGGCAATTTTTTGAAATTGAGTGAAACACTTGACCAAATAAACCTACCCTATGAGAAGTGTGAGTATCTGTTAACCCATCTGAGCCTATTGAATCAGAATTGTTAACTATGAACTGTCAATTTTAATAAGCTTAATTGCTTATTTAAATTGCCGGAGTTTGTAAAAAAATTCAGTTCATAGTTAACTCTTTATTGAATTCTGATAATTGTTTTCTTGTGAACCCTTATCCATCGTTTTTATTGACCTTTGCCATAATGATAAAGGAACATTCGATTAGGGTGTCATTGAAATAAGTTGGGGAGAAAGGGAGGTTATGTTTATGTCAATGTAATGGTGAATGTGATAATTGATCTTGACAACAAGAAAAAGAAAAGAAAAAGAAAAGAAAAGAAAAAAAAAGAAAGAAAAGCAAACCAAGAAAAAGAAAAGAGAAAAAAATGAAAAGGTTTGCAATAATTCAAAGAAAAAGTTGTCAAGATCAATCAAGAAAAGAAAGTATGAAATTCACCAAGAGTTGTATTGGAAAAAGAAGGAAGTTGTAATTAGATTGAATGTTCCTTTTTCATTATGGCAAAGGTCAATAAAAACGATGGATAAGGGTTCACAAGAAAACAATTATCAGAATTCAATAAAGAGTTAACTATGAACTGAATTTTTTTACAAACTCCGGCAATTTAAATAAGCAATTGAGCTTATTAAAATTGACAGTTCATAGTTAACAATTCTGATTCAATAGGCTCAGATGGGTTAACAGATACTCACACTTCTCACAGGGTAGGTTTATTTGGTCAAGTGTTTCACTCAATTTCAAAAAATTGCCTTGATCACTTCAATGCTTTTATACAAATTAAAACAACAACAGATTTAACATAAAATAACTGAGTTAAACATGAAATGTTGGTCTCCTGCATATATACACAATGGTTGAAGATTCCTCACATTTTGGCTAGTTCTATATTGGTTCAAAACTAAACAAATGCTTGCTTAAAACTGAATAAATTAACTTGTGTGTAAAGAACTTATTCACATTCAAGAATATACCTAGAAAAACAAGAAAACGAGTACCTTAGCTGCGCGCTTTAACACTCATTCTATCATTATCACTCAAATGATTCTAAGCTCAAGCACTGGCTTTTGAATCTTTCATCTTTCTTTCAACATTGTTGGGATAATTTCAAAAAATTTTAACCATAAATAAATAACAAAACATAAATAAAATATAAACTATACTGAACATGTTATAACCAAATTAAATAACATAGACCAAAAGGTAACATCATCCAAGGTACACAAAACATAAACAAAACAAAGTACAAAACATAATAAAATGTTATAAAAGTACAAAGCTTAATAAATAAAATGAAAGGGATGATAAAACAAAATCTGCAGCTCAGTCTGAATCATAATCTTCAGAATCCATCAGGTCTGCTGCCATATGGTCAATGCTCCTAGTAGCCGCCGAGGAGTCATCACCAAGATCATCATCAACATCAGCATCGTCATCACCGGCATCCTCATCACCTAAAAGAAAAGAAAAGAAAAAAAAAGAAAGAAAAGCAAACCAAGAAAAAGAAAAGAGAAAAAAATGAAAAGGTTTGCAATAATTCAAAGAAAAAGTTGTCAAGATCAATCAAGAAAAGAAAGTATGAAATTCACCAAGAGTTGTATTGGAAAAAGAAGGAAGTTGTAATTAGATTGAATGTTCCTTTTGCTTGGCCATTTGAATTCAAATATCCCACATATGACAATTCTTTTGTAACCTAGCCCAATTACAACCCTTAAAGACCTTTTGATCAATGCCTTTTATGCTTTTGGAAATGATAATTAGATGGACACATAATTTAATTGGAATGTTATCATGTTGTTGGATGAGAGTTCATACCCTCACAATAGATTTCAATTTGTTCATATACTTTATATAGAAGTGTGTTAGGTTTGGTTCAAATTTAAACATGTTGCTTGTTTAGGATTGTGTGATTTGATTCTTTGTGTTTAGAACTAGTTCACATTTATAGTATGTATCTTGTTTAATGAGAACCTGAACTTTAGCTTGCGCAATCACATTTGAATCACTCATTTGATGTTTATTTCTTCTCACTTTTGAATCCTTTGCTAATTGCTCAATACTGTGGTTTTAAAAGCTATGAAAATTTCCTTTTGATTCTTTGGTTTGAGGACAAACCAAAATGTAAGTTGGGGAGAGTTTGATAAGTGCCTAAAAGTTGTTATCTTTTGATACATTTTAGGGCACTTATGATTACTTGTTGTACAAGTTACCTTAGGATTAGAGCATATTTGTGTTAAAAATGCAATATTTGTGATCCTAATCCTTACCCCATGTGATTATGCAGGAAATACATGCTTGGACCTGATTGATGTAAAGAAATGAAGTTTTTATTGATGCCATCGCTACAAGCGCAGAAGCCATCGCTAGTAGCGAGGATAAGCAGGGATTTCCAGGAAGCCATCGCTTGAAGCGCAGACTCCATCGCTAGAAGCGAGCTTAGGCAGGGATTTACAAGGGTTCATCGCTTGAAGCGATGAACTGGACGCTTGAAGCGAGCCTAGGCAGGGAATTTCAAAGATCCATCGCTTGTAGCGACAGACCTTGTCGCTACAGCGACCAGAGGGCGGTTTAATGCTGATGGATGACGTGGAGCTCTTGGATTGGCCAGTTGACTTCCTTGCTACAAGCGACAGGCTGGTCGCTTGTAGCGAGCGTGCATTTTCTCAGCATATAAATATATTTTGAAGTTCATTTTTTATAGAGTTAGTTTTTCATCAGAATTTTCATTTTCCAGAGCTCAAAATATTAGTTATCTAAGAGAGAGAATAGGCATAGAAGGAGGTAAACTTCAAATAGCAAAGTGATTTGGATTGAGGAATACATTAAGAAGCTTTGAGATATCAAGCCTTAATATATCTTCATCTTCCTTTCTTGTTTTGCAATAGTTATCATGACAATGATCAACTAATCTCCTTTGTTGGGATTAATAGGTAATCAATCATTCCATGTTGTAAACTTTTGATTATTAAATATATGATTCTAGCATTTTTATATACCATTGAATTTCTTCTTGCTTTTCACTCTTATATTTGATTTAAATGTTGTTGAAAAAGACTTTTGAATCTAGGTTTAGAATGATATTCTATCAAGATAAGAAATTCTAGAAATGGGATTTGGTTTTGATAATTACATTAAAGTATTGGATCGTAAAGCTTTCGAATCGTTTAATAGATTGAGAAATCATCGATTAAACGATACGATCGATCTCACGACGTCATTTGGGAAATCAATGACGTTGATGAGCAATACGTGATAATGTCATATATAAGAAAAAGCTAGAATCCGTATTTATAATCAATCGAATATAAACGATGTTTGATTGATGAATGTTAATCCTGTCGCGTCGAATTTCGGATGTCAAGCTATTGACTAGCATTGAATCACTAAATTTAAATCACGACTGAACTTTTAATTTTTCGGGGAAAAAGGAAAAAAGTTCGAAATTACCTTGAGAAAAAGATTTTAGGTTCGAAAGTCGATTATGCGAGGGGAAGGTATTAGCACCCCTCACATCCGTTGTACTCAACGGGAACCTCTTAGTTAACTTAGGCTAAAAATGTTTTTGACGTTTTGCTTGCATGCTTAATCATATATGTATATAAAGGAAAAAAGAAAATGTGATATGTATATGAAAGAGATAAAAACAAATGAAAGAGAAAAGAAAAAAAGATTTTTTAATAATGGGCTTGACAAGATGACGATCTTGCTCCTACGTATCTCCCGGTAGTCGGAGAATTCAAAGCGTACGTAGTTCTTGAGAAAGAATTGTTTAAAAACGCACAAAGGCGTAAAAAGCTTTAAAAGGTGAAAGACAGACGCTAAGGCGATAAACTCGCGCAAGGCGTAAATGTTTAAGGAAAAAAGACAGACGCCCAGAGGCGTAAAAGGTTTGAAAATAAAGACAACGCACGGAGGCGTACAATGTTGAAAAATAAAAGACAAACGCACGGAGGCGTTAAATTCGCGCAAGGCGTAAAAAGGTTGAAAATAAACGCGCAAAGGCGCGAAAGGTTCGGATTGACCACAAGGGCCAAAATGACAAACGCACGAAGGCGTACAATGTTTGAATTGACCACGGGGGACCAAGAAAAGTTTAAAATGGTCACGGGGGACCAAGAAAAGTTGGATTGGTCACGAGGGACCAAGAAAGGTTCAAATTGGTCGCGAGGGACCAAGAAATGTTAAAATTGGTCGCGAGGGACCAAGAAAGGTTCAATTTGGCCGCGAGGGACCAAGAAATGTTAAAATTGGTCGCGAGGGACCAAGAAAGGTTCAAATTGGTCGCGAGGGACCAAGAAATGTTAAAATTGGTCACGAGGGACCAAGAAAGGTTCAATTTGGCTGCGAGGGACCAAGAAATGTTAAAATTGGTCGCGAGGGACCAAGAAAGGTTCAAATTGGTCGCGAGGGACCAAGAAATGTTAAAATTGGTCGCGAGGGACCAAGAAAGGTTCAATTTGGCCGCGAGGGACCAAGAAATGTTAAAATTGGTCGCGAGGGACCGAGAAAGGTTCAATTTGGTCGCGAGGGACCAAGAAAGGTTCAAATTGGTCGCGAGGGACCAAGAAATGTTAAAATTGGTCGCGAGGGACCGAGAAAGGTTAAAGTGCGTTGGACGCGCTGAAAATAGAATGACGATTGTCCGAGCAACGAGACATACGTCAAGCATTCGTACAACCGGGGAAAGGAGAGACATACGTCAAACCACCCTTTTTCATTCAAGTTTTATTTGAAATTGAGAAAACGTATTTTTTGGGGAAGCTAGAAAAGAATGACGATCGTCTAAGCAACGAGACATACGTCAAGTGTTTATCCGATCGGGGAAAGGAGAGACATACGTCAAACCACCCTTTTTCATTCAAGTTTCGCTTGAATTTTAAGAAAAAAAACGTAAATTGTCAAAACGCTCGTTTTTTTAGAACTCAAATGAAAAGAAAAGAAATTGTTCAAATTAGTTGTTGCAACCAAAATGAACAAGCTTGTTGTTTATTGAAACAAGAAAGAAAATGTTTTTGTTGTTTTCGTTGATTTTTGTTTGGTTGGTTTGGAAGGACAAGGTCCTTTGCCTACATACCCAAATGGGATCAAAACCGATGTAGTTCGGGCTAAAAAACCCGAGTGATTTGTTATGTTGTTTTTAAAGCTTGAAAATGTTTGTGAAAGATAAAATGAGCCAAAGTGGCGAGTGAATGAAGTTTGATTTATTTTAATTGCAAAAATAAAGTCTAATATGATTAAGATTGATTGAAGTTTGATTAAAAGAAAGTTGCTTGGTTTGAAATCCAAGGCTTTGTTAATGAAGAATATTTTTTGATGAAGTTTTTGAATATTTGAAATGTTTTTGGTTTTTTTTTATGATTTTTTACTTGGAGTTAAAAAGAAAATAAGTGCGATGAAATAAGTTAAACGCGAGAGAAATAAATAAATAAACGATTGTTGGATCGAAATAAAAAGATTTTTTGTTTTTGGATTATGAATTAAACTAAGAAAAATGAAAAATAATGCAATGCATATTTATATATATATGTTCCTAAATGTATATGCTAATAACATAAAAAGATGCAAGATAAAATGAACAAAATAGAAATAAATAAATAAATGCATGAGATAATATGATAGGTAAATAAATAAATGAGATGTTAAAAAATAATAAAACAATAAAAGGAAATAATAATAAAAAGAAAAAAAATAAAATTTGCAAAGAAAATAAAAGAAATAAAATTAGGGAGGTGTAAAAACTAAAACTGGGGGTACAAGAAGTAAAAAATAAATCAGATTGAAAGAGAAAGGCCCAAAATGTCTTGGGCCTGCGTAAATTAATCTGGGCCGTCTGATTAATCAGACGGCCCTGATCTAATCACAGGAGAAACAAACCTGAACCGTATGATGTGAAATCAGAGGGCCAGGAGGACGTGGGTGTACGCTAACGCGTACACCCTCACGCACTGAATCAGGGAGGAGTATATATACTCTCTCCCTTCACAAAATTTCATTTCCAACTTTTCTTTCTCACTCTTCTTCCTCTCTCTAGGCCGAAATTCTCTCTTCTCCTCCCCCCTTTCTCTCTTGGCCGCCGGTGATGTATTCTGGCGTGGTGGCCGCCGGCCTAAGTGGCGGCGCCACCGTGCCGGAGAGCAAAACTCTCCCTTTTTAAAAAAAAACACATTTTTCCTACATCCTTTTCCTCCCTCATCTCAAATCCGAAATTATTTTTCTCAAATCTTCCCTCAAAAAACCTAGATCTAGGTTTTAAAAAATCAAAAAAAAGTCTACCTTTTTCCCTTCTTTGTGTTCGGTTTTGCTGGCTGGGCTTTTGGGTGTTTTACGCGTGTATGGTTGGCTTGCTTGCTGTTCTTGTGCGTGTGTGTTGTTTGGGGGCTAAGTCGTGTGGGTTTGGGACGTGGGTTGGCTTGTGTTGTTGGTGGGTGTGTGCGTGCGTGTAGCTAGGTGAGGGTTGTGTGGGTGAGTTTTGTGTGGGCTTGCGTGCGTAAATTGCTGGTGATGGTGTGGTGAGTTTGTGCTGTGTGTGATTTGTGGGGTTTTGTTACTGCTGGGACGTGGGGGGGTTGTGGTAGGCTTTTGTGTTTGTGAGTTTGGGCTGTTTATGTGTGGTGTTGGGTTTATTTTTGCCTTGCTGTGTTGTGGTGGTGGTAGTGTTAGGGGGGCGTGAGTTTATGTTGCTGTTGCTGTTTGTGTTGTTTTTGTGTTGTGAAAAAATCTGTTTTGCTTTAAAATTTTTCCTCTCAAAATTTCTCTCCTTTTTCTTGTGTTCTGGTGATCCTGTTTTATAGAGCAAATTTGAGCTGCTTGATGACTCTTGCAAGTTGGGTTTTTCTGCAGATTTGGGATAAGATTTTTGAGGATTGGGATGGATTTGTGATGATGAACAATGATGAAAAAAACTGGTGAAAGGGGGCGCCCTGCAGTGCTGTGTTGACTTGGACTTGGACCAAAAATAAAATAAAAAATAAAAATAATAATAATAATAGTAAAATAATAATAATGATAAATAATAAAAAAGGAAATAAATAAAATGGTAATAATAGTAAAATTAATGATAATAAAAACTGAAATTAATAGTAAAAATAAAAAGTAATAAAATAAAATAAATAAACGAGACAAAAAATGACATGAGGTATTTTAAAATACCTCCCTGCCGAAATTTCGTCTGAAACGACGAAAATTCTCGGCCTTTTAAAAAAAATGCGTAAAACGAGACAATAAGTAAAACGAGACGAAAATGGGTCAAAAAATGGGGTATGACAGATGCCCCTATTTAAGTTTCTTCGCTACGGAGATTAAAAGGTGAAATTTTGATTCGACGGGTCGAAGAAACTTAAATACAGAGTACACCATTTTTTGACCAATTTTGGACAGTAAAGCATTATGGATGCGATGCCATGTATGCAATGTTATGAATGCATGTGATGCAAGTACAAATGCAAGACGGCAAAGATGACCTGATTGGGGATAAACAGAGACAAAGGGATACCCGGGTTCGTTAAAGAAACGGGATCCAACTCTATTGGGGATAGTGTTCCACTGGGGAAAAAGGTTAGCCGCTTGGGTTATTGCCGAACTGTTCACTGGGGAGAGTGGGCAATTAACCACGGGAACCAAAAAGGGTAAAATGTCAGTTGTTCGGGTTAAATTCCGAACTGCCACTGACGACAAGGATTGAATGTAAAGGTCAGCTGTTCGGGTTAAATTCCAAACTAACACTGAATGATGATAAAACAAGGGTATAAAAGTCAGCTGTTCGTGTTAAATTCCGAGCTACTGATGACAAGACAACGAAGGTAAAAGTCAGTCGTTCGGGTTAAATTCCGAACTACCACTGAATGAGAAACAAGAAGGTTAAAAGGTCAGCTGTTCGGGTTAAAATCCGAACTACCACTGAGGATAAAAACAAAGTCAGCTGTTCGGGTTAAAATCCGAACTACCACTGAGAATAAAAACAAAGTCAGCTGTTCGGGTTAAAATCCGAACTACCACTGAGGACAAGAAATAAAATGTCAACTGTTCGGGTTAAATTCCGAACTGCCATTGACGACAAGGGAGTAAAATGTCAACTGTCGGGTTGTTCCGACCTGCCATTGACGACAAGAAAATAAATGTCACGTCAACTGTCCGGGTTGTTTACCGAACTGTTCATTGACGATAAAAAGAAAAGTCAACTGTTCGGGTTGGTTACCGAACTGTTCATTGACGACAGGAAATGAAAAGACATGTCAACTGTCCGGGTTGGTTACCGAACCGTTCATTGACAATAGGAAATAAAAGACATGTCAACTGTCCGGATTGGTTACCGAACCGTTCATTGACAACAAAAAGAAAAAAGACATGTCAACTGTCCGGATTGGTTACCGAACCGTTCATTGACAATAGGAAATAAAAGACATGTCAACTGTCCGGGTTGGTTACCGAACCGTTCATTGACAATAAAAAGAAAAAAGACATGTCAACTGTCCAGATTGGTTACCGAACCGTTCATTGACAATAGGAAATAAAAGACATGTCAACTGTCCGGGTTGGTTACCGAACCGTTCATTGACGATAAAAAGAAAAGTCAACTGTTCGGGTTGGTTGCCGAACTGTTCATTGACGACAGAAAGTAAAAAGACATGTCAACTGTCCGGGTTGGTTACCGAACCGTTCATTGACGATAAAAAGAAAAGTCAACTGTTCGGGTTTTTTACCGAACTGTTCATTGACGACAGAAAGTAAAAAGACATGTCAACTGTCCGGGTTGGTTACCGAACCGTTCATTGACGATAAAAAGAAAAGTCAACTGTTCGGGTTGGTTACCGAACTGTTCATTGACGACAGAAAGTAAAAAGACATGTCAACTGTCCGGATTGGTTACCGAACCGTTCATTGACGACAAGAAATAAAAAGACATGCCAACTGTCCGGATTGGTTACCGAACCGTACATTGACGACAGGAAATAAAAACATGTCAACTGTCCGGATTGGTTACCGAACCTTACATTGACGACAGGAAATAAAAAACATGTCAACTGTCCGGATTGGCTACCGAACCTTACATTGACGACAGGAAATAAAAAACATGTCAACTGTCCGGATTGGCTACCGAACCTTACATTGACGACAGGAAATAAAAACATGTCAACTGTCCGGATTGGCTACCGAACCGTACATTGACGACAGGAAATAAAAGACATGTCAACTGTCCGGATTGGTTACCGAACCGTACATTGACGACAGGAAATAAAAGACATGTCAACTGTCCGGATTGGTTACCGAACCGTACATTGACGACAGGAAATAAAAACATGTCAACTGTCCGGATTGGTTACCGAACCGTACATTGACGACAGGAAATAAAAACATGTCAACTGTCCGGATTGGTTACCGAACCTTACATTGACGACAGGAAATAAAAACATGTCAACTGTCCGGATTGGTTACCGAACCGTACATTGACGACAGGAAATAAAAGACATGTCAACTGTCCGGATTGGTTACCGAACCGTACATTGACGACAGGAAATAAAAGACATGTCAACTGTCCGGATTGGTTACCGAACCTTACATTGACGACAGGAAATAAAAACATGTCAACTGTCCGGATTGGTTACCGAACCTTACATTGACGACAGGAAATAAAAAACATGTCAACTGTCCGGATTGGTTACCGAACCTTACATTGACGACAGGAAATAAAAACATGTCAACTGTCCGGATTGGTTACCGAACCTTACATTGACGACAGGAAATAAAAACATGTCAACTGTCCGGATTGGTTACCGAACCTTACATTGACGACAGGAAATAAAAAACATGTCAACTGTCCGGATTGGTTACCGAACCTTACATTGACGACAGTGAGGATGCGGCTGACAAGCCGTTCCTTACAGAATTGCCCCTTCAATTGGGGAGAAAGGATGCACAAGCTGTTCGTTAAAGAACTTGTCACTTGGCACAACACTGGGGAATATGCACAAGCTGTTCGTTAAAGAACTGCCACTTGGCATAAAAGGGTGACATCACTTGACCAAACGGACTGGGGATGACACTTGGGGAATATTTACTGGTGACTATGATGGGATGCCGAGCAAAGTCGGGCTTTGGTTATGATTTGGTATTTGTGAGTGTGAATGATGACTCACTGGGGAATGCCAATAAAATTGGGCTTTATCTTGTAACATCACTGGAGGATGACATTGGAGAAAAATGTAGATTGTTTATGATAAATTGGTAAGAAACGTGGTGGTTAAAGCAACCATGTACAGATGATATTGTGGTATGTTGCATGTATGAATGCGTATATGCATGAATGCGTGTTTATATGATTTGCATGTTTGTACAAATGTACAAATGCATGAATGCATGAATGTATGAATGTACTAATACAGGACTCCCACTGGGGATGTTGTGTGAAAGATTGGCTTGCACTGGGGATAACCTAAATGTTTTGATTTATTGTATGACCGACAACTTGGTGAAACAAGATTTAGACCGGTAAAAAGAAAAGTGGACCGACGTCGCATTGCAAACATTCGGTGACCTTTGCCGGGGATGATGTTACAGGGAACACATCCAAAATGTTGATGGGGTAAAGCCGTAACCGTTGACGAGGAACACATACCTCATGGGGAAGTTGTTACTTCACTGGGGAATCGTGTTAATCCGCTGAGGAAAAGAACTGGTGATTCCGCCGGGAATGCTTATGTTTTGTTTGGATGCCGAGCGAGGTCGGGCTTTGGTTTGAATTGGATGCCGAGCGAGGTCGGGCTTTGGTTTGAATTGGATACCGAGCGAGGTCGGGCTTTGATTAGGGTGCCGAGCGAGGTCGGGCTTTGATTGGGGTGCCGAGCGAGGTCGGGCTTTGATTGGGGTGCCGAGCGAGGTCGGGCTTTTTGTAATGGATGCCGAGCGAGGTCGGGCTTTTTGTAATGGATGCCGAGCGAGGTCGGGCTTTTTTGTAATGGATGCCGAGCGAGGTCGGGCTTTTTGTAATGGATGCCGAACGAGGTCGGGCTTTTTGTTGGATGGTGCCAATAATGATTGGGCTTTTGGGGTTGAGACTCCATTGGGGGATGCCAATAAAATTGGGCTTTATTTGTGGTTTCGCTGGGGATATAAGGACCATTTTGGAAGCATGATCGATATCCAGCCTTAGATGCCAAATGGTGGTTGGGCTTTTGATTGTTTTGGACAAAGGTTGATTTCCTGGGGAGTTTGTTAATCCACCGGGGATTATGCTGATCCGCTGGGGATTATGATTGAAATGCCGAGCGAGGTCGGGCTTTGATTCACTGGGGATATTCCCTTTGATTTACTGAGGATTTCGCTGGGGAATCCCTTGAAAGAAGTCCAATGTGGGATAAACATATGTCATGTTTAACACTGGGGATAATGATTGGATGCCGAGCAAGGTCGGGCTTTGATTGTAGTGTGGGTGCCGAGCGAGGTCGGGCTTTTTGTAATGGATGCCGAGCGAGGTCGGGCTTTGGATGATTTGATGCCGAGCGAGGTCGGACTTTTTGTGATGTGGGGGCCGAGCGAGGTCGGGCTTTTTGTAATGTGGGTGCCGAGCGAGGTCGGGCTTTTTGTGATGTGGGTGCCGAGCGAGGTCGGGCTTTTTGTGATGTGGGTGCCGAGCGAGGTCGGGCTTTTTGAATGGTTGTGTACCGAGCATGGTCGGGATTTGTGAATGGTTGAGCGCCAAGCATGGTTGGGCTTTGGTTTGATATTGTGGGTGCCAATGAGAATTGGGCTTTTGTTGGTAATGAGGATTGGTCGGAAATTCCCGAATGCATGGTTCCTATGAGATTTGCACATGCAATTTTGATGTTCCCATTAATCCCAGATTGCACCAAAAATTTGAAACAAATACCAAACACAAAATTTATATCGTACAGCTCAAGTTAAAAATATGTTTATCAATGAACCAACCTAACACTCATTTAAGTAAATGAATTGAATATTAATGTGAGGGGTATTGAACACTCATCCGGCAAGTTTGCTAACATTCCGATCGAGTTATGTGTCCATCTAATCATTGTTTCTAAAAGCACGAAAGCATTGATCACAAGGTCTTCGAGGGTTGTAATTTGGCTTGGTTATAAAAGAAATGTCATATGTGGGGAAATTGAATTCAAATGGCCAAGCAAGAGGAACATTCTTTCTATATTACACCCTTCCTCCTTTATTCAATCACAACTCTTGGTGATTTACAAATGTTTTTCTTTGATCCTTGACAACTTTTTGATTTAGAGATTTTCTCTTTTTCTCCTTTTTCTTTTTCTTTTCTTTCTTTTTTTTGTTCTTGTTGTCAAGATCAATTTACAAAATTCACCATTTCTTGACATTCACAACTTCCTTTTTTCAACTTAATCAAAGATGATACCCTAATTGAATGTTCCTTCCTCTTTCGGCAAAGGACAATAATCATGAAGGTTAAGGGTTCAAAAATGAAAGTGAAAATATCAGAATTCAATAATGATTTAACTATGAACTGAAATTTTTTTTTACAAACTCCGGCAATTTCATTAAGCAATTGAGCTTATGAGAATTGGCAGTCCATAGTTAATGATTCTGATTCATTAGGCTCAAAGGGGTTAACAAATGCTCACTTCTCACAGGGTGGGCTATTTGTGGTCAAGTGTTTTCACTCATTTTCAAGAAATGCCTTGATCCTATCAATGCCTTCGTACAATCTAAAACAACGCTCAGATTTAACATAACAAAATCGAGTTTAAACAAAAAAAAATAAAAATGCCGGTCTCCTGCATATATATAATGATTTTGAGGATTCCTCACTTTTTGGCTGGTTCTAAATGGTTCACCGAATAAACATATTAAAAACGCAAGTTGCATGATATAACCTTTGTACTAAGTACGTATTCTCCTTTCAAGTTTAATCATGGAAAAAACAGGAAACATGTATCTTAGCTTTGCGCAAATTAATCAAATTTTCATCACTACCATGCATTTGTGGTTTGAATCATTGGATCAATCCATATGATGTGATTGGTTGCCGATCAAGGTCGGGCTTTGATTGTGGATTGTGCCAATGATGATTGGACTTTTGTCGGAAATTGTATTTGTGAAGTCGCCATTGAAAATTGGACTCTTATAGGAGATTGAGGAATGCCAATGACGACTGGGTTTTTTGTGAATTGGGGAAAAGGCCGCAGTAGCCTGGGGGAAGGTAACCTCGGGTTGAGGTACCGAAATCTCTTGAAGAGTAGTGGGAATAGGGATGAATTCCTCACCAAAGTCGAGCGACATGCCCCATGTACAAACGGGGGAATAGCTGCCCCTTGTTATATGTGCGGTTTGCCTTGGGACGTCGAGCCACTTTCCTTAATGGGATGACACGTAGTGTTGCGAATGAAATGCGAACACTGACGACTCAATTCGGATTGTAAAAAATCCTTAGGGTAAAAAGGAAAAGGAGTTTTGGACTCGAAGATGGACGTATGCATGATAATGAATGATGTATGCAAATGCATGAAAAAAATTTTGTTTTGCTTTACAAGGAAATTAAAAAGTGCAATTAATTTCCTATAAAGCAAAGTGATATGCGAAAATTATTTTCATGCATGTAAATGTATGGTATGCATATGTATGTTCAAAATTTCCCCCATCCTCACGTGTAGGCTCTAAAGATGAGATTTTCTAAAAAGGTCCCTAGAGATCGCGGACCTCACAAGGAACTATTGTCGTCAATTGCAAATGCTCGCAAGACCTCAATATATTCCAAGTGAAATCTACTCTAGGCGGGGTTTTCGCATCTTCCCTTCAAGACATACGTCAAGTGGGCCTCCGCTACGCAACCCCATCCTATCTTAATTTTCTCTCAAGCTCGGGAATAGAGCCTCACACGTCCGGCATTAACCTGAACAATGTGGAGTAACATCGCTCAAGTAACCCCACAACATATATAATATAAAGCAATATGAAACATATACATATAAAGCGAGAAAAAATAAACAAATAATGATGATAAGGCATAAGCGTGCAAGCAAAATAAAACATTCTAGCCTAAAAGCCGACTAAGATAGGCTTGACTTATCATACACGAAAACAAAGTGTTTAAGTGTAGTCCCCAGTGAAGTCGCCATTTCTGTCGCGTCGAATTTCGGATGTCAAGCTATTGACTAGCATTGAATCACTAAATTTAAATCACGACTGAACTTTTAATTTTTCGGGGAAAAAGGAAAAAAGTTCGAAATTACCTTGAGAAAAAGATTTTAGGTTCGAAAGTCGATTATGCGAGGGGAAGGTATTAGCACCCCTCACATCCGTTGTACTCAACGGAAACCTCTTAGTTAACTTAGGCTAAAAATGTTTTTGACGTTTTGCTTGCATGCTTAATCATATATGTATATAAAGGAAAAAAGAAAATGTGATATGTATATGAAAGAGATAAAAACAAATGAAAGAGAAAAGAAAAAAAGATTTTTTAATAATGGGCTTGACAAGATGACGATCTTGCTCCTACGTATCTCCCGGTAGTCGGAGAATTCAAAGCGTACGTAGTTCTTGAGAAAGAATTGTTTAAAAACGCACAAAGGCGTAAAAAGCTTTAAAAGGTGAAAGACAGACGCTAAGGCGATAAACTCGCGCAAGGCGTAAATGTTTAAGGAAAAAAGACAGACGCCCAGAGGCGTAAAAGGTTTGAAAATAAAGACAACGCACGGAGGCGTACAATGTTGAAAAATAAAAGACAAACGCACGGAGGCGTTAAATTCGCGCAAGGCGTAAAAAGGTTGAAAATAAACGCGCAAAGGCGCGAAAGGTTCGGATTGACCACAAGGGCCAAAATGACAAACGCACGAAGGCGTACAATGTTTGAATTGACCACGGGGGACCAAGAAAAGTTTAAAATGGTCACGGGGGACCAAGAAAAGTTGGATTGGTCACGAGGGACCAAGAAAGGTTCAAATTGGTCGCGAGGGACCAAGAAATGTTAAAATTGGTCGCGAGGGACCAAGAAAGGTTCAAATTGGCGCGAGGGACCAAGAAATGTTAAAATTGGTCACGAGGGACCAAGAAAGGTTCAATTTGGCCGCGAGGGACCATGAAATGTTAAAATTGGTCGCGAGGGACCAAGAAAGGTTCAAATTGGTCGCGAGGGACCAAGAAATGTTAAAATTGGTCGCGAGGGACCAAGAAAGGTTCAATTTGGCCGCGAGGGACCAAGAAATGTTAAAATTGGTCGCGAGGGACCGAGAAAGGTTCAATTTGGTCGCGAGGGACCAAGAAAGGTTCAAATTGGTCGCGAGGGACCAAGAAATGTTAAAATTGGTCGCGAGGGACCGAGAAAGGTTAAAGTGCGTTGGACGCGCTGAAAATAGAATGACGATTGTCCGAGCAACGAGACATACGTCAAGCATTCGTACAACCGGGGAAAGGAGAGACATACGTCAAACCACCCTTTTTCATTCAAGTTTTATTTGAAATTGAGAAAACGTATTTTTTGGGGAAGCTAGAAAAGAATGACGATCGTCTAAGCAACGAGACATACGTCAAGTGTTTATCCGATCGGGGAAAGGAGAGACATACGTCAAACCACCCTTTTTCATTCAAGTTTCGCTTGAATTTTAAGAAAAAAAACGTAAATTGTCAAAACGCTCGTTTTTTTAGAACTCAAATGAAAAGAAAAGAAATTGTTCAAATTAGTTGTTGCAACCAAAATGAACAAGCTTGTTGTTTATTGAAACAAGAAAGAAAATGTTTTTGTTGTTTTCGTTGATTTTTGTTTGGTTGGTTTGGAAGGACAAGGTCCTTTGCCTACATACCCAAATGGGATCAAAACCGATGTAGTTCGGGCTAAAAAACCCGAGTGATTTGTTATGTTGTTTTTAAAGCTTGAAAATGTTTGTGAAAGATAAAATGAGCCAAAGTGGCGAGTGAATGAAGTTTGATTTATTTTAATTGCAAAAATAAAGTCTAATATGATTAAGATTGATTGAAGTTTGATTAAAAGAAAGTTGCTTGGTTTGAAATCCAAGGCTTTGTTAATGAAGAATATTTTTTGATGAAGTTTTTGAATATTTGAAATGTTTTTGGTTTTTTTTATGATTTTTTACTTGGAGTTAAAAAGAAAATAAGTGCGATGAAATAAGTTAAACGCGAGAGAAATAAATAAATAAACGATTGTTGGATCGAAATAAAAAGATTTTTTGTTTTTGGATTATGAATTAAACTAAGAAAAATGAAAAATAATGCAATGCATATTTATATATATATGTTCCTAAATGTATATGCTAATAACATAAAAAGATGCAAGATAAAATGAACAAAATAGAAATAAATAAATAAATGCATGAGATAATATGATAGGTAAATAAATAAATGAGATGTTAAAAAATAATAAAACAATAAAAGGAAATAATAATAAAAAGAAAAAAAATAAAATTTGCAAAGAAAATAAAAGAAATAAAATTAGGGAGGTGTAAAAACTAAAACTGGGGGTACAAGAAGTAAAAAATAAATCAGATTGAAAGAGAAAGGCCCAAAATGTCTTGGGCCTGCGTAAATTAATCTGGGCCGTCTGATTAATCAGACGGCCCTGATCTAATCACAGGAGAAACAAACCTGAACCGTATGATGTGAAATCAGAGGGCCAGGAGGACGTGGGTGTACGCTAACGCGTACACCCTCACGCACTGAATCAGGGAGGAGTATATATACTCTCTCCCTTCACAAAATTTCATTTCCAACTTTTCTTTCTCACTCTTCTTCCTCTCTCTAGGCCGAAATTCTCTCTTCTCCTCCCCCCTTTCTCTCTTGGCCGCCGGTGATGTATTCTGGCGTGGTGGCCGCCGGCCTAAGTGGCGGCGCCACCGTGCCGGAGAGCAAAACTCTCCCTTTTTCAAAAAAAACACATTTTTCCTACATCCTTTTCCTCCCTCATCTCAAATCCGAAATTATTTTTCTCAAATCTTCCCTCAAAAAACCTAGATCTAGGTTTTAAAAAATCAAAAAAAAGTCTACCTTTTTCCCTTCTTTGTGTTCGGTTTTGCTGGCTGGGCTTTTGGGTGTTTTACGCGTGTATGGTTGGCTTGCTTGCTGTTCTTGTGCGTGTGTGTTGTTTGGGGGCTAAGTCGTGTGGGTTTGGGACGTGGGTTGGCTTGTGTTGTTGGTGGGTGTGTGCGTGCGTGTAGCTAGGTGAGGGTTGTGTGGGTGAGTTTTGTGTGGGCTTGCGTGCGTAAATTGCTGGTGATGGGGTGGTGAGTTTGTGCTGTGTGTGATTTGTGGGGTTTTGTTACTGCTGGGACGTGGGGGGGTTGTGGTAGGCTTTTGTGTTTGTGAGTTTGGGCTGTTTATGTGTGGTGTTGGGTTTATTTTTGCCTTGCTGTGTTGTGGTGGTGGTAGTGTTAGGGGGGCGTGAGTTTATGTTGCTGTTGCTGTTTGTGTTGTTTTTGTGTTGTGAAAAAATCTGTTTTGCTTTAAAATTTTTCCTCTCAAAATTTCTCTCCTTTTTCTTGTGTTCTGGTGATCCTGTTTTATAGAGCAAATTTGAGCTGCTTGATGACTCTTGCAAGTTGGGTTTTTCTGCAGATTTGGGATAAGATTTTTGAGGATTGGGATGGATTTGTGATGATGAACAATGATGAAAAAAACTGGTGAAAGGGGGCGCCCTGCAGTGCTGTGTTGACTTGGACTTGGACCAAAAATAAAATAAAAAATAAAAAATAATAATAATAATAGTAATAAATAATAATAATGATAAATAATAAAAAAGGAAATAAATAAAATGGTAATAATAGTAAAATTAATGATAATAAAAACTGAAATTAATAGTAAAAATAAAAAGTAATAAAATAAAATAAATAAACGAGACAAAAAATGACATGAGGTATTTTAAAATACCTCCCTGCCGAAATTTCGTCTGAAACGACGAAAATTCTCGGCCTTTTAAAAAAAATGCGTAAAACGAGACAATAAGTAAAACGAGACGAAAATGGGTCAAAAAATGGGGTATGACAAATCCTAACACCTTCTATGTCCTATTACTCTACTATTTATTTATTAAGTTTTTAAAATGTTGAGTAGTGTAGTAAAGAAAAAGGTTAAACCCTAACTTAAGACGATAATCGACGTTGAACGGTTTATGATATCACGTTAATCCCTGTGGAACGATATAAAAACGATACTTGCTTTTGACTAACATCAACCTACTGTTGGCAACCACGGGGAAAACCTAGGGTCGCCGTGCCTACTCTTGGCAATCTTGGGGATTCCTACGATCGCCGTCTTTCTCTACATATTTCGCGATCAAGGGGAAACCTAGGATCGCTATTGTCTCAATCTTATCTTATACTTATCATAATCTCATCTTTAACTTAAACTCATACTTAGTGATCTGGGGACTTCCTAGGATCACTTTCTTTCTCTGCTGACTAATCATCATAGTCTCATAATAATTCATAAGTATTAATATACAATCATTCTTAATTATAAAGTTAGTAAGTCAGCGTTGAACAAACAATATTATCTGAGTTCATTTTACGGAGTGCATCCGGGTGGAGTAACCCCGAAGTACATCTCCCTTCTTACCGGTGAAAATTCCTATCATATCAGGCTAACACCAGACTCCTCTTTCTTTTGTGTGGCTGCCCTCGCGAGCAGTAACTTCACCGTCCCAGCTGCCATTTAAGGCGGTAACTTCACCGGAACCCCCTGTATTCTAACTAACGAGACTACATGAGACACATTAATTTTCTTGACTTGGATGTGTAGCTGCCCTCACGAGCGGTAACTTCACCGTTCCAGCTGCCATTTAAGGCGGTAACTTCACCGGAACCCCCTGTATACTAACTAACGAGCCTACAGGAGACACATCTAGTCATTTAATTACTTTGTTCTTATTCTTTGTGTGTGTGTGTGTATATATATATATATATATCTTATAACTTTAACTTATGCATATCTGATGCATTCTTGAATAATTCATTCTTAATTGCTTAACCTATGAAAAGGTTCTTAACTCTGAACTTAAAATCATTCTTGTGCTTAGTACATGATGAGTACCATTCTAAATCTCTTTAACCTATCAAGGTTCTTGACTTATCGTTCTCATAAGCCATTATCTAAAGGTTGGGAACTAAGCCCATATATCTTACTTGATAGCTTAGGGTTTAATCTACCCATTGTCATATTGACACTTGATTCTTATGAGGTTAAACCTCAATGTTATGTGAAGTTTCTAACCCCACTCTCATGCTAATACAAGGTATACTATGATCCATTCTTCCATTACTAAATGCATAAAGGCATACTGGCACTGTGCGGATGGTTTCTGGCCTTAAAACAAGTTTTCAAAAATGGAGTGGCATTCTGCTCCCATCGTGGCACGACAGGATCCCATCGTGGCACGATGGCATACTGATCCTTATGATCATGGCACGATGGGTGCCATCGTACGGCACGATAAATCCAGGGGTGCCAGGCCCTGTAGCTGTTCCAGAAAGTTCAAAAACGGGTTTTCAATCCCAACACAGTCCAGCAAGCATTTATACATCAAAATCAAAGGTTTTTAACACATAAGATCATAGCATATCATGTATTAACAAAAGGGAAACTAACTTATGCAAATCTAGCTTAAAATCATTCATGATTTCCTTTCCTCTCTAAGCCACAAAACTACCCAAAAAGGGGGTAAGATTCATAGGGAGCTCACCTTGATTTAGCTAGCTTTGATCCTTGTCAAGCTTCCAATCACCAAACCCTAGCTTGATCCATCTTCTTTCTTTAATTCCTTGCCAAACCCTAGCTTTCCAATCCCTTTATCCTTTCTTGTTTCCTTGACCTCCAATGGCTCAAGAGTTCTCAAAATTGGTGCTTGCTCATAAATTTAACCATATAGGAGGATGATTAAGTGAAGATTGAGGTGAGGAGGAGGAGAGGATGGCGTGGGAGAAGAGTAGAGAGAATGGGAGAAATGAAGTGAAAATATCTTGTTTTCCTATTTTAAACAAATCCTCCCATTTCAAATAATTTCCATTTTGTCATTGCCACATAATTACTAAATTGCCATGCTTGCTAAATAAGTTTCCAACACTAATAACTGATACTCATAAGCGGGATATTACAAAGGATATGATCCCTATCGTTAGGAAGAGGAAGGGAAACATCAGGAAATTCGAGTTTGTTTTTCCCTATCATTGCGTGCTGCAGAGATCTGGCTTGAGCTTGGTAATTGTTCCCGCTAGAATTCAAAATCGGAATAATTTCCATTCTAGAACTAGAAGGACCTTTGCTGAGATAAAGGCTGAACAAGCTATTCTGATTCTATGTTGGATCTAGATTTGCTGCATTGGATTGTTTTCCCTGTCAAAAATGGGCTAGTTCAGACAGGTAACCACTGGGTCGGATCCCATTGGAATGTGTTTTATACTCAAACAAAAGGACTTCACTTGCTGAATATCTACAAGATGTTAAGAAACTTAAGACTTCATAAGAAACACAAAGTCACACAATCAAGGGATCTCAGACATTCGATAAAGATCAAATGGCTTGAATTTGACTTCATTAAATCAGCTTTAAATTAACTCAAAATATGAATTATCCCATATTTATTAAATATTCGATATTCGGTATTGATAGGTCTATTTCCATCTAAAGGGCCCTATAAGGAAACAATTTTCCAGCAGACTCACTGCAGTATAAACCCATATATTCATTGTAGTCAATAATACTAAAACATTAGATAAAGGTCAGAACACCCACAAGAAAATTGTTTGCCACTGCCTTAATGTACTTATACAAACAACAAAGACTCGAATGTCCAATGTTATTTACTGTTGTTATATGATATATGGACTTTAAACTTTGTTAATTTTTTAATATTTTGCAGTCAAATACTGACACAAGAATTGGTGCACAAACGGTTGGAAAAGTACTTCTCAAAGCCAGAGGCTTGTTTACAGAAGATTATTGGTATTGGATCTGCATTGGAGCCTTGGTTAGGTTTTCTCTTGTCTTCAACCTTCTCTTCATCCTCTCATTGACTTATTTGAATCATAAGTTATAAGTATTTTCTGATTTCCCATGCCTGTAAGTTTCTCTTTAATGAAATGATGGTCTATCTCAATGTCATGATGAACATGATTATGAGAAATACTGATATTGTCACAAACAACTTAATAGGGCGTTCATATTGTATCTGCAAATCTTCTAGCACAAGTTTCATCCATAATAGTTATGAAATTTCTTGTGCTATATCGCTAAATTAATTCTTCCTTAGCACTTGATCGAGCCACTACATTCTGCCTCGGAAAATTTAATTTGGTTATAAATATATAATACGACAAATAAATTATAGATATTTGTTTAGCTTAATTGGTTATTTAAAAAGCCTCAAATACTCTTGTTCTTGGGTTCAAATATTGGTCTGTACAAAATTGATTTTTTTTACAAGTGTGTTCAGATGTCCGCTCTTTTTGTTGCGCTAATGCATATAAATTACTAATAATAGGTTTTATATTATTTTTATTTTGAAGTGTGTTCAGACGTCCGCTCTTTTTGTTGTGCTAATGCGTATAAATTACTAACAATAGTTATTATATTATTTTTATTTGGATTAAAATTATTTTGATTTTTGTTAAAAGTATAGGTAGATATTTTCACTTTCATATTGTAACAAACTATAATTATCTTTTTGAATGACACCAATACAACAAATATAGTATAAATTATTATCTTTTTGAATGACGCCAACAATAAAATATTTTCTAGGCAAATTTGTTTAAGGGTAAAATAGGAAGTGAAAAAGTTAGTCCAAAATCATGTATTCCCTTTATGGTATAAAATAGATTTTCTTTAAAATATATATTTTAAAATGCCTCATTAAAAATTTTGATTTAGGCCTCAAGCATGAAACAAAACAACTTTATATTCTACATGTTTTTTGATCCTTTTTTTTTCTTTAGAAAACAAAAAGGGTGGTAAATTTTACATTTTGTGAGTTTTAGATCTTTGAGTTTTGATTCAATTTATGGGAGACCATATACTTGTGGTCAATATGGTCTTTGTGTTGAAGTTGTTGTGAATGTTGGAGTTTGTCTTCTTATTTGAGATTGTATGTTAATGTTTCTTTCCTCTTTCTTGACAAAGAGATTGTACGTTGTTTTTTTTATTTGTTTGTGTATTATATATGTTATCCAATTATATGGAAATGCTAATCCTACAAAAATGAGTTATAGAATCAAAATATGTTGTCATACACCAAAGAACTCAAGTGTAGCCCACCCAAACTAGGTTACTATTCCAAGCACACATTTTCCCTTACATCCAAAATACAAAATATACTATTGAAACTATTTACAGCTATTTTGCTCCTTTGCATTTTCAATTAAAGTCATAATTCCTTTACTATTGCTATTGGGGACCAGCTGCCAAACCAAACTTGACTGAGATATTTTCTCTCTAAAACATATACAAAATTTCCTCACATGAGAAGTGTTTACATGTATATATAAACAGTAACTTCTCCCAACTGATATTTAAGAGGGAAAAAAGGGATTGCGCAAAACTATGCGTTGAATATGATGGGGTGCCATACCGTACAAATTAAAGGTCTGGATGATGGCAAGACGAGGGACGGAGACGAGGGACGGTGGAAAGCATGAGGGGATGGTGGAAAGTAGAAAGAAAACAGAATAAAAGAGGGGTTTCATCATATGCTGATTCAATTTATTGGTCCTTTTTTATGTTTTTTTTCACCGTGCGAATTAGATCATGCCAAAAACGAGTGTCAGCTTTGCATATAGATACATTTCACCACCACCACCACCACACCATCACTTAATCAATTAGATAAACCGTACCTATTTTTCATGTCCTACCTAGACCTCAAAACTAAATGTCATATCAAATTATATAATATAAATTCAAAATTAGTTTTCAAACATGTAAGACAATACTCACATCACTTAGTTTTATTTCTGTTATGCTGGATTTAAATTTAAGGTGTTTTTATGATTTTGTTATTAGGAACTACAACATGTTTGATTCTCAATGCAGAACAGACCAGTGCATTGTTCTTTCAGATCATTTGTGATCCAAATGGACCTAAAATCCTTTCAGATAGTTTTCAATATCCATTTCTCTGTCTCAACTTCCAAATCTAAACAAATACTTGCAGGGCTCTTACTCATATGGATTGTTACTTACTCTACCACGGGAAACAATGCTTGCTTGTGCTAGTTTATCAATTTGTTTTGTCATCAGTTACAAAATCCTGAGGAGCAACAATCTTTGCCTTATCACAGATTCACGGTGAAGGCATTCTTCTGATTCAGTTTCTGTTCATCTTTAGCAACAATCCTGAGGAATAAATAAAACCCTTTAACAAAAAGAAAAATACCCAGATATAAACCACACACACCAAACCCGAAAATCATAATGCTCTGATGGTTCTAGGACTTGGGTCTCTCTCTTGGGCGGGGCATCAAGTACATGTATCTTTACAAATTAACCCTTCTAAATCCTGGAGTAGATCCCAAAGAAATCCCACCAACAGCTGGAATGATAAAAACAAATTGAAGACGTTCAATATTTCTTGTTGTAATGGTTTGCAGAGAAAAAAAAAACATTGTAACAAAGAGCCATAACAATAGAAAGTGCACAATTACAACAAATAGTATTAAGAGTGGGAGAGAAATTTAAAAACAAACCTAGAATCCAGCGTAGATTACTAATATCAATATGTTGAATGTGAGATATTTTTGGCCAGTCCTCTCCTGTTTCCCGTTTACACCGTATCTCCAACTCATGAAATTGATAAATCGACAAAGTTTTCAAACCAGTAAGGCTTTGAATGCTCGCCGGAAGACAAATCAACTTCTGACAATCCCAAATAATTAGTCTCTGAAGCGAACTAAGGTTTCCTAAAGAGTCTGGTAAGGATGTCAGGTTTGGAAGATATGTCAATACTAACGATTGAAGCGAACTAAGGTTTTCTAAAGAGTCAGGTAAGAATGTCAAGTTTGGAAGATTCCGCAACGTTAACGATTGAAGGGCAGTAACATCTTGTAAAGCCTCACCCAAACCTTCTATTTCTGAGCAATCCTCAATAGTCAATTTCTTAAGAGAAGTGAGGTTTCTTAGCATCCCATCTGGAAAACATTTTAGCTCTTCTATATCTTCAAAATTAAGGGATTCAAGACTACCAAGTTTATGAATTGAACTTAGTAAATCATGGTTGCATTTCCCTTCTATAACCATATCTTTGAGAGATGGAAGGCAAGGCAAGCCCAACAAATTAGGACATCTTCTTATTTCAAGATTGAAAAGTTGCGGGAACATATTTTCACTATCCTCCCTTGATAACCTTGTCAGGTTTGGCAGCTGGTACAGTTTTAGAACTTTTAGAGAAGGCAATTTCCCCAATTGTGGGAGGTGTAAACATCTTTTGCAATGATAGAGATATAATGATTGTAAATGTTTTAAAGAAGGACTAGACATCCATTCTGGGAAATGGGAACCTGTATATCCTTGCACACCCAATTGTTGAAGCTGTTGGGAATAAGGTTGAAGCACTTCAAGAATCTGCTCCACATTTTCCTGCAATTGGGACTCCTCATCCCATGACAATCGCAAATTGTTCACGTGCTTACTCAACATGTTGGCTTCTTTAGCATCTTCCACACTTTTCACCCTCTCAAGGTTCTTGATGTAAAGCTCTCCTTTAAGATTTAATTGTCCTAACTCTGCCAAAAGGAACCCTCTTTTCTTTCCAACTACATACATGCTCAAAGTTCTCAAGGAAGTCAACTTCCCTATTTGGGGAGGTAAACTTGATAGTCCCATGCAACAATTCAAGGATAGATGTTGTAGAGCTTTCAAGTTTATCAAATTATTAGGCAATTTTCGGAGTCTATGACAATGGTCTAATTTCAAAATTTGTAAATTCCACAACTTACATATGGATTCTGGAAGAGTTTCAAACTGACCTTGAGAAAGATCCAAGTACCTTAAACACTTCAGATGACTGATTGAAGATGACACTTTAGATAAAGTCACCTTAAGCACATGTAAAGAACGAAAATTAAATACATTGGATGGAGAATACACTGCAACATCAGATGAACTTGTGTAGGTCCTTAGTGATTTGACGCTACGTATCCAGATTGAATATACACTAGTTGAAATCGTCCTTTTATCTGAGAGATAGCGGATTCTTTCTAATGTACTAGGAATGTCATCGTTTTTTGTAATGCAACACACCTCTTCTGAAATTGACTGAGCGAGATCATGAACAAGATCGTGCATCTTGAAACTTATAATTTCGCCAAATACATCTCTCTCAAAATCTTGAAAAAATGATCTCCAATATAGTTCATTCCACACCTCATTACCGATATCTTCCCCGTCCAATATTTTATTGGACGAAATAAAGCCATTAGCCATCCAAAGCTCAATTAGTAACTGCTTGCTAATTCTTTCATTTTTGGGAAATAGCGCACAGAAGGCAAAACATTGTCTTAGTTTAACTGGCAAATTCAAGTAACTTAATCTCATTACAGGCATGACATTATTTTCATCTTGTAACCTCCATAGTTTGCTTTCCTTGACATAGCGCCACTCCTTTTCCTCTCTTTTAAAGCGCAAGAAACTTCCTAATGCTATTGCTGCAAGAGGCACTCCCCCACACTTTTTTATTATCTCATTTCCTATGACCTCAAGCTCTGCTTGTGCTACCTCATTTGGTCCAAAAGGTCTTTCTTTAAACAATTTCCAACAATCTTTGTCGGATAGCCTTGATATATCATGCGGATGTATTGTTCGCATGATTTCTGCTACCTTCGCAAGACGAGTGGTGACCAAAATTGAAGCACCCTTTCCTCCACAAGCCAATACAGATCTCAACTTCCGCCAATTCTCTTGATTATCGTCCCACACATCATCCAATACAAGCAAAAATCTTTTTCCTTGAAGTAGATCTTGAAGTCTTCTTTGCAGTGTATCTAGATCCAAATTGCCACATGACTTCTTAGTTGCCGCTTCGATGATCGCTTTAGTCATTCTCTTCAAACTAAAATCTTCTGAAACACAAACCCAAATTCTTGGCTCAAAGTGTTTGACCACCCTCTCATGATTGAAGATAAGTTGGGCAAGTGTTGTTTTTCCAAGTCCACCTAGACCAACAATTGGATAGACGGACAAATCCTCCAAACAAAAAGCATAGTCAACCAAAAAATCTACAATTTTTTTCTCATCTTTATCTCTTCCATATACTTGAGGCTGAGAAATGATTGAGGTGGTTTGACGCCAGTCAAGGAATCCACTTCTCTTCTCTCTAACTGTCTCGGTCAAATGAAACCTGGTCTTTTCATCTGCTATTTCATTTAACCTCTCTCGTATGCTCTGCATTTTCTTAGCAATTTTGTAATGGAAAGCAACTTGCTTTGGACGAAGAGAAGACAAACAAGAGCTTTGTAGGTTATGAGGTAGTCCACCCTTGGATCCTTTGTACTCCAACTCTAGTGCTTTGGTGGCACACTCGTCCAAGATATCATCGAGGACGTAAGCAGCATCTTTAAGCTTAAGCAACCAATCCTTGATAGCTTTGTCAGTGAATTGTTTCTCTTCAGCATCTTCAAGAGTAGCCTTGATTGTAGTGATCAAGCTTGAAAGACTTTCGAAGTCTTTTTCGAAACCAAGAAACAGGCCAAGCTTCTTCTGAACGAGTGAGTTTAAATTGTCAAGGAGAGTTTCAAGCACAGCTTCAGCCATTTTCTTAGTTGTAACTCGCAAAATCAAAGTACTGGTTTGTTTTTATGACTTAGAAATGTAGTGTGGTAGTATGAAATAAGATTAACAATAAGGATTGGTATATGGTAGAAAAAGTTTTGGAGTTTCGCTTCAGGTTTATACTTTTTTTTCTTTATGGAAGTTTTGTCGAAACAACCAAATGAAAATGATAGGTGAGAAAATAAAACACTGAAATAACAAAAGTTGAATTGTAAAATGAATATGATAAGTGAGGTTGTAATGTATTGTATGATGCGAGATAATTCAGAAGGACAAGTTTTACGTCCTTTTATATTATGAACAAAAGTTGAAAACCAATATAATTGAAGCAATACTATTGGAACAATTTGTGAAGCAAGCCATGGTTTTCTCAACTATTAAGGAAGGGATCACTTGTGAAACAATGTTTTCGTTAGGTATAGATGCTAAAGATGGATTCCACACATTGTGTGTTTTGGATGGAGGAATGCTTTGAGATAATGTAATGCTTTGAGGAAATTTAAATACTTTTAGATGAATTTCATTGTTTGGATGATAATTTAGAGAATTTTCAAAATGATGGAAATTTATGAAGTATTTTGTTCAAGTTAAATTTTGAAAATTTCAAATGACACATAAAAGTTAAGAATTTCAAATTTTTTCATTCTTATAATTTTTCAAATTTTGGTCCTCAAATTTTTCAAATTGACCTCAATAAGTTTTCAAAAATTGCAAATTGACCCCTATTTTTTGGAATCAATTTTTTTCAAAATTATAAAATGACCCCTCAAAATTTTCAAATTTTGCAAATTGAGCCCAAATTTCATTTATCAGATTTGGCCCAAAAAATTAAAATTTATAAAAGTTGCCCAAAAATGATGATAATGAAATTTTTTATTACTCCATCCAAACAAGAATATTTAGAAATAAAGACAATTTAATTGAATCATTTGAATTGCCTAAAATTCTAAATTATTTAAAATTTCCTAATTACCTCATCCAAACACACTCAGATTCCTCCACTTGATATGAATTATATGCCTTGCCTCATGTTTTCTTTTTGTTATGCTCGATTCCAATTAAAGGCTTAAACTAGTTTTTAGTCCCTATTAAGGGTTTTCTTTCTGTGTATATTTGGACCACCACTTCAAGTAATAGACTTATCTATGGAAAAGTTGGATTCCTCCACTTGATATGAATTATATGCCTTGCCTCATCTTTTCTTTTTGTCATGCTCGATTCCAATTAAGATGGTTAGATATGAATTGGGGTAGTATAAACCAAGAACATTGATAACAAGGATTGGTGTCTGGTGGAAAAAGTTTTGCGTTATTTATATTTACATTTAAACAAAGTAACTCTTCAATCCGGTAAAAAATAGTAACTTGTAATTTAAGTTAGTTATTAGTTTTTTTTACCAGAATTTGTTATTGATTACTAGCGTGGAGACGGACACTCCCATCTGTCAATTTAATTATTTTATTTAATATTCGTATCTACTTCTACTATCTATATATATATATATGTTAAAGTAAGGTTATTCTTATTGACAATTTACAAGTGGCATCACCTTATGCGTTCAATTTTCCTCTTATTTTATTTTGCATATATACATATATATCAACAAACCAAATTTTATTTTTTATTTTATTTTTCCATACATATCCCAACAAACTCATACAATTAACTAGGGGTGGCAAAGCGGGTCCAACTCGCCGGCCCGGCCCGTTTAGCACTATATTTTTGGCGGGCTGAGTCAAAGTTTTGAACTCTCTTTCAATAGTTGGCTCAACCCGATTAACCCATTGAAAAAAACGAGGCGGGCGTGGGGCGGGGTGGGACGGTCGGTCCGCTTAACTCGTTTTACTTTTTTTTGACTTATTTTATCCTTTTGAATTTATTTTGGTTGTTGGATTTATTTTAGGATTTGTTTTATGTTGCGGATTTGTTTTATTTTGGCGGATTTTCCTTATTTTGCTATTAAGTACTACATCCGTTCCTAATTATAAGACCCTTTTGAGAATATTTGTTGTCCTTTTTTATAAGACCCTTTTGCTATTTCCAATTAAATTAATTATTTCTTTACCTACATACCCCTATTTATTATACATATTTTTCTTCGGTCAACGATAAATAGCATGTTGAAAACATAAATTAAATATCTCTCTTAAAGGAAAAAATTGTAAAAACAATAGTAATTACAAACAAATTTAATACAAACATCAACTTTCTTAATTCCCGTGATTTTGTCAAAAGGCTATTATATTTAGGGACGGTGTAGTATGATGTTGAGTTTGGCAATTTGTTAATTGTCTTGTTTTTACCCCAATTTATTCGATGCCTATTCTTTTATATTTTTTAAGATAAAAGCAGTATAGTTTTTTTTTTGTAACAATTAAGTTGTAAAAAAATGAATTAAAAAAATTGTTTTTTTCTCTTAAAAAATTGTTTTTTGTTTGGCAGGGTGAGATTTTGAACTTGGTCACCTAATTTGACCCGGCTCGTCTAGTCCCGTTTTAAGCGGACCTAAACGGGGCGGGCCGGCGCGCTTTTCCATCCCTACAATTAACTATTCAAATCTTTTTCATACTCTTTAAAAAAAAAATCTTTTTCATATATATGCATCCATTTCCTCCTTCTTTATTTTCTACGATTTTAATATTTTTTTAATAATACGAATTATCCACACATCCCCTTTTGTAGGTTTTTTTTAATTATTCAATTCATATGTTCTATATATAACAAATTGAAGGTTCAATCCCTCCATTTTTTAAAAGTGTGTCATTGCTACGGTTGTCAAAGAATAAGTTTTCAGAATCTCAGATGTTCTTATGTACTAACAATTCAGTTGATAGATTGCTCGTATTGGATCTATCAAAGAGTGAAATTATCAAGGCATCTTCCAGATTGTTGGAATTTCTAGATTTAAGTGACAATTATTTGTCTGGTGAAGTTCCATCCTCAATGGGATCACTACTTGAACTTAAGGTATTAATATTGCCCAACAATAGCTTAACAGGGAAGTTACCTTTCTCATTGAAAAATTGCACAAAGTTGGTCATGCTTGATCTTGGTGATAACAGATTCTCAGGACCAATACCATATTGATTAGGACAACATTTACAAATGTTAAGCTTACGAAGAAACAAATTCTATGGAAGTCTTCAGCAGATTCTTTGTGACTTGACCAAAATTCAGTTGTTGGATCTCTCAGAAAACAATCTATCTGGACAAATTTTTAGATGCTTGAAGAATTTTTCCGCAATGTCTCAGAATTCAGTTGTGAAACCATAGACCCGTTTTATTTTATTACCCAATCGGACATGAATTTTCCTATTCCTATCAAGGCTATGATTTGGTTGCATTGTTGATGTGGAAAGGTACAAAACGACTGTTCAAGAATATCAGCTCATTTTGAGGAGCATTGATCTATCAAGCAATCAATTAACAGGAGATATTCCAGAAGAAATAAGAAACTTGATAGAATTGGTGTCACTGAATTTATCAAGCAACAAATTGGCTGGAAAAATTACTTCAAAGATTGGAATGTTAACATCACTTGAATTTCTTGAATTTTCAAGAAACAATTTCTTTGGTCTAATTCCTCCTTCTCTAGCTCAAATTGATCGCTTGTCCATGTTGAATTTGTCAGATAACAATCTGTCTGGAAGAATTCCAATTGGCACGCAGTTGCAAAGTTTCGATACCTCAAGTTATCAAGGCAACGTTGATCTTTGCGGGAAACCACTTGACAAAGTATGTCCAGGAGATGAAATTGCACCTCAGAAACCAGAAACATGAAGAAAGTAGTCAAGAAGATAAAATACCAATTTATTTGAGTGTCACACTTGGATTTATCACTGGATTTTGGGGCCTCTCGGGATCTTTGTTTTTTATCCGTAATTGGAGACATAAATATGTCTTATTTTTTAACAACATTATTGACACAATGTATGTGTTTATGGTGCTGAATGCAACTAAATTTCAAAGGTGGCTTAGAGACTTAATGATAACCTATTCTTTCCATCTGTCACTCTTTCCTTCATATATTAGTGTATGTGTTTAGCCATTTAAACCCTGAAATACAGATATATGTCTCCATTTGTTAATTACTTGACAAGTTATTTAGGCTTACAAGCCAATATCATGACCTGAATTTGTTTATAGCTTTTTTTGTTAAATAAGTTAAGCCTACAACAAAACTGTTATGTCAAAATTATAGACCCTCTTTGATATATTTTGTTTCTAAACAAACTATTTGTATATAATTACTTATATTTACCTGGATGGGGTCAATGGGTGATCATGAAGGCCCATGGCCTAGAAAGGTGACCTCCATTGCACTTAGGAGGGGTGCCTTTCTAAGGTCTACCCAAGTGGTGGAAAAAAAAAAAAAGGATGATTAAAGACTTGAATTATTTTACTCAGAAAATTTTAATTTAAAAAAGAATCATGAAAATCCATGGTATATTAAGACATATAAATAGCTTATATATGGTATCACATTTCTTATTATTTTCATGCTGCTCAAACATATATTTCACTTATTTTTTTGTTTATTTTATTTCACTCAAACTCAAGCATGTTCTTTAATCTCAATGTACTTTCCGCAGAAAAAGTTTGTTTAAGCATCTCCAATTGAACCATATAAAGCTTTGTTGACGAAAGGTACGAGAACAAGTAGCTCTGATCAAACAAAAATAAAGGAGTTTAAAGTTCTCTGTCATGCATCAATAATTTAAATAATCAATTTGTGGAGCAAATATGTTGTGAGATTAATACTGTTATTTTGAAGAAAAAACATGTTTTATAATCTAGTTATTGGGATACTATAATGATCTTAGTCCTGCTTCACCTTTTGAGTTTTCTTGAAGTCTATTGTTTTGCCAATATGGATTACAGAAGCTTGAATAAGAAAATGTAATAAGCTTCATTATAAGTAACTTATTTTACGGTAACTTATTTTATAAGTAACTTATTTTGCCAATATGTGAGATATGATCACAACTATTTTTTACGGTAACTTATTTTATGGTAACTTAAATGGGACAGATGAATTTTGCTCACTAATGGGATAATGTTTCAAATCACAAACATGTTTATCATTCCAAGTGATAAAACGGTGCTGAGTGTAACGACTGAAAACATGTATTTGACACTTGACTTGAACGAAAATGCTATAGGTCAGAAAAAGGAATAGTTTTGGCACCAATTTATTTTTACAAAAGTTCCACCAAATCTGGTTTACTTTTTGTGGAATGTCCTCAAGAAGTATAAATCACTGACAAGGTCAGTTGTGGTAAGATGGTGACTAGAGGGAAAGCAGTGTAGCTAAACAATTTTGAAATTAAATTCAAATAGTAGCATTGATATGTTTCAAATTGGCTGAAATGACTACTTTTTCTATAATGAGAAGTAATAGCATTGGTTCCATTTAGAATTTTGACTGATATTAGTTTTATTCGATAAAGGACCGGAATTGGTCCCTAAGTAGGATCAATATCGTTATGAAGAGAAACATCAAGAGATTCAAGTTTGTTTTTCCCTATCATTGCGTGTTGCACAGATCTGGCCTGAGCTTGATAATTGTTCCAGCTAGAACTCAATATCGGAATAATTTCCATTCTAGAAGGACCTTTGCTGAGATAAAGGCTGAACAAGCTATTCTGATTCTATGTTGGATCTAGATTTGCTGCATTGGAATGTGTTTTCCCTTAAAAAGTAGGCTGGTTCGGACAGATATCCACAGGGTCGGATCCCATTGGAAAGTATATTATACTCAAACAAAAGGGCTTCACTTGCTGAATATCACAGATCTGCAAGATGTTGAGAAACTCATAGACTTCATAAGAAATACAAAGTCACACAATCAAGCGATCACAGACATTGGTTAAAGATCTAAGGGATCGCATTTTGACTTCTTTAAATCAGCTTTAAACTAACTCAGAATATAAATTATCCGATCTTTATTAAATAGTCGATATTTGCAATTGCATAACTCATGAAAATCCACTTTCAACCTTTTGCTGACTCTATAGTGTAAGTGTAGGGAAGATTCTTAGTATCCTTCCTTCCTAATATAGGTATTGATATGTCTATTTCCATCTAAATGGCCGTAAAAGGAAACAGTTTTCCAACAGACTCACTTCAGTGAAAAACCATATAGTCACTGCAGTCAATAATACTAAAACTATTAGATAAAGGTCAAAACACTCACAGTAAAAAACCATATAGTCACTGCAGTCAATAGTACTAAAACATTAGATAAAGGTCAAAACACTCACATTTTGATATCAACAAATTGAGTTCAAAACAAAGAACTTGTGATTTATCGAATGGTTTCAATTTGGAAACTATTGTGACTGCCTTATTTTTTGACAACAGAAAATCTGAAACCTATTTTCTAATTTTCTGTCTTGTGCCTTTGAGAAGCCAATAACACAGACTATGATAAGGGAAAACAATAGGCATGACCTGAGGTTTGGCTAGTACTACCTCTGTATCATGTTATGTGTCACATTTGGAAATATTTACTTGTCTTGTATTACTTTTACAAACATTCAATTTTGGCCCCCCTACTTTAAAAATGACACTTTTGGCCCCTCAACTTTAGCCCCTTTTGAAAAAGTGATGTCCCCCTTGATTTTGACCTGGTTAGCGCATACGTAGACACCAAATCTAATGACTTATATGCCACATGTGTATTTTATTATTAGGCTAAATTACCATTAATTATGTAAATGAAGATATAGTATAGGTAGGAAGCGAAAACGATATATCTCACATGAGGAATACCTGAAAGTGGAATTCATTGTGAGTGAGGGAGAGACAATGAGGAGAGGTACAAGTCGGATTTTTTGTGTATGTGGCAAAAATGAGGTGACGTGTCAAGTAGGCAATTTGAAGGTCTAATTTAATAAATTAGGAAGGGAGAGACAATGAGGAGAGGTACAATTAGAATTTTTGTGTATGTGGTAAAAATGAAGTGGCGTGTCAGGTAGACAATTTGAAGGTCTAATTTAATAAATATATAAATATAATAATAGAATAGATAGATAGTTCACAAATAGTTAACTTTTGCTTAAAATCGTGCAAATTTGGTTTAGGCATGTGAACACAGCGTTTCCTGTTAACTATGTTGGTCTAAACATATGTCTGATGAGAATGGTAGTTTTATTCTAGAAAAATCTATTAGAATCCAATTCAAACTAAGTGTATCGAAAGGGGAAGCATTTGCTTTATATCATGCTATAAAGTGAATCAATGAGTTGAATATTGATATCATTTGTCAGTGAATTCAGAACTCAAAATCACAGTAATAAATTTAGATGTGTGGAGCAAGTATCTATGATAATCAATAACCAAACAATCACACACAACAACAATAGATCTAGATCTAATCTAACAACAAAGTGTAAAGCAAAACTATAATCGAACCAAATAACAAGATAAAGAGACTAGAGAATAGAGAACAACACACCAATAATTTGTTCACACAGTTTGGCCCAACAACGACCTATGTCTAGAGGAGAGAGATATCTCCAACTCACTATCAATGAGTTCTTTACAAAGAGTCACATGAAAAGAGTTTCAACAAGCTCTCCAAGAGCAATCCTAATTTCTACCATTTTTTGGAATTTCTTCTCGTGACTAAGAGACTCAATGATTTCCCTATCCAAGGTGTTTACAAATTGTTCCCCAACTCTAGAATCTAACCCTAAAAGGAACTAACCCGCCTTTGATTACCTAAGGATCATCTTTTTTATCTCCCAAGATTCACCCAAGTTACTTACAAAGACTCAACCTACCATACATTTTCCATCGTTCCCAAGCCATTAATCTCTTCCCATATGACAACAACCCTTTTCCAAGATCCCCCTCTTCTGATTCTGCAATATTAATATTTTGACCTTTTGAATCTCTCCCAGAGACCTCAACTCTTAGACTCGAAGTTCCCTAAAAGTTCCCTCATTTGGGTCAAAGAATGCTTATATATTGTCCAGATCCCGAGCGAATCGCGCCACAATTTTCCAGGATTGAGCCCTGATTTGAAGATCGTACAAAAGACTGTTGCTGCCAGGAGGCAAAATCGTACCTGATTTTTGATGAATCAAAACATGTAACCAGCTACACCAAATCGTGTCGCGGTTGCAGTAAATCGTACCACGATTGGACCTAACCTCCAACATCAATTTTAAACCACTTTTCAACAACATCATTTTTTTAGTTAGATTCTAATATAGTAGTGGATCTTGTTAATTCCCCAGAACTGATTTCTATGAGTCGGCCAACATTATTCACAATTGGGTAAGACTCAATTGTATTCTTTGCAAACTTATGTAATTACTCATAGGTTAGTTACATACAAAGCTAATCCTTAAGTTTATGAGGATGTACCAAGTTGTATTCATGATATCATTCTTAATGAAATGATATGAGTTTGGTTGCCTAAAGTAAAATTGTGTAAAATTTGATGTCAATTTTTCCCTATCAAATTTGTTCTTTTATTTTACATTTAAAATTTTTAGCAATGATACTCATTTTTTGTAAGGAAACAATGACACTCATCTTTTTTTGAAAGGACAATGACACTCATCTTGTTTGTAGAATTTCAACTCTTCTTGAAATCATTATAATAGGCAACAAAATTTGGTTTCAGGGAAGTTAAATTTGAAGATAACAAAAAATAGACTTTGTTTGGAAAAAAAAACAAATTGGAACTATTCAAATATATATAGCATCGATTATTATTTTTTATTTTTTTTGAAAAAGAGTAAGTAAGAGTAATTGAGAAAGGGAATAATTGATAAATTATATCATCAAACTATCCAAATGACAGTTAAATAAAAAAAAAATATATATATATATATATATATATATATATATATATATATATATATATACCCAAATAACAATTCAATGAAAGAAACAGAGGAAGTATTTTAAGTGCATGTCTTGGTTTTATCTCATCTTAGCATCTAGAATTAGTCTTATATAAATATATTTTTTAGTTTAAAAAACAATTATAAAAATCAATTATACTAAATTCAAAATTTAAAGTGACACACTTTTTACAATAAATTTTGTATAAATGTAACAATAATTATAAAAATGAAGGAGTATTTTTTTTTTTATTTTTTGTCAAAAAAGTTTATGGTAGTTTAATTTTATAGTATTTTTTTTGGTCAAGTAGTCTAGTGACTAGAGCTCACACATTTTAATTGTGGAGAAGTGGGGTGTCCGAAGTTCGAACCCCGGTCCTTAAATATAATATACAATATCCCTACCAACTGAGCTAAGCTCACGAAAATAATTTTATAGTATTTATTATTTTTTTTTAAAAAAATCTAGACTTAAATATCAAGAGTCATCACCTACTCAGAATGTATTTAGGGGATAAATAGCTCGATTGAGCTAAAAAATTAAAGAAGTTACGGAGGTAAAGATTGAAGGATGAGTTTGAACTTTGAATCCTGTGATAAAAATGTTAAAAATTAATCAACAAACATTTACAAATAAAAACAAAGTTTTTTTTTTGAAAGAACGAATAAAAAAAAAGTTATTGTGTAGCTCTCGCACACGGATTATGGTTTTTAAATTCCGTGTGGAATCTTTCTCCTAGCTTTTGCTCTTTTTCTTTTTACGAATTTTCACTAATTACAGAAAGAGTCCTGCCTAACACAATGTTTCACTTTTTCTTTTTACAAATTTTCACTAATTACAACAAAAACGTGTCACTTGTCCACTCTTTCTCTTTTTAATTTTAAAAATGATGGTTGAGCCTAACACAACTCTATAAAACTAATTTGTGAGGTAATAATTGTCCTACATATTTCATCTAATGTGGGACTATTTAACACACGCCCTCACGTCGAGCACTGTTGAACTTGAGGCGTGGATATAAATAATGGGTGATTCCGATAACGGAAACCTGATAACATGTGAATCAACTGTTCTTAAAAACTCTGATACCATCTTAAAAATGAATTGTGGTTGGGCTTAACACAACTTCACGAGACCGACTTTTAATAAAAATAGAGGCCATATTTTATCACATTGACGTGGGACTCTTTAACATTTAATACTAAAACCAACAATTAAAAGAAAAAACAATTGAAAACCAAATTTGCTCTTCCCCTAAACATGAAAACAAAAACTCTTTTCAAAAGTAATTAATGTAAAAGTAGTTTACCGACCAATTTTTTCAAAAGTTAAAAAAGTAAAATTGAAACGTTAATAATGCATGTATCCACGGTCATGAGTTGTAGCAAGTGATCTTCCCATTTGTGTCTTGTTTCTGAACGTGGGAATCTTTCTCCATTCATGTACTATATATCTTTGTCGTAGATATATATGTATTGAGGTATTGGTCACTTATCATAGATACAAATGTTTCACTAATTACGGAAAGAATCGTGCCAAATCTTATCACGGATACAAGAAAACGTGTCACTTGTTCACTTTTTTCTCTTTTTACACAAAGCTTTTGATACGAATTTGTATGCTTTAATTTGTAATGTAGCGGAAGCAAACAACCAATAACGAAGATACTAGGTACCACCCTTATTAGTTGAATTCTGCTAGGTATTTTTGGAGAGTTTTCGTATTTTAAATGGAACAACAAAGGATAAGCAATGTTAAACTACACCAATAGTTTAACAAAGAGATTAGCACTCAACACCAATTGAGCTAATCGGATTATTATCAAGACGTCACTTGCTAATAACCATTCGAAAATGTGGACACAAATTCTGGGCAAACTGAATTGTTCTATTGCATAAAATTCTGTGTTACAATGTTCAGCAAGCATGGCATATATAGCCGAAAATTACAATGCAAAACTGGTAATAAAATACATCATAAAAAGGCAATTATACTAATAATAAAATGACATTATTCCATCAGCTTTGTAACTCCTGTTCCAATGAGTGGTTGGGCGAAAATTAAAGCCTTGAATGCTCTTCATTTGCTCTTTTGTAACTGCTCAGAATAGGATTTAAAATGGCTGATTTATTTGTCAAATTTGGTAATTAAAAAGACTGCACCAGCAATAATTAAATGGTTAAAATAACCAAGTAATTAAACTCAGTCCTTGATGATGATTAGCAAAGGATCCCACGCCACTAGCTCCTTGGTGTGCGCTGATTTCAAGTTCTTTTTGATCAATTTTCGCATCATCCCCTCCCCCTTTGAAAGGAATTGACCTCAATTCTTGAATACCATCATCATCCAAATATGGTGAGAGATCTCCAATATTGAAAGTCGCATGTACTCCATATTCTCCGGGCAAATCAATCTTGTATGCATTGTCATTGATCTTTGATATAACTTTGAAGGGACCATCAGCCCTAGGCATGAGCTTATTCTTTCTTTTGCTTGGGAATCTCTCTTTTCTCAAATGGACCCACACAAGATCACCTTCGTTGAACAACTTAGGCTTATGATTCTTAGACCTTTGCTTGTAGACTTCATTTACAGCCTTGATTCTTTCTCGCACTTGCTCATGTAGTTTCATCATTGATTCGAGTTTGGCCTTTGCATCTGGATGAACTAGTTCCTCCTTTGGCATAACCACCAGGTCCAATGGCAAGTAAGGATTCACACCATAAACAACTTCAAAAGGAGAATGATTAGTAGCATATGTAGGGGACCGGTTGTATGCAAATTCGGCATGAGCTAACTTCAAGTCCCAATCCTTTTGAGTTTTACTAACCAAACCACGCAGCAAGGTACCAAGAGTTCTATTAGTCACCTCCGTTTGCCCATCGGTTTGAGGGTGATGGGAAGTACTGAACAGCAACTTAGTACCCAATTTCCTCCATAATGTATTCCAGAAATAACTCAAAAACTTTGAATCACGATCGGAAACAATAGTTTTAGGAACTCCATGTAAGCGCACAATCTCACGAAAGTACAAATCAGCAACATTACTAGCATCATCTGTTTTGTGACAAGCTACAAAGTGTGCCATCTTTGAAAACCTATCAACAACAACCATAATTGCATCCTTACCTCGCTGTGTGCGGGGCAAAGCCACAATGAAATCCATGCTCACGTCCATCCAGGGACCATTAGGTGTTGGTAATGGAGTATATGCTCCTGGTTTGAAAGAACTCTTCGCCATATGACAAGTAACACACTTGCTAATGACCTTTTGCACATCTCCTAACATCTTTGGCCAATGAAAATGTTCTTTTAAAATCTCCAGAGTCTTTGTAATGCCAAAGTGACCAGCCAAACCTCCACCATGAGCCTCACGAACTAGTAATTCACGAATTGCATGCCTTGGAATGCAAAGACGATTTTCTTTGAACAAAAACCCATCCTGCATTATATACTTTCCAAATGCTCCATTTTCACAGTTAGAGTATATTTCACCAAAGTCTACATCATCTTTATAATAGTCTTTCAAAGTCTCAAAACCAAGTAAGCGAGTTTCGAGAATTGAAATCAAAGCATACCTCCTTGAAAGGGCATCAGCCACCACGTTACTCTTACCATCTTTGTACTTTGAAGAGAAATTAAAAGATTGAAGAAATTCAACCCATTTAGCATGCCTTGGACTCAACTTTTGTTGCCCGTTGATATACTTTAGAGACTCGTGATCTGAATGCAACACAAAGTGGTTAGAACGCAAATAATGACTCCAATGATCAAGAGCTCTTACAATGGCATAGAACTCCTTGTCATAGGTGCAATAGTTCAATCGAGCTCCTCCAAGTTTCTCTGAGAAATACGCTATAGGCCTTTTGTTTTGTATCAAAACAGCTCCAATGCCAACCCCACTAGCATCACATTCGACCTCAAATGGTTGAGTGAAGTCGGGCAAAGCTAAAACAGGAGCTTCACAAAGCTTTAATTTAATTAATTCAAAAGCCTTTTGTGCTTGCTCATTCCACACAAACGCACCCTTCTTCAAACATTCAGTAATAGGACTTGTTATAGTGCTAAAATTCTGGATAAAGCGTCGATAAAATGATGCAAGACCATGGAAAGATCTCACCTCCGAAACTGTTGTAGGACTCGGCCATGTTTTGATAGCATCCACCTTTGTTGGATCAACCGATACTCCATCTTTAGACACAACGTATCCAAGAAACACCACACTTTCAACCAAGAAGTCACACTTCTCCTTCTTCCCATAGAGTTTTTGTGCTCTTAGGGTCTCAAAGATTTGCTTCAAATGAGTGAAATGCTCCTCACTAGACCTGCTATACACCAAAATATCGTCAAGGTAAACAACAACAAACCTGCCCAAAAAAGGCTTGAGTACTTCATTCATGAGCCTCATGAAGGTGCTAGGTGCATTTGTGAGTCCAAACGGCATAACCAGCCATTCATATAAACCGTGTTTGGTTTTGAACGCCGTCTTCCATTCATCACCTTCACGCATTCTGATTTGGTGATATCCACTCCTTAGATCGATTTTTGAGAAGATAACCGACCCATGTAACTCATCAAGCATATCATCTAACCTTGGAATGGGAAAACGATATTTGATGGTTATGTTGTTCACTGCCCTACTATCAATACACATTCTCCAAGAACCATCCTTCTTAGGAACCAGCAACGTTGGAACAGCACAAGGACTCATTGATTCACGCACATAACCCATGCTGATCAGCTCTTCAATTTGTCGTTGCAACTCCTTTGTCTCCTCCGGATTACACCTATAGGCAGCTTTGTTTGGTAATGGAGCTCCGGGAATTAGATCAATTTGATGCTCAATCCCACGAATAGGTGGCAAACCAATTGGTAATTCAATTGGAAACACATCTGCATACTCACCCAAAACAGCCTCCAATTGTTGTTTAAGAGGGGTTTCGATATCATCCTGTTTAGTACTCTTTGCAATCAACAAGTAAACTAGTTCACCATTATCAATAGCATTTTTCACTTCATTTTCAGTAGCAAACATAGTGAGACTAGGCTGTTTACCTCTTTGTGTAGTCATGGAACGAACTTCACTTGATGCCATAGGTTTCAGCACCATCTTCTTGCCCTTGTAGTTCAATTCATACTCATTTGATCTTCCTCTATGCGTCACATCTCTATCAAATTGCCAAGGACGTCCCAGAAGTATATGACTCGCATCCATAGGTACAACATCACACAAGACCTCATCAACATAAGACCCCATGGTTAACCCCACATTAGTCTGTCTTGTAACTTTTATATTACTCCCATTGTCCAACCAATGTAGTGTATAAGGTTTAGGATGTTTTGTTGTAAGTAATCCTAACTTAGACACCATTTCAGTTGAAGCCGCATTGGTACAACTACCTCCATCCACAATGACACTACACCATTTATCCTTCACTTGACACTTGGTATAGAAGATTTGATTCCTTTGATCCCCCTCCAAGGGTGCGGTTTTGGCTTGCAAAGTTCTAAGCACCAAAGTATCATAGATGGGAGGTCCATATTCTTCTACCTCATCGTCGACATCTTCGACAATTTCAAGTCCCTCCACGTCAACATTGCCACCAGAATCTTCCTCTTCCCTAATCAACTCATCACGCATGCTAATCGCTTCTCTGAGGGTCACAACTCTTTGATTAGGACAAGCTCTAGCAAAGTGTCCAAAGCCTTGACACTTAAAACACCTAACCGTTGACAGGCTAGTTTCTTTGGATGCGCCACCAGATTGCTTAGGAGTAGGCTCCACCTGTTTTGGTTGCGTCACATTTGGTTTCGTGCTAGGGGCTGCAGCTGCGCTACCGGACACACCTCCCTTGGACCAACCACTTGAACCACCAGCATTATACCTGCTCTTATTTTGATTTTCAATTTTTAAACACAAGGTGCACAAAGTGTTGAAGTCAGAATAATTACATAGCTCAACAGCAAATGCTATGTTCTTATTCAGGCCACGAAGAAAACGACTCATTTTTTGCTCTTCATTTTCCTCCAATTCACCCATTAAACATAGGTTTTCGAATTCATCAATGTACTCAGTAACACTCATTTTTCCTTGTACTAAATCTGAAATCTTTTTGTACAAGTTCAATCGGTGGTTCGATGGCACATACCTTTTGCGCAACTTTCTTTTCAAGGACTCCCAAGAACTGATTTTCTCCTTCCCATCTCGTGTTCTTCGAGCCTTCAAGCCCTCATACCACAACGATGCACTTTTGCTAAGTTTCAGAATAGCATACTTACAACGCTTCTCATCATCAAGATCCTTGAAGTCAAACATTCTATCGATCTTGCGCTCCCACTCCAAATAAACCTCCGGGTCTGCACTGCCATTGAATTCAGGTAGCTCGGTGATTTTGAATTCATCCACGTTTGGGCGTGGTTCATTCCTTCTAGCCCTCCATCGTTGATCATCTCCCAGATTGGCGCTCCTTAAGGCTTCACGCAATCTGTCCATGAAATCATCACTGTTGTAGTCCACCATTGTCACGTAAGAAGGATTCAGAACCGAAGCTCTGGTACCACAAATGATACGAATTTGTATGCTTTAATTTGTAATGTAGCGGAAGCAAACAACCAATAACGAAGATACTAGGTACCACCCTTATTAGTTGAATTCTGCTAGGTATTTTTGGAGAGTTTTCGTATTTTAAATGGAACAACAAAGGATAAGCAATGTTAAACTACACCAATAGTTTAACAAAGAGATTAGCACTCAACACCAATTGAGCTAATCGGATTATTATCAAGACGTCACTTGCTAATAACCATTCGAAAATGTGGACACAAATTCTGGGCAAACTGAATTGTTCTATTGCATAAAATTCTGTGTTACAATGTTCAGCAAGCATGGCATATATAGCCGAAAATTACAATGCAAAACTGGTAATAAAATACATCATAAAAAGGCAATTATACTAATAATAAAATGACATTATTCCATCAGCTTTGTAACTCCTGTTCCAATGAGTGGTTGGGCGAAAATTAAAGCCTTGAATGCTCTTCATTTGCTCTTTTGTAACTGCTCAGAATAGGATTTAAAATGGCTGATTTATTTGTCAAATTTGGTAATTAAAAAGACTGCACCAGCAATAATTAAATGGTTAAAATAACCAAGTAATTAAACTCAGTCCTTGATGATGATTAGCAAAGGATCCCACGCCACTAGCTCCTTGGTGTGCGCTGATTTCAAGTTCTTTTTGATCAATTTTCGCATCAGCTTTTGAATCCTCATTAATAATGCATCATCATGAATCATGATGTACGTTTTTTAGTCTTTGCAGCAAGTCTTCCCATTTGGCATTTCTGCATTTATTCACAAGTCTTCTTCCTCTAGTTAACTCTTCCCTTTTGTATCTGAATCTCAGAAGAAATAATAACTGGGTTAATACCGCTTTTGATCCTTACAATATGAGCGAATTCCGGTTTTAGTCTCTGTAAAAAAAAATTAGATTCCGTCCCTATCATTTCAGATTCTTCCACTATTGGTCCCTCACTTAAACTTGTCAGCAGAATCTGCTGACGTGTCCAGCTGACTGTGTAATTTTTTTTTTTTCAATTGAAATCAGATGCCACTTGGATTAAAATGAATTTTGATTTTAAAATTAAATAAAAACTAAAATCTTTAAACCATAAAACAGGGGGTAGTTTTGTAAAATCCCAACACCCCATCTTCTTCTCTCATCTTCTCTACCTTCTCTCAATTTCTCCGCCGTCCATCCTCCTCACCACCACTGTCCTCTTCACCACCAATGTCCTCCTCCGCCGTCCATCCTCCTCACCACCGCACCCTCCATCCTCAACCATCATCATCCTCACCGCCATCAATTTGTTCAGATCTTCTCTCCATCACGCCGTCGGCGACATCGTCTTCTCCCTCACACCACCAACGACTCGTTTCAAATCACAACAACCACGCCGGTGACGACCTTCTCTGCAACACCGCATTGCCTTAATCTTCTCTGCAGATCGGCAAGTAACGACGCCAGTGAGACAACTTATGACCGGATCTGAGACGACGGGAGACCACCAGATCTGAGACGATCGGAGTGAGAGACCGGAAGGTGACTTACGACCGGAGTGAGGTACCTCGTTGCCGGAGCATCTCAAATGAGCCACCATCGCATCCTAACTTATGGCGGAAGGTGACGGTTGTGGTGGTGCTGTTGCAGTTTGAGCTTTGGAGGAAGACAATTGAAGCATGAATGGCAGGGAAAAAAAAGGGGTTTTGTACAATGCTTGATAGAGGAAGAGATGGTGGTTACATGCAAGGAAGAGAAGAAAAAGGAGAATCTGCTGTCCAATTAAAAAAATGAAAAAATAAAATAATTGCACAGTCAGCTGAACACGTCAGCAGATTCTGCTGACAAGTTTAAGTGAGGGACCAATAGTGGAAGAATCTGAAATGATAGGGACGGAATCTAATTTTTTTTTTACAGGGACTAAAACCGGAATTCGCTCATATTACAGGGACCAAAAACGGTATTAACCCATAATAATAATTTGAAAGCAAATATGAAGATAATGAGTAGTGTTGTGTCTATGAAGTTAGCTGGAGCAATCTTTGTTGTGTTGCTGTTGGAGATTTTTTATCCAACTGTTATTGAGATTCTTTTATCCAAAAAGTTGTCTAAGAGACTTAGGAACTTATAAGATATGAGATCATTTTTTTAAAAAAAAAAAAGCAAAACAATTAGGAAGGAAATTTGCCACAACTTTTTTGGCCTCAAAAAGTTGTCTAAGAAACTTAAGAACTTTTATATATAAGATACTAATCGACACATATGAGCTAACAACTAGAAACAACTGGTTAAAAAAAACATGATTTGTTACAATAAGTCACAAAAATCTATACATATAATTTGAATCAAAATCTAAATTTCATAAAAAATTATTTATAATTTACACGTGTTAGCGCAATAAAAAGAGCATATAAATTATAGGCAAGGAGTATCCGTCAACCACTAGTAAATACTCCCTCTGTCTCACATTATGTGTCCTATTTGAGTTTTACACGGTTATTAGGAAAATAATTAGTAGAGTTGATTTTAATGGTAAAATATGTATCATTTACTAAAACGCCTTAATCAATTATAGTAAGAGCATCCACAATGGTGGGTGCTTTACCTATTTAGCACCGGAATTAATAAGCACCCTCATTGTGGTGAGAAAATGTTTGATGCTTATAGAGAAAAGCGGCTATGTAAGCACCATCTCTCTCTCTCTCTTTAATTTCCGTGGGTCATACGTAATAAATTGCACACAAATCAACAAACTTTGTTGAAATACAATGACATTGAGTTATTAATAGGACCTATTTAGTTACTTTTTTCTGAGGTGCATGTTGGAGAGTTTGTGTGCTTATTAAATAATATCATTGAAAATTATAAAATAGATTATGTGTACATGCGTGACCCATTTAAGCACCCAAAATGGAGTGTTATGTTGTAGATGGTCTTAGTAGAGTAATTATAGATGATTGAAATACAATAATTAATGGTATGTTAATAGAAAAAAAATGTTATATTGGTAATATAAATGAGACAAATAATATGAGACAAGGAAAAAGAAAACTGGACATGTGAGAGGGAGGGAGCATAATAGAAGATATTTCACAAATGGACACTCTGTTCACTAGTATTGTTTCTTTTTAGAGAATGTTCATTGTTACCTTTTCGAAAATATTTTTTCCGACCCCCTTATCCAAAAAAAATTATTTTTTTGACCCCTTTTAAAAATTATTTACCAAAATGACCCACTTTTATTTTTGATGTGTTTTTTTTTGTCGTTTTGTGCCATTACTGCCATTTCAATTGGCGGTAATGACATGTTTTTCAAAGGGGTGCAGGCTGCACAGTAGCCTTGCAGAGGGGGGCCCATTTTCGAAACAGCTTTTTTTTTATAGCCTGGTAGGTTTTTCGAAACAGCTTTTTTATATAAAAATTTAACCTATTACCGCCAATTGGGCCGGCGGTAATGGGGGGCCCATTTTTTTTTCGTTTTCTTTATTTCATACCCCTATAAATACCCTACAACACCCATTTTATCCAAATTCACTCAAATTTTTTCTTACATTTTTCTCACTTCTTCCACATTATGTCTGTCTCTGGTTCAGATACAATTTCTCCTGCTTCTCCTTCTCCTCCTCCTCCTCCTTCCCCTTTAAGATTGGTCACTGTTAAATTTGATCAATATATACGACCTTTTGAAATGGTAGCAACTCCATGTATGACTTTAGTGGAGTTGAAAAATTATCTCAATCATATTTTTCGGCTAGCTAATGAGCCTTTACGAAAAGTCAGTAAGATTTATTATGGAGAGTGGTTTATCGATTTGAGATCGCATAAAGACTTTGATTATTATTACGAACACAAACTTCTGAAGAATGATGCTGATGTTCAAGATATGTTTTCGTCTGAAGAAAATGCACAACGTCCTTGGTATCTTGACGTTAAGTCAAAATAGTCGATACGTGGAGAATCAATTGTTTTAATGTTGTTTGTTTTCTTTTTTAAGTTCATATAATTTGGTTTGAGTAGTGTTTTGATTAATTATTATATTTTCGCGTTTGGCTTTTCTCGTCTATTATATTATTTAATTAACATAATTAAAATAAACATTAAAATCATAATACGTGAACGTGAATATTTTTTAAACGACTGATAGGTGGTGACTGGCGTCATGGGTGGTGACGGGTAGCCCGTCATGGTTGGTGACTTTCCGATGACTTTGACTTTTCTTCCTTTTTTTCACCGTTTTGACTCGTAGGAGCTTTTAATCAAGAGATACCTTAAATGGACGCACAATACCAGCATAATATTGCAAAAAAACTAAAACATCAAGGTTAAAACATGTGTAAATCGAGTCAAAATATTAGTGCATTTTACACATAATTAATCAAACTTCGTCGTTGGTAACACGTAATATGATTGAGATAACTTTTCGTAAAGGCTCGCTAGCTAGCCGAAAAATATGATTGAGATAATTTTTCAACTCCACTAAAGGCATACATGTAGTTACTACCATTTCAAAAGGTCGTATATATTGATCAAATTTAACAGTGACCAATCTTAAAGGGGAAGGAGGAGGAGGAGGAGGAGAAACGGGATAAATAAATTGTATCTAAACCAGAGACAGACATAATGTGGAAGAAGTGAGAAAAATGTAAGAAAAAATTTGAGTGAATTTGGATAAAAAGGGTGTTGTGGGGTATTTATAGGGGTATGAAATAAAGAAAACGAAAAAAATGGGCCCCCATTACCGCCGGCCCAATTGACGGTAATGGGTTAAATTATTATAAAAAAAAAAAGCTGTTTCGAAAAACCTGCCAGACTATAAAAAAAAAAGCTGTTTCGAAAATGGGCCCCCCCTCTGCAAGGCTACTGTGCAGCCTGCACCCGCTTTGAAAAACCTGTCGTTACCGCCAATTGAAATGGCGGTAATGACACAAAACGACAAAAAAACACACCAAAAACAAAAGTGGGTCATTTTGGTAAATAATTTTTAAAGGGGGTCAAAAAAATAATTTTTTTTTGGATAGGGGTTGGAAAAAGAAAATTTCTACCTTTTCATGGTAAATATTCTGAGGGATCATTCATTCCTTTTTTTCAACCATTACTCAAATAATAATCACTCTTAGTCCTTTTTCTTAACAAATCATGTGGGGTTTCACACAAATCATAGTGGGCGTTAAATTCTTCTATAAAAAAAGCATAATAATAGTGTTCGGTCCGTGGCATAGTCACCAGGTTCGTAATTCGTTCGGTACGTGGTACAGATACGTGGTACGCGGTTCACAATCTACAAAGTATTTGGTACGTGAGAGAGTATACAGAGTCGGTACGTTTGGGTTCGTAATATTAATATTGTATTGATATACTAATAATTATACTATCAACAAAGTTTGGTATACTTAAAAAAGAAAATCACATAAAACTTTTTTATAACAAAAAGATGAAATAAAAAATAAAAAAGAAATATTATAAAGGGTTATAAGAGAAGGTTGTCTAATTTAATTTAATTTTATATTTTACATCAGCCAATGTAAGGTTACGTGGGTGGGGGAGAGAAATTGGCTCTACCAATTACCAACAAATTAACCAATTTATTTATTATTTTTGAAGGAATTAACCAATTTATTATTACTTATTCATCGAAAAAGAAAGGCATCTACCAGTAGATAATAGTTTTCTCTTTCCATCTTCCCCAAAACTGCTTCACCTTCCTCAGTTTTAAAAACCACCTTCACCTTTACCCAAAACCGCTTCACCTTTACCCAAAACCGCTTCACTCCATTTTTTCACCGGTTCCATCTTCATAATCGCTGTTCTTCCATCTTCATCGCCGGTTCGTCACCTCTAAGAATTGGAAATCGAATTTTCACGAATTCGGTACGGAAAAGAACCGCGAACCGGTACGCACGAATTGGTTCGCGGTTCTCCATAGGCAGCAACGAATTATGTGACTATGTTGAAAACTATGTGTGTCAGAACCGTGAAATCCACGGCGGTTCTGACACACGCATTACGGAAAGTAGTTTTCAAAACTAATAATACATGCATCCACGGTCATGAGTTGTAGCAAGTTGAAACCAAAGATGAAGATGATGAGTACTGTTGTGTTTATGAAGTTATTTGGAGCAATCTTTGTTGTGTTGCTGTTGGAAATTCTTTTATCCAACTGTTGTGGAGCTGTAGCTGGTGGTTGCATAGAGAAGGAGAGACATGCTCTCCTTGAGTTGAAGGCTAGCCTTGTGTTGATGATGACACTCACCTTTTGTCTTCTTGGGACAGTAAGAGTGATGATTGTTGTGAATGGGAAGGAATTGCATGCAGCAATCAAACTGACCATGTTGAAAGGCTTGATCTAAATGGTCGTCAATTTGGTCCTTTTCGAGACGAGATCAACGCATCATTGACGGAGTTGCGACATTTAAACTATTTAAACCTCAGAAAGAATCTGTTTTCAAATAGAAAGAATCTGGCCAAATAATTCTGGAATATTACTATTTGAAAAAGATTCTTTCTGAGGTTTAAATACTTTAAATGTCGCAACTCCGTCAATGATGCGTTGATTTCGCCTCGAAAAGGACCAAATTGACGAACATTTAGATCAAGCCTTTCAACATGGCCAGTTTGATTGCTGCATGCAATTCCTTCCCATTCACAACAATCATCACTCTTACTGTCCCAAGAAGACAAAAGGTGAGTGTCATCATCCAACACAAGGCTAGCCTTCAAGTCAAGGAGAGCATGTCTCTCCTTCTCTATGCAACCACCAGCTACAGCTCCACAACAGTTGGATAAAAGAAAATATCAGATTTGTCTAGCAACAAAATTATTGGCAAGGTATCCAACATGTTAGGGTTTTCATCTTTAGATAGTTTGTACTTGGATTCCAATAAATATGAAGGTGTGATCACCGACTCTCATTTTGGCAACATGTCCATGTTAAAAGAAGTAAAGTTGAGTTCATTGGCTCTGAAATTGAGTGAAAATTGGGTGCCACCTTTTCAATTGTCTGCCTTATATTTAAGTTCTTGTATTTTGGGGCCTAGTTTTCCAAAATGGTTGCGGAGTCAAAAATATCTTGAAAATTTGGACATTTCTAATGCTGGAATCGCAGATGTAGTTCCAATGTGGTTTTGGACTCAAGCAACAAATATGAAGTTCATGAATATATCATACAACAATCTCACTGGCATAATTCCAAGTTTGCCCATAAGATTTTCTCAAGTTTGTCAAGTAATTATGGATTCAAATCAATTTGAAGGTTCAATCCCACCATTTTTCCAAATTGCAACACTATTAAAGATGTCCAAGAACAAATTTTCAGAAAATCACTTGTTTTTATGTTCTAAAGCTACAGTTGATAGATTGAAAATATTGGATCTATCAATGAATCAATTATCAAGGAAGCTCCCTGATTGTTGGAGTCATTTAAAAGCATTGGAATTTCTAGATTTGAGTGACAATACTTTTTCTGGAGAACTTCCATCCTCAATGGGAACATTGCTTGAACTCAAGGTATTGATATTGCGCAACAGTAGCTTAACAGGAAAATAACCTTTCTCCTTGAAACATTGCACAAAACTGATCATGTTAGATCTTGGATATAATAGATTCTCAATACCAATACCATATTGGTTAGGACAACAATTGAAAATGCTAAGCTTACGAAGGAACCAATTCTGTGGAAGTCTTCCGCAAAGTCTTTGTTCTTAACAAACATTCAATTGTTGGATGTCTCAGAAAACAATCTATCAGGTCAAATTTTCAAATGCTTAAAGAATTTTTCCGCAATGTCTCAAAATGTTTCCTCAAATAGCATTGTACCAACTTTTTTAAATTACAGTATTAGATTTGTGTATCCCCTCGGTTATGACAGTTACGATTTGATTGCATTATTGAATTGGAAAGGTGTAGCAGAATTTTACAAGAATAATAAGCTCTTTTTGAGGAGCATTGATCTATCAAGCAATCAATTGACAGGGGACATTCCAGAAGAAATAGGAAACTTGGTAAAATTGGTGTCATTGAATTTATCAAGCAACAATTTGACAGGAGAAATTACTTCAGAGATTGGAAGGTTAACATTACTTGAATTTCTTGACTTGTCAAGAAACCATTTCTCTGGTTTAATTCCTCCTTCTCTGACTCAAATTGATCGCCTTTCCATGTTGAATTTGTCCAATAACAACCTGTCTGGAAGAATTCCAATTGGCACGCAGTTACAGAGTTTTGATGCGTCTAGTTACAAAGGAAATGCTGATCTTTGTGGCAAACCACTTGACAAAAAATGTCCAGGAGATGAAGAAGATGCACATAAGAAACCAGAAGCACCTGAAGAAGACAGTCCGGAAGATAAAAAAACCAATTTATTTGGTTTCTTAGCCGTAGTTGGAGACATGCTTATGTCTTGTTTTTGAACAGCATAATCGACACAGTGTATGTGTTTATGGTGCTGAATGCAAATAAATTTCAAAGGTGGCTTAGAGGTTTGCTGGTAATATTTTCTTTTCCCTCTTTCACTCTTGCCTTCATATATTTCAGTTAGAAGTTTAGCTACTTAAACCATGAAAATAAAAATATATAGCTATATTTGTTAATTACTTGACAATTTAGTTAGGCCTACAAGCCAATGTCATCAAGATCGCAAATTGTTTATAGCTTTTTTCTTAAAAAGAATTAAGCTTGAGCTTAAAATTAACTGGTACATCAGAATTATAGACCCTCAATTTGTTTCTATAAAATAAAAATTGTGTGCAATTACTTAGACTTAAGGATGATTAAAGAATTGAAGCATATTACTCAAAAAATTAAAATTTCAAAAGAGTAAAGAAAATTTGTGGTTTATGAAGACATAGGAATAGTTTATATATGGTGTTACCTTTCATTTTATTTTCAAGCTCAAACATATCTTTTATTTAATTCTTTGTTTATTTCATTTCACTCAAACTCAAACATGTCCTTTGATCACTTTCCACAGGAAAAGTTTGTTTAAGCATTTCCAATAGCACCATGTGCAACTTTGTTGAAGAAAGGTAGCAGAACAAAGCTTCTCTCATCACATTGAAATAAAAGAGCTCAAAGTTCTTTGTTATGTATCAATAATTGAAATAATCAATTTGTGAAGCATGTATGCTGTGAGATTAATATTATTATTCTGAAAGAAAAGAACATGTGTAATCTAATTATTGGAATATTGTAATGATGCCACTCCTAGTCCTCCTTTACTCTTCTAGTATAGTTGTATGAATGTTATTTGAAGAATAAGTAGAATGGAAAGTTCCCCAATACTGGATTGGAGAAAAATATGATTGTTTTGAATCGCCATTTTAACTTTGTGTTTCTTGGCATGTATAAAATGCTCTTCTACTTCATCAATTTGAGTTTTGAAGCACGACAGTAGTTATATAGACCTTGTTTTCTGCTGAGAAAATTGGCCATTGTCATTTTGAGTTTCCATGATTTTTTTTTTGAAGGATTCTGAGTTTCCATGATATCTGTATTGTTTTGCCAATATGGGTTATGGAAGCTTGATAAGAATTGAAATCAGCTTGATTATAAGTAAATAGTGTGAGATATGATTACAACTATTATTTTTTATGGTAACTCAAATGGGGCAGATGAATTATGCTCACAAACATGTATAGCATTCAAAGTGATAAAATTTTGCTGGTTGCAACAATTGAAGACATTTATTTGACACATGACTTAATCTAAAATGCTATAGGTCAGAAAAAGAAATGTTATGCCACTTTGTTTTTCTTTATATCAAATCCAAATAAAGATTATGGTGTTTTGCTTTTATTTTTATAAACGATGATGGAGTGTTTCAGTGATTGGTGAAGTTGGTGGTGCTGGTGGAGTATACTCATCAAGCTTTCAAGAGATTAGACCAGCTAATGCTATGGCCAAACATTTGCTCACCTCAACAAGGTTCATGTCATTCAATCATTCCTTATTCCCTATGAAGCATCCACACAGACATTGACTCCTGACACGACACTGATATTGACACATCAAAAGTGATAAAAATTTGAGAAACTAATTTAATTGAATGTAATCATATGTGTTGGTATACGCCGGTGTCTACCACTGGTTCAACTGAGTGCTACTACTCATTAGGAAATGAGGCAACCTTGTATGTCTTCTAAATTAGTAATCTTCTTATATGATATGTACATATTGCAGTTGCACAAGAACCACTGCAAGTTGTCTCTACAATACCAAGCCTGTTTACCTCAGCTGCTCTTTCTGACAAAGTAGAAGGTTCATATGATGTGTTGTGCGGTGGAATTTTCATAGCCACAGGCCACATCCTTACGTGCTCGGGGTCTGAGTCGCCATTGTGGAAAGGAATATGTTCAAGGGGTAATTTTAGACGTATTGAGACATCAAATCGTAGAAACAAAAGAGTTAATAAAATTTTCAAATGATTAAATTAGCTTTTGAGTTGTTTTTTGTTGTTTTGAAAATTAGAGAGAACAAGAATGGATATCAAGAAAGGAGCTTTTGGAACTGGTAGAAGTAGGAATCTTTGAAGATGACACTGAAAGAGTCACAGCAGCCAACTGTAATCCTGTAATGACTGAACTAATAAATTAATTACACTTTGAATATACTAGTTCACATGCCTAAACACACTTTAAATAGACGTTCATGGCTTCATGCCAAGTTAGATTTAGCAACTAGTGGAAAAGATGAACCAGATAACTTCTGTTAAAAATTGAAGCATAGGTTATTTCAACTAATATTTGAAGGTTTTTTTTTTACAAAACTTGTATTTGAAGATATTAATTATAAAAACTCATTATAAGTTTTTTTAACTACATCTTTGAGTGCTTGTATTGAGAAGGAATACTGGCCATGCCAATGTATATATATGCCCACACGTATATGTATGTGTGTGTGTCCAAATTTACAATATTGAATATTTCTGACATTGCAAGGTACCATCTTATTGCGAAGAATTATGGTATTCAAAATACAACAACTCTGTTATTTACTACATATACTGTATTATTTTCATTCTCCAGCAAGCTGTAACATCTAAACTACAGCCACAACAACAGAAGCCAGAGAGGCACACCACATATTATCTACATATCGCTCATAGCACTATTTTCAATGCAAGTAGAAAAAGCAAAACAAATAAAACTGTAAGTTTCAATCTGATTATTTAGAACCCAAAATTTTAGATAGATCTTTTACAATAGCCTTCTGTTTGACATCTTCCCTTTCCAAATGCCACTTTCTTGACATATTCTCAGCCTATAAATCAAAGTTTTGGCTTTTGAGTTATGAATTATCAATTGAAATATTCAAAGGTATAAAGAAATGGAATTTAAAACTTACCCATATTTTCATGGGTACAAATTGATTTTTTATATTCTCAAGTTGTGGCTCAACAACATCCTTTCCTTTAGTTTTGAGGTCATCCATCTGTTAAAACAGACAGAAAAGTTCAAGATTAAGAAGCCAATAAACTGGATTTGGCAATTTACATGGCTACATATTGATACAACTGAAAAACCACAATAAAAGTGTAAGAAGAAACAATACTCTGGTTTACAGGAGAGTTTTATGGTCCTAAATAGTCAATGAAGGAGAATGATGACTGAAAATGGAAATATTGCAAGATAGACATACAAGTGGAAAAATGCAGACAGAGAGAAAGAATTTGCATAGTAAATAAAATTATATGTCAACTATAACTCAAATCACTTACATTATGCAGCTCTAACTTGGAAGCCACCACACCTATTACCATTGCAGCACCACCAAATACAACTGCAGTGGCTATAGCAAATGCCTTTCCAACTATAAAATTGAAATCAAAATAGTGAATCAGAAAATAACGGCATTATTCCCAAAGCAACTGTCGGATCCATTTTTTACTCAACATCATTATTGGCATAATATGCACAACAGAATCAAAAGACATCATAAACCATTGTCTAATGAAGGTAAATAACTGCCGGAATTTGAAGCAGAAGCCATTAAAATAGAACACAGTGGCAGGACATCCTTGCATGTGAAATCATACCTATAGACTAGTGTGAATAAACTACAATACTACACAAAGATATACATATGAATACTGCAACATTACCTGATGATAGTTATACCAAGCGCTATTGCATGCTAGTACTACCTTTGGTCTCATATATAAGATTTTTTTAGTTCAATTTATAAAAAAGTCACAAATTTTAAGATGTATTAATTACTATCAAAATTAAGAAATTAAATGAAGCTCCTTGGTCTTGCTGTTTTTGTTTTTTCTTCTTATATATATATATATATATATATATATATAGGACAAGAGGGCATAATAACGAATAAACCATCAATTTAGTCCCTGACCGATCAACCTCTCACAAATTTAGTCCCTAAACTATAAAAATATACTGAATAGTCCCTAAACTATATGAAATCCATCAATTTAGTCCCTGATCTTGAGATATTGGGGACTAAATTGATGGGTTTTGTATAGTTTAGGAACTATTTAGTATATTTTTATAATTTAGGGACTAAATTGAAGAGAGAGTGATAGTTTAGGGACTAAATTGATGGTTTATTCGCATAATAACTATGATCCTCATATGTTTCACCATGTGTCCAAAAGCTCAAAGCACTCTTCTCAGGGTGCTTTTAACAGTCACATGCAGCATACCCAACTGAATTGTTTCTACTCTGGACTTGGTCCAAAAACTGAGAAAGCATACATGTTATGATTGTGTTGATGACCATTACCACACACAACCTGACTTATAATAGAGAAGTAACTTCTGCCCAGATAATACTCAACTGCTACTTCCCCTGTTTAAACTTCACATGTATCTTAGATTCCCCTTATTGTAACATTGACAAGGAATCCTAAAATCTTCCTTTAACAGCCTATAGCTACGGTAGCATAAATTTCCAAATTTTGCTGATTGAAATCATAAATACAAGTTTCTCTACTGTTACCGTGAACCTGTGAAGGTTTAACTTTAGCTTGTGTAAATGATGAGAAACTCTGTGAATGAAAACTTCCCCCACTGAACATATTGGAACACTCTCTAGACCCAATAAATTATCCCCCTATAAAAACCTCAACGTTTATACCACCACATCGACTCAAGACTAAACAGGTTACACCTAGGTGCTTAGTTGAAATACATGATGCTCAGTACATTGCAATTGCAAATTTTATGTATCTCATCAAAGTTAAACATAGAGCAACACAATGGGATTAACATAGGTTAAGGTGAATGACAGAACCCAATTGAGGAATGAAGACCAAAATGGTCAAATTGCATGTCATTGTCCGGCAGAAGAGGCCCAAAGTTTGGAAAAAGAAATGATGACGTGGCAGACAGTGGAATTCAGCTATAAGGGATATCAGAGAGAGAGGGAGGTTATCATTCGGGAGTTATTTTCTGTTTTGGCAGAGAATTGCATATTTTATTTGAGATTGAGAAGCCTAGTTATGTGGTTAGTGGGGAAAATTATCTTTCTACATTTATCTGTCCATCAGTAAAATTCTACAAATCATCAGCGGACCTGTATATACCCTTAGTTCCATCGACTATTAGCTGGTAGAGATTATAAATTCCATAGAGATGTAATGTGAAGTTTGATGGTACCAAAGTTAATATACATAAGTTTAGTCAATTAAATACTTTGCCAGAGCTTATGGATATCGTAAGCTATTTTCAGCTTATTTTTACAAACTAACGTATAAAAACTACTTAAACAGAACTTACATTAAGTCCTACCTATTCCCTATTCAATCGTAGAAACAATTCACAAATAAACACATGCCCAAACACCTGCTTACGCCTTGTTTTTACTGAGAATTGCTTACAGCAACTTACCTCTTACAATGAGCAAATGAGAGCGCATGCACCACAAGCAAGTTAATATAAGAATAATGAAACATACCATTTGCAAGCCCTTCAGATGCTGCTTTCAACTTTTCCGGGTTAACATGGATGTCAAACCGGTCCTGACGCAATTCATTAGCTGTAGAGGCCGAAACCCCATGTTTTGCTTCAGGCAATTCCCACCTGAAACACTCAAAACAAAAAAGTGTCATAGTTTAGAAACTACAAACAACTTCATTTCCCTCTCAAGACCCAATTTACAAATACAAAAATAAATCAGAACTCAAATTTTAATGAAAAACCTAATTGTGAAAATGAAATTTGATTAATTAAGGACTTGTTCATTTTAGAAGAAAAAACAAATTCTATTTTCACTTTTAATTACAAAATTTCCACTAATATCAATTTGTCTTCTGTTTTAAAAAAATTCAACAGGACAACCTAAAGGCATGTAAAGAGGCCAATAGGAGTGGCGGAGCCAGAAAAAAAAAAGCTCGGGTGGGCCACTATAATAAACTATAATATATAAACAAAAAATTAAAATTGCAATAAGCATTAGGCACAAAGTTGTAATGACGGAGTTTGACTAAAAAGTTAGGGTGAATACTTTAAAAAATCGAATTACATATTTTACAACTGCTATAAATTATGAAACTTTTTTTTATAGTACAACTGTTAGCTGAGTGAATTTTCAGTTGATAGGACAATATATGGGGATTTGAAACCCAAGCAAGTTATAAGATCTATAAGCCTCCGCTAACCAGTCAAGTATAAACATGACAAAAATCACGTATGTTACTTTTGAAACCGCCGAAAACTAAAACCGTTGAAAAATTGTTTCAAGTCTCACAAAATAGACCTCAAATTTATTTTTTTTTAATTTTTTGGGTGGGCCACTACAACACTTAGCGGGAATTTGGATCTGTCGAAAGCTAAAACCGACATAAAATTGTATAAAATCTCGCAAAATAGACCTATAATCGTTAATTTTTTAATTTTCCCGGGTGGTTTGTGTTCCACCCTAGCCCATGAAGGGCTCCGCCTCTGAATAGGAGACTCCCCCGGAGACAGGCACCGACATGCATGCCCTGAAGACATCGTGCAAGGTCAAACTATTTGCTAATACCAATTTAGGTAATAAAGCGGCATAAGTAGTAGTAGCCTAACCGACTTATAAAGTGAAGAGTGTCTCTCTTTATAAACTCATATCATGAGACCTTATATCTTTTCTGTATGGAACTTGGTTTTTTCCTATACCTCTAATCGTGATTTTTACTATTCAACACACTTTTCTATCAACTAATCCAAACATGAATGAGTTTAACTTACACTGATTTTTAAAACACAATTCAATCAAAATAGAACCAAACACACGCAAAATCAATAACCTGTGAATCAAATTCAAATTGAAATGAATAACCTTATAACGGAAATGAAAATTGATAAATTAAATAATGAATTGAAAAAAAAATGAAAAATTGAGAGAATGATTGGGAAGAAATGAAAATAAACCTTCTGGCGCCAAAGGTGACTTGTGGAAGAGAAACGAAAGCGCGAAGAGGATTGATAGCATCAGGAGATACAGAAGATCGAAGTTTGGGATCAGATTGAAGAACCCATTTCGATGCAGAGAACGACGATGACGACGTCGTTTCGTCTCTGAATAGTTTGGAAGGAAGAGAGTGTCGTAGAACCTCTGGAAGCACGTCGGCGTTATCCTGAACGACGTGTCGTTCATCGACAACGTTGGTTTTTAAGATTGGATTATTCTTTTGAGCTAATTTTGTAACGGCTTGTTTGGATTCTTGGAAGAAATAAGCTGCTTCTTTTCCTGCTAACCTTCCCGCTAGAAAACTCATTTTCCAGATTATTACTGTTTGTTTGTTTCTGTCTATCTTTTTGCAATTGGTGCTGTCCAATTACATATCTACGTCTATATATAAGTTATTAGGATTAAATAAAAACTATATTCTTTATTTAAAACGACAAAAGAACTTTGTTTTTGTTTTATAATGTTCCAAATTAATGTTTGTCTCTTTCATCACATTTTTTTCTCAAAATGAGATATATTAAAACGACATAAGTGGTCTACCCTGTACAAGATAGATCAATTAGGACACAGAGTAAAATACAAAGTCACCAAAGCCAAAGCAACGAAACAGACCAACAAGGAAAAGAAACAATTAGAAAGTGATTCTCATGTAAGATAAATGGTTAAGCCACCAATCATGATAATCAAAAGCAAAAGTAGTAATATTTACCTTCAACCACAAGAATGACTATAGCTTGACTGTATTTGACAACTGATGTAAATCCGCTTCTTTGTTATTGAAAATCATATTATTCATTTCCTTCTAAATTGTCGAGATATAAGAAAACTAGATCAACTTCAAGAAAGAATGAACTCAATGAGGAAAACTATTTGTTTCACCAAATTGCACAAAATGATATTTTACTCAAAATGTATCAACTAAAGAAATGCTTAACCAATTTCGAATAAGATGTCACCATCCTCCAAAGTAATTACAACATAAAAAGAGATGATCAGTCGTCTCTTGAGCTACACTCACTGACACAACATTAGCTTCTGCTTATATAATATCCCCGTCACGTACATTATCTTTTGTTGGTAAACAGTTGCAGAATAGGCGTCAAACAAATAATGAAACTTTTAAAGGAACCTGCTTATGACAAATATTATAAACTGAAACCCGACAAGTAGACTCTTCTGCAGCTGTGAACAACTGAGAGACTCCACTGACAGAATAACCTTTAATTGGATCAAGTAGCCATTTTCAACAATCAGAAACATTTTCTTGCAAAACAATGTTATGGCGCAAAAAACAACATTCTCTAACCAGATCTTCCTCCCACACAAACAACCTCCTCCTCCACTTCCACGCCTCTCTCCCCTCACCCCAGCCTAACTGACTCATATCAGCCACATAACAAAGCCGGTTCTCAGCCAAGTCAAATAAACAACTCAACGTGACACTTAGCGAGGCGCCACCCACCCAATTGTTCCTCCAGAAAAGTACTGCCACCATCTCCTACAACTAGGCATGGCAAGAAAACTCATACCCGCGGGTATTCTTCCGAACCAAACTCAGTTTGACAGGTTTTCCCCGCTTTGATTGGGTTTGGATATGAGTTTGAGTTTTCCCCGATTTTAAAACACGGGTACGATACGGGTAACATGATATATATATCCACCCCGAACCCATACATAAACTCGTCCCGAATGTAGAAAATCAATTTATTACCCATTTTATATAAATAGAAACCCAAACCTCAATCATTTCACTCACAAAGTCAGAGTCTCAATCTTTCAGATGACGCTCACCTATCATAGTTCTCTCTTTTCTCCTTCCATATCTCACACTCTCAACCTCTTTCTTCTCATCACCATAGTCATCGATCCCCAACATCTATTTGCTGGATAATGCATTACAACATTGCGCTCAGGGCTAAAAAATACTTATTTTTATTATTAAAAAAATTATCCACTACGGGGATACCCAAACCCGTTGGGGACGGGGATGAGATTCGATTTCTCATCCCCACTTGGTATGGGTAGGATAACAGTTAAGTATATGGGAGTAAGGTATGGGAACGGGGAAGGTAAAATCCGTCCCATTGCCATGCCTACCTACAACCTTTCTAATATTGTCATCAAACTAGCTCCCCATTCCTGTTAGAAGTGTTCATGGCTTGATTAAAAAAACCTTGTTTTTAAAAAAAATCGTGAAACAACCTCAATTTGATTGGTCTTAAAAATAAAGAGAGAGGTAAGGGGAATTAATTAGGATTGGTGAGGAGTGGTTTTTCGATTATTGTGTTTTGTCTGCTGCTCCATAAAATTATACACAAAACACAATCAATGAAAACATAAAACATATTACCTCCGTCCCTAATTATAAGACTCTTTTGAATTTTTTCTTTATTTCTTTTTATAAGACTCATTTCAAATTTCAATGTGTATTGATTATTTCTTTACCATTATACCCTCATTTATGTTACATATTTATATAATAAATACTCTATGAAAACATTAACCAATTATCTCTCATAAAAGATAAACATGTTAAACAATAGCAATTGTCAACATAATTAATTCAATAATCAACTTTCTTAATTCCCGTGTTTTTCTCAAAAGGTCCTATATTTAGGGACGGAGGTAGTAAATAGTAGTGTCGTGGCAACAAACATCGTTAAAAAAACATATGTTCATTTTTTTAATAAAAAGTATGTGAGAGTAGGATTACTAACTTACTTTTAAAGTGGAAGTATGCGTGTTAACTTATTCATGTAAGTTAAGAGCCTCTATGCATACTATATTAAACTCAAGATAAAAGTTATAAAAAAATAATTGTTCAAATATCATTTCTCATTTTTAATCACTTAGATTACTTGAAAAAAGAAATACGGCTTTAGTTTTTTTTATTTACAAGAAGCTTTAGTTTCTTTTTATAAGCATTACGGCTTTAGTTTAAAAAATAAATAAAGTGCAAAGAATATTATTAATAAAATGAATACAAAATCATGGGGACAGAGAACTAAAACCTGTAAAAAGTCAAGTTTAGATTGAAATCTTAATCGCATTCTATTTTAGAATTGGTGTCATTATTTGAAGGTGACATAAAAGTCTCCAATCTCATTAATTGTATCACCCTCAATTTCATGTTGCGATACTAGATTCTAATTATCTCCATTGTCAATCTCAAGCTCAACATTTACATTAGTTTAATTATGAATCCGGACTATATGAAAAGGAAAAAGAGCACTAAAAAAATATTATGAAATTGCTTGGGAAACAAGAATTATGGTCATCTTCGTTTTCGATTTAGTTTTAATAATTAATTATTGATCTTGACCATATATGCAGAGACAAAGGAGCACTAAAAGATATTATCCAGTTGCTTGGGATACAAGAATTATGTTTATCTCCATAGTTTGACCGATCTCCAATACTTGGAGAGAAAGAATCCGTTTGTATTTGATGAGGTGAAACAATGGGTAGCGACGACTCAATTTATATATGGAATTTAGGTGTAAAATTGGTATAAGAGACTAGTCTTTTTGATCAGGTAGAAATTAGAATTGTAACGACTCCAATTATTTTTTAAAGATTTAACATTGTTGGATCCGCAAAGCTTACTTTCAATTTATATATGGATTTAAAATAAGTTTTAAAATGAAGTTTTTGTAAAACATATATACTATTATTGTATTTTTTAATGATAAATATTAGTATGTTAGTTGTTATGTTATTATTCTTTCTTTTTTGTCGGTATTTGAATCATAAACATTTACTCATTACCTTCTTTAATTGGTGAGCTACACACCCCTCATACTAGTATTGTGTATCTATTCAACATAGTCGTTTAAACTCAATTTAACAGCAAAATTTGATCTACATCGCATATTATAATCGATAAACATCATCAATATAATAAAAGCACTAGTACAAAAAACATTTATTAACACGGACATTTTAAGTGGGTTGTGATCCACCTGACTTAAAAACTCATGCGTAGGAAAGAATTTTGAGGTCAATAGATATTAAGTCGGGTAACCCCATTTAAAAACTATTTTATATTAAAAATAAAATAAAACAAACATTTCGCTCAACTGAACTCACTCAGAATACTCAATTGAAGCCTTCTTCCATCGTTCACTCGCAAACATATGGTTTTGTCTTGTATTCCATCGTTCACTCGCAAACCTAAAAGCTAAATCGATTGAAAGGGTTTCCGAACTTTACTTCCTTTCTCGTTCAGAAGCATCTTCAAAAGAAAGGGTTCAGAAGAAAGGGTTTCCGAAACAAAAGGGCATCTTCAAGCTTTGTGTGCGTTCATCTTCAAGCTTTACTCTCTGGAAATTTTTGGGTAAGTCTCCGAACTTTACTTCCTTTCTCGCTGGCTTAATCATTATTATCTAATCCTCTTATTATAATACCTAATTTGGAGAAAAAACATGAAAACTAGGAAGTGGATTTGTAAATTGAAATGGAAAGACAATCTGAAATACCCTTTCTCCCAATTTCGTGTTGTCTCATATTTAGGTTTTTCCCTCTTTTGAATTCAGAGGATAAGATTTAGAGCATTTGATTTTACTTCATTCTTTCCTTCTTTTGAACTTAGACGAAAAGTGGAAATGCTCATATAACTGGCAATGTGTTGAATGAAGGATTGTTGTATCCTTATGTAGCTCTGGTGTATCCTTATGTATGTTATTACTCAGATCACAATTTTTTTTTACATTTTCTGTCCTATTCCTTGCACACTTGTGCCATAGTTCTGTGATGTCACAGTTTCACCGATAACAATTTACCTCAAACCACCAAGGCACCAACCAATGTCTGAGTTATAACTTCAAACACTAGGGTTGTATGCTTTTTAGTTATAATTGTTATCAACTTAAATCACATATTTCAATTTTCCCATTGGTTAAGCTCTCTTGGAAACTCCAACAATTCGTTCTAAACTGTTGTTTTCAGTCATTCCCCATTTTTCAATTCATAGATGTTCTATTAGTAATTCATGTTGAAAAGGAGTGGCATGCTACTTTTTTTTAAAAAAAGTCACAAATTGATTAACATTTTGGAGCCTGATATAAAATTGATAGACAGGTTCTGAATTCAGAGTATCATATAATTCAAAGTATCATAAGATTTTCTGAATTCAGAATACCATATAATTTAGAGTCTCACCTTAGCCCTGAGTCCTGGACTTACCAATTTTATCCTCCGTGCTATTTTAAATATATTAAATATATTTATAGCCTAAATTAGTTCATGAAAAGTAAGCACCTTAATATAGTTTTTGTGGCTGTATGTTTTTTCAGTAGTAGTTATGGATCGTAGTTGGATGAGTGATAACCGCGTTAGTAAAGAGTATAAGAAAGGAGTGAAAGAGTTTATACAATTTGCTTTTGAAAAACTTCCTGAGAATAATGGAAGGTTTTACTGTCCTTGTGTTAAATGTTTCAACGGAGGCCCATTCCATTTTGAGGTAATAATTGATCATCTTATTTGTCACGGGATTTGCCAAAATTATACCAAATGGATATGGCATGGTGAGTCGGTAAACGATACAAGTGGGTCAAAAAGAAAGGAAGTCGATGTTGATATGGATGATTATCTGCTAGAGGACATGATTCGTGATATTGGCCAAGAGTCTTTTCAGCGAGCGCATGTGTATGACAATTTGTGTAGTGACAAAGAAGAGCCTTTGTATCCGGGGTGCACAAACTTCTCACGGCTGGCTGTGGTGCTGAGATTATTCAACTTGAAGCCAAGACATGGATGGACAGATAAAAGCTTTCCTGAATTGCTTGAGCTGTTGAAAGAAATGTTTCCAGAAGGTAACACATTGCCTAATCGTAACTATGAAGCTAAGAAGATATTGTGTCCGATGGGTATGGAGTATAAGAAAATACACGCTTGCCCAAATGATTGTATATTGTACCGAAATGAGTTTGAAACGTTGAAGAATTGTCCTAGGTGTGGGCTATCACGCTACAAAGTGAAGGAGAATGATTTCGATTGTGATGATAGCTCAAAGCGTCCTCCTGCGACGGTGGTATGGTATCTTCCAATAATTCCAAGACTTAAACGATTGTTTGCTAATGCAAACGATTGTTTGCTAATGCAAATGATGCAAAAAAATGTAAGATGGCATGCAGATGAAAGGTGGTATGGAAGAAAATTGATGATTTATATCCGGAATTCGGGAAAGAGACAAGAAACCTTAGGCTTGGACTTGCTACAGATGGAATGAATCCGTATGGAAACTTAAGTAGTAACCATAGTTCATGGCCCGTTCTCCTAGTTATCTACAATCTACCTCCTTCAATTTGCATGAAGCGCAAGTACATTATGTTATCCATGATGATTTTAGGCCCAAAGCAACCTGGAAATGACATAGATGTTTATCTCAATCCATTGATTGAAGACTTGAAAATGCTTTGGGAGGAAGGCGTTGATGTGTTTGATGCCCATTCTTGTGATTATTTCAAGATGCATGCAATGTTATTTTGCACCATCAATGATTTTCCCGCATATGGGAACTTGTCTGGTTATAGCGTTAAGGGACATAAAGCATGTCCTATATGTGAACAACACACTTGCTACCACCAATTGAAACATGGAAGGAAGACAGTTTACCTTGGACATAGGAAATTTCTCAAACTGAATCACCAATATCGTAGGTTGAGAAAAGCATTTAATGGACACCCAGATTGGAAAATTGCTCCGAAAGCCTTAACTGGAAAGCAAGTACATAAACGGTTGAAAGGTGTCAATGTTATATTTGGGAAGAAATAAAAAAAATCTGTTGAGAAAAATATATGGAAGAAGAGGTCTGTGTTCTTTGATCTTCTTTACTGGTCTAGTCTAGATGTTAGACATTGTATCAATGTGATGCATGTTGAAAAAAATGTTTGTGATAGTGTAATTGGAACACTTCTCAACATTAATGGCAAAACAAAGGATGGTGTGAATGCTCGTCTAGATATGGTTGAGATGGGTATAAGACAACAGTTAGCTCCACAGATAGATGGTAAACAAACATATTTGCCTCCAGCTTGTCACACTTTGTCAAAAAATGAGAGAAAAAGCTTTTGTGAGTGTTTGCATGATATAAAAGTGCCACAAGGTTACTCTTCAAATGTGAAGAGTCTTATCTCTATGAAAGATTTGAAATTAATTGGATTGAAGTCTCATGATTGCCATACATTGATGCAACAATTACTACCGGTGGCTATTCGTGGCATACTGCCTAAAAAAGTTAGAAATGTCTTAACTAGGTTGTGCTTATTCTTCAATGCTATTTGTAGCAAGGTTATAGATCCTAAAAAATTAGATGAATTGGAAAATGAGGCTGCAATTATCTTGTGCCAACTTGAGATGTATTTTCCTCCTTCTTTTTTTGACATCATGGTTCACTTAATTGTTCATCTAGTGAGAGAGATTAGGTTATGTGGTCATGTTTATTTGAGGTGGATGTATCCAGTTGAACGATACATGAAAATTTTGAAAGGGTATGTGAAGAATCAACGCCGTCCAGAAGCATCTATTATTGAAAGATACATTGCAGAAAAAGCTATTGAGTTTTGTTCTGACTATATGTCAGACGCAGAAGCAATAAGAATTCCTAAGTCTCGTCATGAGGGAAGATTTGCAGGTAAGGGTACCCGAGGTTTAAAACTTAAAGCCATGGGGTGTGAGGAAGTTCTTAAAGCTCATTTGTATATATTGACTAACACTGACGAGGTTCAACCTTACCTTTCTGCTCATAAAGTCATTGTCAAGGATAGAAATCCTAGAATGAATGAAAAATGGTTGTTGAATGAGCATAATGATAAGTGCCTAAAAGTTGTTATCTTTTGATACATTTTAAGGCACTTATGTTACTTGTTTTACAAGTTACCTTAGGATAAGAGCATATTTATGGTTAAAATGCAATATTTGTGATCCTAAGTCTTACCCCATGTTATTATGCAGGAAATTCAAGCTTGGACATGATTGGAGCAAAGAAAATGAAGTTTTTCTTAAGCCATCGCTACAAGCGCCAGAAGCCTCGCTAGAAGCGAGCCTAGGCAGGGAATTTTGAGAGTTCATCGCTTGAAGCGATGAACTGGACGCTAGAAGCGAGCCTAGGCAGGGAATTTTAAGCTTCCATCGCTAGTAGCGACAGACCTTGTCGCTACAGCGACCAAAGGGCGGTTTAATGCTAAAGGATGACGTGGAGCTCTCCCATTGGCCAGAAAGTTTTCCTCGCTACAGCGACAGGCTGGTCGCTTGTAGCGAGCGTGCAAATTCTCAGATTATAAAAGCATTTGAAGCTCATTTTTTAATATAGTTAGCTGAATATCTGATTTTACAACTTCCAGAGCTTTAAATATTTGATTTCTAAGAGAGGGAATAGGCATAAAAGGAGGCAAACTTCAAATAGCAAAAGGATTTCAAGTGAAGATTACATTAAGAAGCTTTGAGAAATCAAGCCTTAACATATTCTTCATCTTCCTTTCTTGTTTTGCAATAGTTATCATGACAATGATCAACTAATCTCCTTTGTTGGGATTAATAGGTAATCAATCACCCTATGTTGTAAACTTTTGATAATTTAAATATATGATTCTAGCATTTTTATATACCATTGAATTTGTTCTTGCTTTTCACTCTTATATTTGATTTAAATGATGTTGGAAAATACTTTTGAATCTAGGTTTAGAATGATATTCTATCAAGATAAGAAATCCTAGAAATGGGATTTGGTTTTGATAATTACATTAAGATTGGATCGTTAAAGCTTTCGAATCGTTTAATAGATTAAGAAATCGTCGATTAAACGATACGATCGATCTCACGACGTCATTTGGACACGAATGACGTTGTCGAGTAATACGTGATAATGTCATATATAAGAAAAAGCTAGAATCCGTATTTATGATCAATCGAATACAAACGACGTTTGATTGACGAATGTTAATCCTAACACCTTTTATGTCCTATTACTCTACATTTTATTTATAACGCTTTTTATGTTGAGTAGTGTAGTAATGAAAAAGGTTAAACCCTAACTTAAGACGATAATCGACGCTGAACGGTTTATGATATCGCGATAATCCCTGTGGAACGATATAAAACTTATACTTACTTTTGTACATTAACAAAATGGCGCCGTTGCCGGGGATTAACGTTTTGATATTATAATCATTGCAACGTTAATTATGGTTTTAAGCAATTTTGCACAAAATTCTTTTATGTATATAACTAATATTCCTTATCCATCTTGTTTGCTAATTCTTTTTGGTCAGATTGTTGAAACCGTATATGCGAGGTCAAGTATCGGACGACCAACTGCTTTTTGATTCTGAGATAGAGAGAACAACTCGAAGAAACAATAGTAAGAATCGGAAGAAGAAGCAGCAGGCAAAGAAAAAGCAACAAGAGGAAACTTCTATTTCAAGTCCTTCATCTAGTCCAATTCCAAGCCAAGAGATACCAATGGCTGCTACAGGAGATCCTGGAGGTTCAGGCGGAAGTGGGATGCCATGTCACAATAGCCCACGCCGTTTGGCCCAATTGGGGAAAACGCCACGGACCACAAAGCAAACCGAGATGAAGACCGGGATTCTTCAAATATTATATGCTAATCCTTTCTCAGGATTGTACCATGAGGATCCGTTCCAACATCTCACAAAATTTTACGAGATCGCCGGTACACTTGGAGAGACGGAGAACAATGAGGAGGCTATTTTCATGAGGATGTTTCCTCATTCTTTGATTGGGAAGGCCAAGGAGTGGTATTTGGATCAGCCACCAACGGTGATGACAAATTGGAACACTCTTGAGGAGAAATTCCTTGAGTGATTCTTCCCTCAGAATCGTTTCATGGAGGCGAAGACAACTATTGCTGTATTCTCACAAGGTTCAAGTGAGACGTTATGTGAAGCATGGGAGCGTTTCAAGTCGATGCTTAGAAGATGCCCTAACCATGGATTCGATGATTTGACACAAATTCATCTTTTCCGGAACGGGATGCAACAACAATCCAAGTTATTGCTTGATGCTGCTGCTGGTGGATCTTTAATGGCCAAGAGTTCCCAAGATGCTGTTGCTATCATAGGGAGAATGGCATTGAATGATCACCAGGCTCACCATAACAGAAACCAAGGCCAAAGGAAAGCGGGAATCCTAGATCTGGGGACAAATGATGCAATCCTAGCTCAAAACAAGTTGCTAACGCAACAAGTGGAGGAGTTGACTAGAAAGATGGCCAACCTTCCTCAACAAATGAAGGATATCCAAAACGAACAAAGGAGACAACACCAAGTCGCATCATGCGAACTTTGTTCGGGAGATCACCCCACCGGATTTTGTCCGCCACCCACCGAAGAGGTAAGTTATGTTGGAAATCAACCAAGGCCTCAACAGTTTCAAAACCAACACCAAGGTCATACAAACAACTTCCCAAGAGGGAACAATCCAAACTATGACCAAGGTTGGAGGCAAGAAGCTGGGCAACAAAACCGACAACCTTACCAAAACTACAATCAATACCAACCTCCGCAACAAAACCGAAACCAAAACACCGACGAAACTCTTAACCAATTCATGCAAATGTCAATGGCTAACCAAAAGAACACTGATGCCTCCATCAAAAACCTGGAAACACAAGTGGGCCAGTTGGCACAACAACTAGCTTAAGCAACCCAGCAAGGCGGAACCTTTACCGCCAACACACAAACCAACCCAAAAGATCATGCATCATCATCAAAATGACAATTAAGTCATTTTGATGAAGAAGTCCTTGCATCAAGAGACAATGATAATTGCAAGGCGATTGCTACTCGGAGCGGGATGGTAGTTGGAAGAGGTATAGGTGACAACATAGAGGTTGAGAGAAGAGTTGTTGAGAATGAGGAGAAAGATGATGATGAAGGAAATGAGGAGGAAACAGGAGGAGTACATATTGAGGATGAAGTTGAAAAAAATAAGGATGTAGTTGAAAATGAAAACATAGTGTGGAAGAAAGATGTGGTGAAGGAGAAGGGCAAAAATCAAGAAGTAGTGAAGAATGCGCCAACACCACATCTACCGTATCCAACTACACCAGCAAGAAAGGAGAAAGAGAGGCAGTTTGCTAGGTTCCTTGATATATTCAAACGTTTATAAATCAACATACCGTTCTCAGAAGCCTTAGAGCAAATGCCAACTTATGCCAAGTTTATGAAAGAGATTCTCTCCAAGAAAAGGAGGTATAATGAAGAAGAAACAATTCAGCTAGATGCTAATTGTAGTGCAATCATCCAGAGAACATTGCCAAGGAAGGAGAGAGATCCGGGCAAAGTTACACTACCGGTGTCTATTGGCAATGTTAATGTCGGCAAGGCACTTATTGATTTAAGTTCAAGTATCAACCTAATCCCACTATCCGTTGTCAAAAGGATTGGTGATTTGGTTGTGAAAAGAACTAATTTGACCTTGCAATTGGCCGACAAATCCTACACTCGTCCGTTGGGAATAGCTGAAGACGTGTTGGTGAAAGTCGACAAGTTCTTGTTCCCCATCGACTTTGTAGTGATGGACATACCTGAAGATGATGATGTGCCGCTAATTCTTGGGAGAACGTTCATGCAAACGGCAAGGATGATGATTGATCTTGACGGAGGCTTAATGAAAGTCCGTGTGGACGATGAAGAAGTCAATTTCAACATCAATGAAGCGATGAAGTATCCTAGTGATAAAGGTGCTTGTTTCAAGATGGATGCAACGGAAGAATTGATTGTTGATACGAGAAACCAGCTGCATCACTTGACACATCTTGAAAGAGTTTTGACAAATGCACTTAGTATCATAGGAGAAGAAGATCAGAAAGAGCTTGAAGAGTGTTTGAAGGAGCTCGATTCGTTGAAGGAAATTCCTCCTCACAAAGCCAAAATTGAGGAATTGACGAATGAAGCTAAAGTGGAAGAAGTGAAGCCGGAGATGAAGATCTTGCCCTCACATTTGAAGTATGTATTTCTTGATCAAGAGGGTACCAAACCGGTCATCATTAGTAGCTCCTTGTCAAACCATGAAGAAACAAAATTGGTAGAAGTTTTGAAGTCCAACAAGGAAGCAATAGGCTGGACACTATCCTACTTAAAAGGGATAAGTCCATCCTATTGTATGCATAAGATCATGATGGAAGAGGATTATAAGCCGGTAGCACAACCTCAAAGACGGCTAAACCCAAACATGAAAGAAGTAGTCCGGAAAGAAGTGCTTAAGCTACTTGAAGTCGGCATGATATATCCGATCTCGGATAACACTTGGGTTAGTCCGGTTCAAGTTGTCCCTAAGAAGGGAGGTATGACGGTAATCACAAACGAGAAGAATGAGCTCATACCGACAAGAACCGTCACCGGTTGGAGGATGTGTATCGATTACCGGAGGCTTAACAAAGCTACTAGGAAGGATCATTTTCCTCCACCATTTATGGATCAAATGCTAGAGAGACTGTCAGGACAAGCTTTTTATTGTTTCCTTGACGGATATTCGGGTTACAATCATATTTCGGTGAATCCAGACGATCACGAGAAGACCGCATTTACTTGTCCTTTTGGAGTATTTGCATATCGACGCATGCTGTTCGGATTATGTAACGCTCCAGCAACATTTCAAAGATGCATGCAAGCCATCTTTGCAGACTTGATAGAAAAGAGCATTGAAGTGTTTATGGACGACTTCTCAGTTTTCGGGTCATCATTCGATTTGTGCTTGAAGAATCTGAACACGGTACTGAAACGGTGCAAGGAAACCAACTTGGTGCTCAATTGGGAGAAGTGTCACTTCATGGTTACCGAGGGTATAGTCCTTGGTCACAAGATCTCCTCCAAGGGTATTGAAGTTGATAAAGCTAAGATTGATGTGATAGGAAAGCTTCCACAACCAGTCAACGTCAAAGGAATCCGAAGTTTCCTAGGCCATGCCGGGTTCTATCGGAGATTCATCAAAGACTTCTCAAAAATTGCAAAGCCATTGAGCAATTTGCTCAACAAAGATAAGTCTTTTGATTTTGATATTGATTGTTTAAATGCTTTTGAAAGTTTAAAGGATAGCTTAACATCCGCACCCATAATCACCGCACCAAATTGGAACTATGATTTTGAACTTATGTGCGATGCAAGTGATTATGCGGTAGGAGCGGTGTTAGCTCAACGCAAAAACAAAATTTTTCATGCTATACACTATGCAAGTAAAGTTTTAAATGACGCACAAGTCAATTATGCCACCACTGAAAAAGAATTACTTGCTATAGTGTTCGCATTGGAAAAATTTCGTTCGTATCTCATAGGTTCAAAGATTGTTATCTGGACTGACCATGCAGCTATCAAGTACTTAATCACCAAACCCGACTCAAAGCCGAGACTCATCCGTTGGATGTTGCTACTCCAAGAGTTTGATTTGGAGATTAAGGACAAAAAGGGGACTGAGAACCTAGTGGCTGATCATCTGTCAAGATTGGTGAACGATGAGATAACGAAGAATGAGAGGGACATTCTTGAAGAGTTCCCGGATGAAAAGTTGCTTATGGTGCAAGAAAGACCATGGTTTGCTGACATGGCCAATTACAAAGCAACTGGGTTCATACCGGCGGATTACACATGGCAAATGAAGAAGAGGTTGATGAGAGACGCAACTCAATTCATTTGGGATGACCCGTACCTCTTCAAGATTGGAGCAGACCACTTGTTAAGGAGATGTGTTGCAAGAGAAGAAGCCAAGGACATCATGTGGCATTGTCACAATTCGCCATATGGTGGGCATTATAGTGGTGAAAGAACTGGAGCAAAAGTTCTTCAAGCAGGCTTTTATTGGCCCACTTTGCTCAAAGATGCATACGAGTATGTGAAGGAATGCGAGAGTTGCCAGAAAACTGGAGGGATTTCAAAAAGGAATGAGATGCCTCTGCAAAGTATCCTTGAAGTCGAAGTCTTTGACTGTTGGGGGATAGACTTTGTGGGGCCGTTTCCATCCTCCATGTCTAATGAGTATATTCTGGTGGCCGTAGATTATGTGTCAAAGTGGGTAGAAGCAATAGCATCCCCGAAAGCCGATAGTAAGACGGTGGTCAAGTTTCTGAAAAGGAACATCTTTTCCCGATTTGGAACTCCAAGAGTGCTTATAAGTGATGGAGGTTCTCACTTCTGCAATCAACAGTTAGCAAAAGCACTTGAGCACTATGGAGTAAAGCACAAGGTAGCTTCACCATACCATCCACAGACCAACGGTCAAGCCGAGGTATCCAACCGTGAAATCAAAAGGATACTTGAGAAGACCGTGTCATCATCAAGGAAGGATTGGTCGATGAAACTGGACGAAGCATTGTGGGCCTATAAGACCGCATACAAAGCTCCTACGGGTTTCACACCATTCCAGTTGGTGTATGGGAAAGCATGCCACTTGCCTGTCGAGTTGGAGCACAAAGCGTTTTGGGCGCTAAAGTTTTTGAACTTTGATCAAGAGCAAGCGGGGGAGAAGAGAAAGCTTCAGATGAATGAACTGGAAGAAATGCGTGACCAAGCTTATAAGTCAAGCAAGCTTTATAAGGAAAAGGTCAAACGGTATCATGACAAGAAGATCATGAAGAGGGAATTCAGGCCCGGTCAAATGGTGTTGCTGTTCAATGCAAGGCTAAGGCTATTTTCGGGTAAATTGAAGTCTAAATGGTCCGGTCCGTTCATGATCAAGGAGGTCAAACCTTATGGAGCTGTGGAGCTAGAAGATCATATCACTAAGTCAACATGGACAGTGAATGGACAGAGGCTGAAGCCATATTTTGGAGGTGAAGTTGTTCGGCACACGACGACGATTTCACTCATCAATTCTTAAGCAAAAGCGAATCAGGCGTCGATCTAATGACGTTAAACAAGAGCTTGTTGGGAGGCACCCCAATTTTGTAAGTATGTTGCATTTTAAGTTTTATTTTAGTTCTGTACAGCTATTTATGCATGTAGGGATAGTGGCAAAGACTCAAAATTTTATTTTTCTGTTTTCTGTCATGGTCGCTACAGCGACAGATCCCATCGCTGTAGCGATGAACTTTACACTACGTCGCTGTAGCGACGTACGGTCGCTTGTAGCGATGACTTTCTGACTGTGCGCTTGTAGCGCCAGTCAACGCTTGTAGCGATGGGCTTACAGCCTGTCGCTGTAGCGACAGGTCGCGCGCTTGTAGCGACCGTAGCAGAAAACTGCCATTTAAGTTTCCCAGGCCACTATGTCTTTTCCCCTACCTCCCAACCACCTAATTAATTGCATTATCCGTTATACCTATTATTTTCGCATCTCATTTCACCAGTTACATACATCATTCCATTTTTACTTTCCTTCTGCATTTTCCACTTTATTTCTCTGCATTATTCTTGCAAATCATCTCAATACCTGTGCTATCTTGCTCAATCCACAATCCAGGTATGTAAATCGTAACTTTCTGTTGATGTTTGTATGCTTTATACTTGTTTTGATGTGCCTGCATGCGTTTTAAGAATTTAGGGTTTTAGGGTTTTAAAATTTTGAACTTAGGATAAGCCTTTTTGCTATACCCATGTTTATCTGTAGAACAAGCTATAGAAAATGAACAAGAATCATCACATAAACTTGCCTTTCATCATCTTTTGCATGAAAATCGTATTTTGAAAAACTTTTTCAAAAAAATTCAAAATAAATTTAGGGTTTTTGATGATGAGGGAGTTTTAGTGATTTTTATTCATTTGTATTAGCTTTAGGGTTATTTTCGCATGCCACAAGTAGATTAGATTCAAGAAAAATCACAATTTTGAAAATGGGTCAACCTTCGCTAGGCAGCGCTTGTAGCGCAGGAAGCCAGAAAATTCTGGGCTCGCTCGCTACAAGCGACCATCCTGTCGCTGTAGCGACGAGACCCAGATGCAGTTTTATTTTTCTTTTGATCTAAGACTAACTTGAATCCTACCTGTTTTTGCATGTTTTAATCTTATTATGTAGGAATGGCACCTAAATCATCATCGAAGAGATCACGTAATGTTGAGGGTTCATCATCCAGACCTAAACCAAACCCTCCACCACATGATTCCAACAGATTCCTAAGCTTGCGTAACCAAGAGCGTTACGCAGAGCTCAAGACCAGAAGGATATGGTCCGAGAAACAGTTCAGAATTTCAGAGGAAGGGAACTATGGAGGGCTTGCACACATGCTAAACGAGAGAAAATGGGGAATATTGTGCACTCCTCCAAGGAAGATCAATTACGATATCGTGCGGGAGTTTTATGCAAATGCGATTCCAGCTGACCCCTCGGATGACTTCACCTGGACAACATTTGTCCGAGGGCGTACTATCATGTTTCATAGGGATGCAATTAGCGAATACTTAGGTAATCCCCTGGACCTAACTTTCCCGGATGACCTAATAGATTATAAGCGGTTGTGTGCCTATCATGAGCATCAGAGAGCGGGGAACTGGGATCATGATCTAATTGCACGGGAAATCTTCCAAGAGGGAAGAACTTATGATGTGAGCAAGGCTTCGGGTAAGCCTTTTAGAGCTTTCAGGGACCATATGACCACACCAGCTCAGGTAATACTTACCCTCATCCTTTATAATATAAGGCCTAAGTCTCACACTTCATCTACTACCTTGGATGTCACACCCCTGCTCCACTATATCCTTAGCAACCGTCAGGTTGGCGTTGCAAGGATTATAGCTAATGAGATGAGGGTTGTGGCAGAGAGTGGTATCCTGCCGCCAGGCAAACCTAAATGCCCATTGACCTTCCCTGGTTTGATAATGGGATTGTGTAGAAAGGCTAGGATACACATGCCTACCCAAGTGGATGAAGAGATAAAAAACCCTATTGATGACAGGTACATCAATAGGTATTGTTCTACCCCCTCTCCTACTGCTCCACCTTCTTCCTCTGCCGGACCTTCCACATCAGTTGGACCTTCTACAGTACCACCACCAGCACCACATGACCCTAGCCACCCTCAGGCCCCAACCTATCCACCATTGGATTTCTCTAGTTGGGACCCTTCTCTAGTTGGTTCTTTCATCATGGCTCAGAACGCGTCTAATCATCGCGCCCTGACCACGATTCAGATTCATTTGCACGAGAGCGGCTACAGTACTTGGACTTCAGCCTTCTTCCACGAGCATATTGCTTGGCCTGGGGACAGGCATTTCTTTTCTGGAGGGGCAGCTGCAGATGCTGGTGATGATGATGCTGCAGATGATGGTGATGATGATGCTGATGATGATGATGACCATGGCGATGACTCCTCGGAGGCTACTCGGAGCATTGACCATGAGGCTGCAGACTTGATGGATTCAGACGACATGGATTCAGATTGAGATCTTGATGCAAGCTGCAGATTTTTGTTCTATCATTTCTTTCGTTTTATTTATTATGCTTTGTACTTTATAACATTTTTCATGCTTTGTACTTTGTTTTGGTTATGCTTTTGTACCATGGATGATGTTATTTTGGTTATTATGTTATTTATTTTGGTTATTACATGTTTAGTATATATTATGCTTTATTTATGCTTTGTTATTTAATTTTGGTTAAAATTTTTTTTTTTTTGAATTATCCCAACAATTTGGAAAGAAAGATGACAAAGATTCAAAAGCCAGTGCTTGAACTTAGAATCAGTTGAGTGATAATGATAGAATGAGTGATAAAAGCGCGCAGCTAAGGTACTCGTTTTGTTGTTTTTCTAGGTATATTCTTAAATGTGAATAAGTTCTTTACACACAAGTTTAATCTATTCAGTTTTACGCAAGCATTTGTTTAGTTTTGAACCAATTTAGAACTAGCCAAAATGTGAGGAATCCTCAACCTTTGTATATATATGCAGGAGACCAACATTTCATGTTTAACTCAGTTATTTTATGTTAAATCTTTTGTTGTTTTAAATTGTATAAAAGCATTGAAATGATCAAGGCATTTTTTTGAAATTGAGTGAAATACTTGACCAAATAAACCTACCCTTTGAGAAGTGAGTATCTGTTAACCCCTCTGAGCCTATTGAATCAGAATCGTTAGCCATGAACTGTCAATTTTCATAAGCTCAATTGCTTATTTAAATTGCCGGAGTTTGTAAAAAAATTCAGTTCATAGTTAACTCTTTATTGAATTCTGATATTTGTTTTCTTTTGAACCCTTATCCATCGTGTTTATTGACCTTTGCCATAATGATAAAGGAACATTCGATTAGGGTGTCATTGAACTAAGTTGGGGAGAAAGGGAGGTTGTGTTTATGTCAATGTAGTGGTGAATGATGATATTTGATCTTGACAACAAGAAAAAGAAAAAGAAAAGAAAAAAAAGAAAGAAAAGCAAACCAAGAAAAAGAAAAGAGAAAATTAGAAAAGGTTTGCAATAAATCAAAGAAAAAGTTGTCAAGATCAATCAAGAAAAGAAAAATATGTAGTTCACCAAGAGTTGTATTGGAATAAGGAGGAAGTTTGTAAATAGATTGAATGTTCCTCTTGCTTGGCCATTTGAATTCAATATCCCACATATGACAATTCTTTTGTAACCTAGCCCAATTACAACCCTTAAAGACCTTATGATCAATGCCTTTTATGCTTTTAGAAATGATAATTAGATGGACACATAATTTAATTGGAATGTTATCATGTTTGTTGGATGAGTGTTCATACCCTCACAATAGATTTCAATGTGTTCATATACTTTATATAGAAGTGTGTTAGGTTTGGTTCAAATTTAAACATGTTGCTTGTTTAGGATTGTGTGATTTGATTCTTTGTGTTTAGAACTAGTTCACATTTATAGTATGTATCTCGTTTAATGAGAAACTTAACTCTAGCTTGCGCAGTCACATTTGAATCACTCATCTGATATTTATTTCTTCAAACTTTTGATTCCTTTGCTAATTGCTCAATACTTTGGTTAAAAGCTATGAAAATTTCCTTTTGATTCTTTGGTTTGAGGACAAACCAAAATGTAAGTTGGGGAGAGTTTGATAAGTGCCTAAAAGTTGTTATCTTTTGATACATTTTAAGGCACTTATGTTACTTGTTTTACAAGTTACCTTAGGATAAGAGCATATTTATGGTTAAAATGCAATATTTGTGATCCTAAGTCTTACCCCATGTTATTATGCAGGAAATTCAAGCTTGGACCTGATTGGAGCAAAGAAAATGAAGTTTTTCTTAAGCCATCGCTACAAGCGCCAGAAGCCTCGCTAGAAGCGAGCCTAGGCAGGGAATTTTGAGAGTTCATCGCTTGAAGCGATGAACTGGACGCTAGAAGCGAGCCTAGGCAGGGAATTTTAAGCTTCCATCGCTAGTAGCGACAGACCTTGTCGCTACAACGACCAAAGGGCGGTTTAATGCTAAAGGATGACGTGGAGCTCTTCCATTGGCCAGAAAGTTTTCCTCGCTACAGCGACAGGCTGGTCGCTTGTAGCGAGCGTGCAAATTCTCAGATTATAAAAGCATTTGAAGCTCATTTTTTAATATAGTTAGCTGAATATCTGATTTTACAACTTCCAGAGCTTTAAATATTTGATTTCTAAGAGAGGGAATAGGCATAAAAGGAGGCAAACTTCAAATAGCAAAAGGATTTCAAGTGAAGATTACATTAAGAAGCTTTGAGAAATCAAGCCTTAACATATTCTTCATCTTCCTTTCTTGTTTTGCAATAGTTATCATGACAATGATCAACTAATCTCCTTTGTTGGGATTAATAGGTAATCAATCACCCTATGTTGTAAACTTTTGATAATTTAAATATATGATTCTAGCATTTTTATATACCATTGAATTTGTTCTTGCTTTTCACTCTTATACTTGATTTAAATGATGTTGGAAAATACTTTTGAATCTAGGTTTAGAATGATATTCTATCAAGATAAGAAATCCTAGAAATGGGATTTGGTTTTGATAATTACATTAAGTATTGGATCGTTAAAGCTTTCGAATCGTTTAATAGATTGAGAAATCGTCGATTAAACGATACGATCGATCTCACGACGTCATTTGGACACGAATGACGTTGTCGAGTAATACGTGATAATGTCATATATAAGAAAAAGCTAGAATCCGTATTTATGATCAATCAAATACAAACGACGTTTGATTGACGAATGTTAATCCTAACACCTTTTATGTCCTATTACTCTACATTTTATTTATAACGCTTTTTATGTTGAGTAGTGTAGTAATGAAAAAGGTTAAACCCTAACTTAAGACGATAATCGACGTTGAACGGTTTATGATATCGCGATAATCCCTGTGGAACGATATAAAACTTATACTTACTTTTGTACATTAACACATAACAAGACTTTCTTAAAATGGTTTAAAGAAACCATTTTAAGTGACAATACAGATTTTGTTCAATTAAAATGGCTAGCAAGGGAGCCTAACTTTGATGTCATAACTTAGACTGGTTATGATATCAATAATTTTTCATTCTATACAAAGACTCAGGATGACAAGAGTGCAGTACAAAACATTGGGGTGATGGTCATAGCTAAGGGCATGCACTTCTCTAGTTCAAAAGATAAAAATCCGGTTATGGCATCCATACCTTACTTTGGGATCATTGATGAGATTTGGGATGTCGATTTCATTAAATTTAAAGTGCCTATATTTAAATGTAAATGGATTGCCATAAACAATGGAGTTAAAACCGATGAATTTGGTTTTAGACTGGTGGACCTTGAAAAGGCAGCTTATACAAATGAGCCCTTCATTCTGGCATCCCAAGCAAAACAAGTATTTTATGTTCGTGATCCCTCTAGCAAAAAGTGGTTCGTGGTTCTACAAGGTAAAAACATGCATGAAAGTCAAGATTCCCTAGATATTTCTGAGACTCCTTCTTTCTCTCAAGGGATTCCTACTTTTATGATGAAACTATAGCGGACGACGTGTATGCCACTCGTGGTGATCATAATGAAGGGATATTACTGTAGTGCTATAGCTGGTATAACAAGTTGAGTGGTTTGAGAAAGCCGAGAAAGCCAACATAGGAGATTCCCACAGTAAGTTAAAAATTATACATGAAGAATCCATACTTTTATATAAGAATTGTATATATGATATTTACTCAATATAATTTCATATTTATGACAATTGTAGTGCCAAAGACAACCGACCAATTATGAGTGTGGCTATTATATAATGATACATATGTTGAACATTGTATCAGCTGACATTACTGACTCATGGGATATGGTGTGTTACTAAATATTTCAACCATTTGTGTTTCTTATGTTTTTTTAAAGTTAATTTAATATTCTAATATGTTATATTAACTTTTTTTTCCAGATTTTCAGAGACAAAACTCCGTTTACTGATGATGAAATGACAGAGGTTCAAGAACGCTGTGCAAGTTTGATTCTGGAAAGACTTTGAAGTAATTTAATTATGTTATGTTTTGAAACGACAATTAATGTTTAGCTTTTGTCTAGTTTTATGATATCGTAACTTTGAATTTGTTTGATATTGTAACAATGACAAGTTTAATATGAAATTTGATCATATGATATTTCATATTAGTGGCAGTATACATTATATTTTAGATTAATTTATTAAATTTTGTACTATAATTATGTGTTGAACTGATCTAAATTATGTTTATTAAATGAGATAAGTGAACAGACTTAAAAACCTGATTTTTTTTTTATCCTTTTTAACCTTTTTTAAATGGGTTAACTAGACTTAATTAGAAGATTTTAAATCGGGTGAACCGACTTAATAAATGATTTTAAATAGGTTGAACCGATCTAAATTATGTTTATTAAATGGGATGAGTGACCAGACTTAAAAACCTGATTATTTTTTGACCCTTTTAACATTTTTTAAATGTGTTAACCCGATTTAATTAGTATCTTTTAAATGGGGTGAACCGACTTAATAAAAGATTTTAAATCGGGTAAGGGGGAAGACTTAAAATCAGAACGGTTTTTTAAGTCCGCCACCTATAAATCGGACCCAGAACCGATTTAAAAAGTCATATTCATCCGATTTAAAAAGTGTTTTATGTAAATTGAGCACTAAAAGAATCGCGCAATTAAAAGAATGTTAAAAGTAACTATGTAGAGCTAAGTTAACGTAGTTCGACATTGTATTGATATAGATTTAAGAAAATAAAACCTATTGTGAGATATAAACTTTTGTTTTTACTTGTTATCTATCATCTGACTAGAAATTTAGCTGAGGTATCAGCTTAGTCTTTAAATGTGATTCTTTTTCTTCAAGCAATTAATGTTGGCAAAGGAATATTGTCCCATCAGCCTTAAGTTCTTTAACGACTATAATAGAGCGGTAAGTACGGTAGTGTTTGAGTTTGTTTTTAATACTAGACTAAGAAATAGATGTAAATAAAGATAAAGACGGAAAGTTAAAGAGATAAAATAGCGTAAGTAGTTTGTGTTTCATTATTTGTGCGATGAATACATTGTACATAATGAGTTTTTACAAGCAAAACTATTTATCAAAATGACATAAACTACACTGTTTAGACTTGCTTGACTATTTCCCTGTGTAATGCGTTAGTTTTCCCTTGTTGAGGGGGTTTGTGGCGCTCCACGTTCGGATGTCAGCTTCCTAATTCATGGTGTGATCTGTTTACAAAGTCTAATGTGTGCAACCTTCATCAAAATGTGTCTTCTTACTCATCGTTTCTTGCGGTCAGTGAGACTATATATAAACAGGGAGTGTTGATTTAGTGCCTTATTGTCCAATTTCATTATGCTTTTACTCACTCAATTTGATATCTTCAAGACCCACGTGATCTTCAGTAGACTTGAGAAAGAATCAGCTAACACTTGCTTAGCAGCTATAACACTCGCTTAATCTTCCACCGACAGAGGCAAATTAACTCGTCCAACCTCCAATCACCTATCTGCCAATTTTAGGTGACATGATAATTATTTTTAGGTGTAAACAATATCAAATAATATATTTGTCTTAAAGTGAATGTTATTTTAGTCCCTGAGAAAATTCGTAAGACCCAATTTAGTCTCTGAGAAAAATAAAAGCAACTTTTATTCCCTAAGATCTCCTCAAAAAAAAATTTTAATCCCTAAGAAAAATAATCCATGAATAGTTAATTATATCTTCTTTACACTTTGTTTGATTGATGAAGAAAATATAGAAGAAAGAAAATAATATATTATTTAGTAGTTTGAAATCAAAGAAATTTAAAGAAAACTATGATAGAAAAGAAATATGTGTTTTTAAGAAGTTAAAACATGACTTTCGACAAAAAAATAATTAGAATTTTTCGATACGGGACAAATTAATTGTGAATTTTTAAATTACCAATTATTCAAAAAAAATTTGACGTCCTAAACATGTCTGCAAAAAATCATGAAAAATCCAACTTCTATGTTACTTTTCCGGACTTTATATATGTAGAGAAAAAAGATGAAGTAAAAAATAGGAAGAATGTTAAATTACAGGGTTAGAGTCTTTGATTTTTTTTTAGAGAATTATTTTTTAGATTTTGCATATATTACAAAGTCGATTTAAGCAATTTTTTTTCTTCTGAAGAAGCTAAAATGGAATATATTGACATAAAAGTCTAGAAATTCCAGCACAAGGAGTGTTGAAAAACCAGCAAAGCAAGTATCAAATTACATCAAATCACCAAAAGAAATGCGAAACCAAAAAGGCTACAGCGCACTGATGACATAATGATTCCCAAACAAGCTAAAAAGATTAAGCCAACACATGTGATAAGTTGAAGCGAAATTAATTCGATTCACTTTCAACCACCAGTAAGATTGAAGGTTAATTTTGTCAAGAAGAGTTTGTGAAGAGTCCTCTTGTTGACAAAACACCCGAACATTTCTTTCACTCCAAACCACCCACTCACAAGCCACCAAATTAGATTGAAAACTAAACGGATAATTTTAGGAAAACCACCTAAATTTTCAAACCGAAGAAAATGATCTGACACATGGTCAGGAGGCACCGTGATGAAACCAAGCAGTTCATAATATCATGCCAAAGGTGCCCAAAAAATTCGCATGAAAGGAATAGATGATCAATATCTTCCAACTTGCCACAACCGCCCGCACAAAGCTCAGCATTAGGCGGAATAATATTTCTCCAAATTAAGTTGTTTGTTGTATGTAGACAAACAGTTACGCAACAAATGTGAGACTAATAAAATGACCTTAAGAGGAACGTCCTTGTTCCAAATTGAAAAAATTTAAAAAATATTTGATTGTTATGAAATATGTTTTATATTTAATTTTCTTTATTTTCATATTTTGTAAATTTCGTTGATTGTTATAAATACTTATTTTATAAAAAAAACAATTTTAGTTTATTTTTATTATATGATGTTTTTGTTATTTATGTCATTTTATCAATACACTTATTTCTTTTCTATCATAATTTCCTATCATTTTCTCTCATGCCGAATTTCTTAACAATCTCTTATTTTCACTTTTTTTTTTCTCACCCCTATCTTTCTTTATCAACAAATAAAGCGTAACGAGGACAATAACAATCTCAATTTATCTTGTCAAAAAAAAAAATCTAAATTTATTTTTTTTCTCGAACATTATAAGTTGCTTTTATTCTTCCAAAGAACTTAATTGAATCTTGCGAATTTTTTTATAAATTAAAAAGGGATCTTCACTCTTTGTTTTATTGTGTGTTCTCCACCATGTTAATAATATACTAAAAAGAGTACTACTTCTTTGTCGTATGTGCTTCCTTGATTCTCCCTTTCTTCTGAAGTAATGTTGTCTCTTTAGAAATGTCATTTTGTGATTTTAGGGTATGTATGCAGTGTTGCGGTCTTTAATGTTGATTCAATTGAAGTGAAAAAAAATGGTTGCAAATTCTCATCCTTTTTCTACTCTCCATTAGTGGAATTCGTACATTGTGTAGACAATGTAGTCACAACCCTTTGATCGCACCTAGACATGTATTTTTCGATCTTTGATTAATATCGGATAATTTAGAATTCAAGTTTGATATTTTAAATTTATAAAGATAAAATCTAGACGCACTTTAAAAATTTGACATATCTCATTTTTATTAGATGATCGAAATGTGTGTGACTAATGCCCTAGATCCAAATCCCTCTATCTCTCCTTAACAAAATATTGCATTAATACAAACCTTCACCCGTTCTAGTATAGACCAAGTATGTCTTTCCAGCTGAATCTTTAACAAAAGAAACAATACATAGCTCTCTCCTTCCATTTAATTTATTTAACAACTTTAGAGTTCGTTTGGTTACTGAAAATGAAAACATTTTCTATTTTCATGAAATTTGTGTTAATCTTATTCAATAACAAAGATATAAGAGACAGTTGAAGTAAACAATTATCTGCATTTCATGGAAACAATGAAAATATATATTAAAAAAACTCATTTTTATTATTTCTACAAATTTGTTACCCCTAACTAGCGTCTAATTTTTTTTATAGATAGATTCAATAACAAATAATTATTGAAACTCACACACAAGTGGTGGAGCCGGGGTTCGAACTCCGGTCACGTCGTTTAACCTAACAATTTTGACATTTTTATCGGTTGAACTAGGATTTGTAGACTAGCATTTTATCTTTTATCATAAAATGAACAAAAATGAAAATAGGAAATGTTTAAATGGATCCTTAGTTTTTCTTTTAATTATTAGTACAAGATTGTTAAAATTATAATAGCCTTTTTTTTGTTAGTCATGTGGCCATCATAGATTACTCATCAATGCCTTTGCCAATTGAATATATTTTCTAGCAATTGAACATATTTTCATTTCCTTAAGTAATGATTATTCACGATTACATGTGCTCTTAATGATCACAATTCACATCTACAAATCATAAAACAAAAAGTCTACTAATTATCACAAGATTGTTGAATGATAGGCTTCCAAATTTAACATGAGGATGATTTCTTACATCCTCCTCCTCAAAAGTTAAAGAATCTACAATTTTTTCTTGAGTATTTTCAATATTTGTGTTGTGTTTATGAATTGATTATATCCATTACCCAATAGTTTATGGTACATCACTTTTTATTTATTTTTCAACTACACAATTATTTCCCTCAACCATAGTATTAAAAAAAATCAACACGCGCACATCAAAAAGGCTATAGTTGGAGGCGGTGGTGCCTTGGTGGGTGCCCTGTAACCAAAATTAGTATTATGGCACTTATTTCTCACTCTGTGTGGACCACAACAAACCCTACCTTCCAATTTCATAAACCAATACCAAACAATTCGTTACCTCTTTATTAGGGAAATTTAGTCCATCCAAACGGTCCCAAATTAAATCAACTATGAAAATTATTTGTACATAATTTGGTGTATTTTTGTTTTTAGTGATAAAAAGTTGATTCTCTGATTCTCTGATTTATGTCTATATACATTTATATAAATGTAAATCGAACAATAAATTTGAATAAAATCAATTCTAGATTAAAAAAAACTTCAAATTCTAACTTCAATTTAAAAACAATTGTAAATACAAAATTAATTCTAATCGAACCAAACATGTCAAAATTAATTATACTCGTTTTGAATCACATTTAGTTTCACCTAAAGGGTAACCAAACATATACTTGATAAAAGTATAGTATGAGTTCATGTAAAAAAAATGTAATATGAATTGACCGATCTCAAATTGATATATCGAGAGTAGTTATTTCATGTAATTACATTAGGTTGCATGAAAGTGCGAGAGTTTAATTTTGTACATTTTTCATTCTAACTAATTTGCCTTGCCATTTTGGAGAACAACAATTTTTTACTAACTTGAAGGTAAAAATTAAAGAGGTAAAAAAAAAGGTACAACCTTAATGTTATGTAGGTAAGATGAGAGCATGTGGACTCTATAAGTGTATCATCTGCCAACAAATATTCTTCTCTGTGCACAAGATACGGTGGAGTTATATATATCTAAATTATTTGCATGGTTGTTGTGTGAAGTAATGGGTATTTAACACTGTGCATTCATGGTTTGGGGCCTATGATAGCAGAGGAGGTATGATGAATGAACTGTTAGATGATTCATGACTCAATTTATGCTATTTCATTTTCATAATGTTTTTGAACTCAAAATTAGGTCCCCCCACCCCCTTCTTCTTCCTCTGAAAAACAAAAGCTAGTTAGTACTAATTTGGTTGAATTAGTACTAATTATGTAGAAATTAGCGTGTTTGATTTCGCAGCAACAAAAATTGATTTTATATGAATTGATTATGTTAAATTGATTAAGGCTAGAGTGAATTGGATATAAGTTTGAGGTTACAAATTCTTTGTATAAGCAAAATCTTTAAATTTTAGTTTAGTTAAAATCAACTCTGGAGGCAAAATCATATCGGATAACATCAAAACATTTTAAACACTAAGGAAGAATAACTGAATGGAAAATATTTACTTGTATGTAACTTTAGCCACCAAAGATTAAATAATAAAAATTCATATTCTAAAGTCAACCACAAGAAATAGCTAAAACCTCCAATTGATTTGACATGCACAAAATTGTCAATTATGGCAACCATCAAAAGAATTGAGCCATGGAAAGAAGAAAACTGATGGCATGAAGCATAAAATTGCAATCTTAAGTTTTGTGATTCTAAGTTGCAATGAAACAGGAAACAATTGTTAAGGCAGAGAAATTAAATTTATAATTCTTTCATATATCAAAAAATTCAAAATCCTATTTACCTTCTGTACAAGACTCTCTAGTCTCTACAAATCTAACTAACTAATAACTATTTCTAATTAATATCACAAATAAATGAAACCTAAATTATGCTACCATATATCATATAAATAGTTATGCTTTTTTAATATATGACAAATAAATAAACATATATGTGACTATACTACTGAACAATGGATTCTGCCACCAAAAACCTGATGAGAAATCAAACTATCTCTTGTTGTGTAAAGGGTTGGATCCTGTAGGCACTTTACGTTTCTCAGACTTGAATTCTCTACCTCTGCTTCTGCTTGGAGAATTGAAAAATGGAATATGAAAAGCATGATGACTTGAAGTAGAAGAAGGGCTTGAGAATTTGATCCTTATTGCATAAACTCTTGGTGTGAAGAACAGAAGAGAAAGGAGGAGAAAGAAATGGAAGTGTTTCATATTGAAAAGTTATAAGATAAAACAAATGGATGGAAATGAAAATGAATAATTTTGTGCAAAGTAGTCTTGTGTTATGTTGTGTATTTATATGGACATGGTTAGGTATCAACATGTGAATACTAAATGTGGTGTTATTTATGAAACACTTGTCAAGTCTTTGTGTGAATTTAGAGTGGTAGGTCATGGACTCATTGGCGTTTGATTTTGATCAAATGGTCAATGATAGCTGTATATCCATGGTGTGAGTAGGGACTAGCATGGGATCAGGGGTGGTGGGGTGGCAATATTTAATGGTAGATAGTGACAAAGAAAGTAAACATCAACACAGACTCTTGGGAGTTTAATATATAGTTACAAGCAAATAACTTCGTTGGTGGACTGAGGGACATCGAAGATATACTAATCTGAAAATATATGGTTGAAACCTAAAAATCAACATAACTGACTAACATCTGTCGATGCAAAAGAAAAATTATGATATTGATCAACATAGACTCACAATTAAGACGACGAAAAAGTGTAAAGAAATATGTCAAAATGCTCTATCAAATATTTTCTCTCATAACAAATTAATTATCTACATTTTGTGATTGCATGTTGTCATGCGTATCTCGGCCGTCTAATTCAGTCTAAATTTTAAAACTTGACTTTTTTTAATTTATAAAAAAAAATGAAATAACTTAAAATTTTGTGATTAGAAGGTTGAGATACGTGTAGTTGCATGCAATCCCTCACGGTGCATCTAATCCAAATCTGAAAGCAAAGGGAAGAGAATCGAATTGTGAATAGTTGATTTGGCAAAGACTTTGAACTTTATGGGAAGACTAATATGCCCCTATTGATTCAAATATGTTGAGTCAAAAAATGGAAAGTATGTTAGGGTCTTTTTGGTCATGAAAAGTCAAACATATATAGCCGACACACTCAATTGGCCTTATAGAAACAGTATACAATGAGGGGCATGCGGTATTTAATAGTACTACTAGTACTATATAATAAACCAAATACAATTAATTAACAAAATAAACATTTAGAAAGGGACAGTACATGGCTGTATTAAGGGTAATAATCATACACATCCCCATGAGTTAGGTTAAGTAGATCCGAATTTGATGGGTCTATGCTAAGACGTGGATTTTATAAATTGGTCTGTTTTCACGGATTTTGGTTCCTCTATTCAATGAAAGCTATGTATTCTGTCCCCTTTAGGACCTTAGGTATATATATTTTAATCAAGACTTTCAAATATTAATATAACACCAACGTAATATTTTTAGAATTTAATAAACAAATTTTTGGTATACGTCCAACTGTGATGTAAGTATATTTTAAAAAAGTAATATTGTAATGTGGTGAAATGATAAAACATGATTAAATGTTTCTATTTTATTTATATACTATTACTGAATAGTTTAGATTTATTTTTTAAATGATTGTTGTAATCATTTAGTTTTCTCTAATAAGCAAAAAAAAAATTTACGAAAAATATGTATTTATTAACTTGAGTCATTCTATTTTAATTTTTTACATGAAATGAAAAGAAATGTCAAACTTTGAATTTTCGCTTACCATTTTAAATATTTACTTCAGGACTGTTTATTGAGCTATCATCACATCGATGGAAATTGTAAAGCTCTTTTTCTCAAGATCCAAGATCTAATATATTATGGTATCGTTATGTGAATAGTCATGTGTTAAATCATTGAGAATATCACATATCTAATTAAAATAATATACTAATACCCACATACTAAGAAATTGAAAACAAAGGAGGGCACAAATAGTCAATGACAAATCTAGTGGATGATATATTTTCTTGCACGGGTGAGAATTAATTGGAAAGGCTAACAGGCTTCATCCTTAAGCATCTTCGTGAAAACTTGTTAATTTCATTTTTAACTTTTGATTAATGAAGAAAATTAAATATTAAACCATTTATAATTTAAGATGAACACACATTATTATAATTCGAAGTACTTTTGAGCCTAAAACGGTAAACGTTCATCAAAAGGGTTATGTGGCAGTTGAATTGAAGCTGTTCGGTGTGTTAATTAAGGTTCAAATTTTGATTTAAGACTAGTCAATATTAAATAATTCTTAAAGGCAAAATCAAGTGGTAGAAAATTAGTAGCTTAGAGGGAATAAGGATTGATGTGAAGAGTAGAGATAGAAAATTCCTTGGCAGAAAGTTATATTTTGGATCATCTAAGTCTAACAGCTAACGAACAAAAAGGCAATATCCCCCTCTCTTTTTCTTTTAGGAAGAAATATCCCTCTCTTTTATTAGGCTTAGATTGATTTGTTATAGTATAGAAAGACCGACCAAGTGTAATTGGGTCATAGAAGGGATTAATCCTCTCCAATGTGATAAATTATGATTTATCTCAAGTGCCACTTTGTGGATGAAATTTGGTACAAAATCTTTAAGTGGTACAGAGTGGTGTTAGTGTTACCTGAAAATGTTTCTACCTTGTTTCAAATTTGGTGCCTGTGATTACGTATACATCTATTAATAAATTTTTGCGTTAGAAAAAATATATATTTATCTCTAATAGAAGAGGACATGCAAGTTCAACAACAAAGAATTTTGAGGTCAATACAATAGAGGCACTTTTGTAGCTTGTACGGCAAGGCTATAACTTTCTACTCCAACAAAATAAGAAATTATGAATGTTGTTGACACTGAAATTCCATGGTCCGCCAACAAAATGCATATTAACTTTCAAACATGTCTTCATGTAAGCATTTGTATTCTTTCTAACCGACTTTATGGTATTATATCTCTTTTACTTTACCATTCTATACAATATATAATAATCTATACTTTATTATAGAAAAAAAAAATCAAAATTAACTATTAATTATAGATATTTTAAAGTAACTATGATAAAATAACAACTATTCTTGCGTAAGGACCTTAAATGTTTTTTTGTTGTTGTTGTTGTTATGAATGCTAACAAATACTGAGTCGTTTCATGTAGTTTGAAAGTATTACTTTCATACGGTAGTTGTCACATGGAGACGATTTCAATATACATTAAGAACTTAACAATAGCAATCAAATGGACCGTTGACTATTAGAAATATACTTAAACTATGTCTCCTCTTGAGCGTCACCGTCATAATAAAGTAAATTTTGCAATTATGCATATATGGGACAAAATGTTAATCAATCTTTCAAGACAATTATTGAAGATTTTCGATTTACTTTTTATTGGTGGGTGTAAGATTTTCAATTTATTAAGTTTAATTGTTTAAAGTTATAGTATCTTATTCCCACATGCAAGGTTTGTCAAGTATCGATATTAATTTCTTTCTTAAAAAAGGAAAGGACGTGTTTGGCGTATATATTTCAACCTTCACAGAAGAGCATATCCAACAAGGTTTCATCATTGAGTTTTTGTTTCCATTAGAGCACATCTACGTGGCAATCCGAGTTGCAAAAAAAAAAATTGCAGGGTACCTTGCAAACAAAATTGAGTTATTGTTCTATAATACAATTGATACAACAATAATTAAGTATATTGAGGAACTAATATGACAATATTAACGAGACATTTTAATGTCAGAGACTAATTTGACCAACGAAGTGCGCAATCAAGAACTATTTTAAAATTTTGATGACTACTCCTTACACATTCAAGGACCAAAATGACTATTACTCTGTCACAAATTATAGTCGTAAATAAATGTGTACGTTAATGTATGAGAATGTTATTAAGATAGAGTGTCGGAGGGTCAACAATGGACTAAGATTTGATGGGCATGGGTGGATTTATATTGCTTGTGTGGCAAAACAAGGTTGGGTGTGGTGTGGCTTCAAGTCCATTAGACCTAAAACGCATATCTTTTACTTTTTTGGGGTAGTTTTTCTTCTCACTCGATTGGTTATTGAACATTTGAACGAAGTTTCAATTCATTAGTTGTTTCTATGATCTTTAAGTCAACCCACTCAGAATATAATGGCTTATTCATATTGTAAGTTGCTAGTTGTTGCTTAGGCTATAAATTGCCGACCACGATCTTTACATTAATTTTGTGCATTAGATGGTAGCTAGCCATATATGCAACCAATAAGAATAAAAGACCGTACATAATGTTGGTGACATTAATTTATTAGTTTTCTCAAAAGTACATATATGTGCAATAATCTCTCAATCGGCCTCTATAGCAGCATACTAGGAGTATAATGGATCGAAGAAAAAATAGTAGTACCAAATTGAGCTGCAATTAAATCAAAACAAGATACACGGTCATTGTAAACAAATTCATATTTATGCTCATATATGCAAATGTAATACAAATTTAGCTAATTAAGATACAATATTTGGTCATGTACAAGCTAAAGATAAAATTTCTTACTCAATTGAATGAGTGTTTTTTTATACTAAAAATCGATATTCAATCCAAAAACCGACGAAATTGAATTAGTGTTGATTAACTATTGACATAGAAAACCCATTTGGGTTGGCCTGAGACTTGGAAGTGTGCTCTTCCTCAAGATCTCAGATTTGAGTGAACTAATTTAACTTCTTAAAAAGAAAACTATTGGCATGGGATCCCTTACCATTAATTAATAAAGCAGATTGAATGAAAAATGGAACACATGCAAAAGAAATGCTGCAATAAAGTGTCAGTTAACTAATCTTGTAGTAAAAATTATGAGAAACACCGATGTAACTCCAAGTTTCCCCTTTTTATTTGATGAGGGAAACCTTACCTACTCATGTGTTAACTTTAACACTAGACTGAAATGAAAAAGACAGGAATGTGCCGCTAGACTGAAATGTTGTAAAAATTTAACATTATTTGGTTAAGCTTGATCATGTTACCTGTCTTTTTGGGTGAAGGTAGATTATGATACTGTTAGCCCATATTTTTATGAGCTAAGAATATGCTCTAAATATGCATTAAATGCTGAAAGGAATCTTGCAAGATTCTATCTAATCGAAGAGCAGAAAGGATCTTGGAATTGTTCACAGGTTCGAAGGAATATTTACAAATACAAGGCTAAGGCAAAGAAGGAGGACTTCGAACCAGAAGGCAGATCGACCTAGCGTATGATCGAATCGAAGCAACGAAGTTCTGGACTTAGCACAATTCTGACAAACTTTCACAACACTCAGTTCGACTTCGAGAGATGCAACCGTTCTAAGGAGCAGTTAAGTGCATGCAGGGTGTACGTGGCAGGACATTTGGCAGTAGTATAGTGTTCGACCGTTAGGGCAGTTTATTTTCGAAAGTCTATATATAGTAGTTTTTTAGTCAGAAAAAGGGTCGCAATTCATTATATACAAAATCCTTGTAAACTCAAAGTACCCACGCTATCGAGAGAAACGAGTGAAATGGGATCCAAGTATGAATCTGTGAACCATCCTTTTATGTAAAGCATCTTTTACAATTCAATGCAATTTACCTTTTTATGCAAATGTATCTTTTAAGCACTTTAAGTTTCATGCAAAGTTTAATGCTTTTCATTTAATTTCTATTCATTTCTGTTTCGATCGAAACAAAGTGTTCGTTCAATAAGAACTCGTTTTTACTTGTTATTGGCAATCCAAGTAACTTTTGTGTTTAATTCTCCCCAAAACTACAATAAATGTTTATGCGTAATGGACATTCAAATAATTTAAAGAATTCAAACAAAGCACTATGCTCCTGAGATTCACTAGTTGGTCTCGCAAGCAATTAATTTAGACTAGCGGTTGTTTACCAAATTTCATAGTAAACAAATTGGCACGCCCAGTGGGACTTGTGCTTTAATTGAATCTTTTCTATCAAAAATATTTTCGTTTGGATTTGCAAATTTCTATTTGTGCATTCTTTCTGGAAAATTGTGTTAGTGCATGTTCTTGAGGAGTGGGAAAATACTCCCTGAAATGGTTAGACCACCACCCAGAAATACAAACACAAATAATATGGAAAATGCAAATGTGAATGATAACAATGTGTCAGCGCCTTCGAGCGCGTTGAACACTTCGAATGTGACTGGAGCGACCATCTCCGCTCCCAGTTCTTCGACATTGGGCGTTACTATGCCTATCATTGCATCAACAACGATGCCTTTTACCACTGCAGGCCCTGCAGTTTCGATACCCGAAAACATAGGGAGCCAGCCATCCCCAGTAAGAGGAGGAGGTACAATGGGCTCTACGTTCAGTATGCCTTTTTCACAATATACGAATCAAGGCAACAGTAGGAATGTGCCGTATGGTATGCCTACAACGCTAATGCAGGGGTTGCAAACCAACCCTTCATTATATTCAGAAACTGTGCCTGGCGCTTACTCGCCTACAAACCAACGTTTGGCCTCCAGTTCTGTTAATCGAAATGCAGTGCCACCACTAACTAATACATCCTTGATGTCTTTAAGGCAGCAAATGGATGAAAGTAATCATGATATGGTTAATATGTTGACACAACAGATTGGTACAGTGTTTAATCCTTTGATACAAAATACTAACCAGTCTTATCAATTGTTAGCCACCCAGATGGGTAGAATGGCTGATTTCTTTGGGGCTCCACATGTCCCTAATCAACCAGTCCCTCAGATCCAGAATCTAGCACCCATACAAAACATCCAAGTACCAAATAATGCTATGGTGCCTATGCCCAATAACTTAGTGGTACAGCCTAATCAAGGACAATTACAAATGGGTCCAATCGAACCATACGCTCAACCACAAGTACAACCACAAATCGAACCAAATCCAGGGATAGTCTTAGTAAATCGAAATCAAAATGCTGATGAAGTGGTTCGAAATGTCCAACAAAATAATTTAGGGGCACAAAACAATATAGCAAATTTGGTCGAAGCTATCTTAGTCCAAAATGGTTTGAATGTAGGTTTACATAGACCAAATTTCGTTTCTGCCTTGTCAGAGTATGTGCTTCAGACTGAACTACCAAGGGGTGTCAAAATCCCAAAATTCACTAAGTTCGCTGGTGACACTAGCGAATCAACCGTTGAGCACATTGCAAGATTTCTGACAGAAGCAGGAGACATAGCAAATAATGAAAATTTAAGGATGAAGTATTTCCCAAATTCTTTAACAAAAAATGCCTTTACATGGTTCACAACCCTCCCTCCACATTCCATACATAATTGGAATCAATTAGAGAGAGTTTTCCATGAACAATTTTACATGGGACAATCAAAAATAAGCCTTAAAGAATTGGCAAGTGTTCGACGTAAAGCACCTGAGTCAATTGATGATTACCTCAATAGATTTAGACTGTTAAAGGCAAGGTGCTTCACCCAAGTCCCTGAACATGAATTAGTCGAAATAGCTGCTGGTGGCCTAGACTATTCGATTAGAAAGAAATTAGACACTCAGTATTTGAGAGACATGGCTCAGTTGGCTGATAGAGTTCGACAAGTCGAACGGCTAAAAGCTGAAAAAGGCTAGGAATTCTAAATTTCATAAGAGGGAGAAGGTTGCATATGTCGAAGCAAACGACAGTGACCAAGAGTTCGATATCACTTATGAAGATATCGAAGACAATGAGGTTGATTTAGCAGAATTAAAACCTGGACCTCCTTATGTCTGTAAACTCCTTAAACCTTCGAATGGGAAAAATCCTGTTGAGCCTAAAAATGATAAATTTGTGTCTAAAACTTATACATTTGACATAACCAAATGTGATGAAATATTTGATTTATTAGTTACAGATGGCCAGATTATTGTTCCTAAGGGCTTAAAAGTACCCCCAATCGAACAACAGAAGAAAAGGGGTTATTGTAAATTTCATAATTTCCTTGGCCATAAAACCTCACGTTGTATTCTTTTCAGGGATCTGGTCCAAAAGGCTCTAAATGAAGGGAGACTCAAGTTTGGTGAGAAATCAAAGACCACTCAGGCGGATGTTGAAGCACCTAAAGCTGTTGAAACTCTCTATGCGGAACCTCAAGGAGTAATGATGGTCGAAGCCATGGAGGTGTCTCAAGTGCAAGTTCAAGGCATATCTGAAGAAGACTACAGCGAAAAGATGAAAGTGGTGTATCCTCAGACTGAAGAGGATCTGATCGATTTTCTGAATAGGTGCAAACTCGAAAACAAGAATGTAATGCTGTGTCCTCGCTGCAGTGCAGTATGTGATAGAGAGGCTACTGAGGGCCTCAAGAAGTACCAGGTTGTCAACAAGGGGGCAACGCAAAACCAGCGTTTCGATAAAGGCAAGAGAATTATGGTGCAGTCGAACAACAATCAGAAATCTGGTCGAAAGACTACCTTTATTCCTCCTGGTTCGATTCCTGTCGAAAAATGGATGCACCAGGGGCTCATAAGGTTCAACAAAGGAACTATGGAGGTAGGTGGTTCCAGTGGAATGAAGCAAGTTGGCCCACAGGAGGCTAATAAGTATTCTTACAGAAACAACTACAAGGGTAAGAATCCTATGACAAGGACCCAATGGCGCAGGTTTCAGCGTCAAAAGAAATTGGCCGAACAGAATCTGCAAACTGGCCAATATAAGGATGTGTCCAGGAGGCCAGCAAAAGAAAGACTCTTTCCTCCAGTGGATGAAGATAAGATGGAAGACGAGGATCTGCTGGACTCTGAACCTGATTTCGACGTCATCTGCGTGGTATCCATCTTGCCGTCTGAGTATGATGTCGAATCTGAAGTTACTGAGATCGAAGGTGAATTCGATCATCTTGATATGGCTGACCCAAAGCCTGTATGTTACTATGTGATGAACAATGGCTGCATTGAGGAGCAACTAGCCTCTTTCGAGAGGCCAAGTCTTGGGATGAAAAGCCATCTCAAACCCCTTTTCATCAGAGCAAAGGTTGAGAACGTTGGGATCAACAAAGTGCTCATAGATGGGGGAGCAGCTGTCAACTTGATGCCTCAATCCACACTCTACAGGATTGGGAAATATGACAGTGATCTATCTGCCCACAACATTGTGCTCTCTAATTATGAGGGCAAAACTGGCTATTCTTTGGGAGCCATACAAGTTGATGTTGCTGTGGGCAGCATAGTTCGACCAACTCTATTCCTGGTGGTACAATCCAAGGCTAACTTTAACTTGCTGTTAGGAAGGGAATGGATCCACGGAGTTGGGGCAGTACCATCCACTCTCCATCAGAAACTTATTATTTGGAGGGAAGATGGGATTGTTGAAAACATAGAGGCAGATCAAAGCTTCTATAAGTCAGAGGTTGACATTGTCACTCCACAAACCTTTGACAAAAATTTGGCTAATATAGCACCTTGTGGTGACAAGGATTCTGCTTTCGTGCCAAGTGACAATGTTATTCATTCTGTTAAGCTCCATCCTGCCCATGGCTTTATATGGGAAAGAGAAGAAATTAATGCTGTTTCTTCCGAAGATGGAGTCATTCCACCAACTGGGTGGAATATATATGAAGATTACTATGACTGAGGCCACTGCATGGGCCAGGATTACGGCTTATATGGCCGAAAATAGATTAAATACGGCCCTTGAGGCTGAGTTTCAACAAAATATGGCAGTGGAAGCCAAGATCGAAGATCTGGAAATCAAAGAAACAAAGGATCGAAGACTTGACTGCATTTATGACGATGAGCCGCTGGGGTTCGAGAAGGATCCTATGAGTGAGGCGCCAAAAATGCAAGCACAAGATCCTTTGGAGGAAATCGATATTGGAGATGGCTCGATTAAAAGGCCAACTTATATCAGCGCCAATATCACTTCAAGTCTAAAAGAAAAGCTGGTGCTGCTCCTTAAAGAGTTCAAAGACTGCTTTGCGTGGGATTACAACGAAATGCCTGGGTTAAGCAGAGAAATGGTCGAACTGAAACTACCTATCAAAGAAGGAAAGAGGCCAGTGAAACAACTACCAAGAAGGTTCGCACCAGAAATTATGTCCAAGATCAAGGATGAGATCGAAAGGCTGCTGAGGTGTAAATTCATAAGAGCTGCCAGGTATGTCGAATGGTTAGCAAATATAGTCCCTGTTATTAAAAAGAATGGAACTCTTAGAGTATGCATAGATTTTAGGGATTTAAATAATGCTACACCTAAAGATGAATATGCAATGCCAGTAGCAGAAATGTTAGTAGATTCAGCAGCTGGCTTCGAATTTTTAAGTATGTTAGATGGTTATTCTGGTTATAACCAAATATTTATTGCTGAAAATGATGTGTCAAAAACAGCATTTCGATGCCCTGGTGCATTAGGCACTTATGAATGGGTTGTCATGCCTTTTGGCTTGAAAAATGCTGGGGCCACTTATCAAAGGGCCATGAATTCTATGTTCCATGATTTTATAGACACGTTCATGCAAGTTTATATAGATGATATAATCATCAAATCCTCATCCGAAGATAGCCATTTGGATTACCTTAGGCAGTCTTTCGAACGGATGAGAAAACATGGATTAAAAATGAATCCATTAAAGTGTGCTTTTTGTGTGCATGCAGGAGATTTCCTTGGTTTTGTGGTGCATAAAAAAGGCATCGAGATAAACCAGAACAAGACAAAGGCTATTCTTGAGACGAAGCCTCCTTCGACCAAGAAACAGCTTCAATCTTTGCTAGGGAAAATCAACTTCTTGAGAAGATTCATTTCGAATTTAAGTGGCAAAGCTCAAACTTTTTCGCCATTGCTTCGACTCAAGAAAGATGAACCATTCAAATGGGATGAAGAGCATCAAAAGGCTTTCGATGAAATTAAAGAGTATTTGATTAAGCCTCCAGTACTAATGCCTCCTAGTCGAAGTAAAGATATGAAGTTGTACATTGCTGCGTCTGACAAGACCATTGGGAGCATGTTGGCTCAGGAAGATGAAAATGGCGTGGAGCATGCAATTTATTATCTTAGTCGTGTATTAAATGATGCAGAAACTAGATATACTGCCATAGAAAAACTTTGTCTTTGTTTGTATTTCTCTTGTATTAAACTTAAGCAATATATAAAGCCTGTTGATGTCTATGTGTATTCTCATTATGATATTATTAAGCACATGTTATCGAAGCCTATTTTACACAGTAGAATTGGAAAGTGGGCTTTAGCATTAACAGAATATTCTTTAACTTACAAGCCCTTGAAATCTGTTAAGGGTCAAATTGTGGCAGATTTTATTGTAGATCATTCGGTGATCGAAATGTCTCAGGACTATGTAGATACTGAGCCTTGGGTTTTGTATTTCGATGGTTCTAAACATAAACATGGAACTGGGATTGGAATCTTAATAATATCCCCCACAAAAGTCCCAACTAAGTTTAAATATAAAATTAAAGGTCTTTGCTCAAATAATGAGGCTGAATATGAAGCTTTAATCACAGGCCTTGAAATTTTAATTAGCTTGGGGGCAAGAAATGTTAACATAAGGGGTGATTCAGAGTTAGTGTTGAAACAATTAACACAAGAATACAAATGTGTGAAAGAACACTTAGCAAAGTATTTTGTTATAGCAAGTTCTCTTCTGAATCATTTCGATTATATTAACATTGAACATATACCTCGACTAGAAAACCAAGAAGCAAATGATTTAGCCCAAATAGCTTCAGGGTACAAAATGTCGAAGGAAAAATTAACTCAGCTGATCGAAATAAAAGATAAACTGGTGTTACAAGAGCCGTTGAGCGCTGCATTATCAATGCCAAAACTTGTGGGGGCAAGTACACCACAAGGTAGTGAAGATGAAAACGTAGATGATCTTCAGGGAAAAATTCAAATTTTGGCCATTGACAATATGTTGGATAATGATTGGAGAAAATCCATTGTTGAATATTTGGAAAATCCAACAGGTAATGTGGCTCGAAAGATCAAATATAGGGCTTTGAACTACGTGATTATGGGAAATGAGTTATTTAAAAAGACTGCAGAAGGAATTTTATTAAAATGCCTAAGTGAATCAGAAGCATATTTAGCAGTTTCCCATGTGCACAGTGGTGCTTGTGGATCACATCAAGCAGGCCATAAAATGAAATGGCTTTTATTTCGACAAGGTTTATATTGGCCGTCTATGTTAAAGGACTGCATAGAATTTGCTAAAGGCTGTCAAGAATGCCAAAAGCATGCAGGGATACAGCATGTACCTGCTAGCGAGTTACACTCCATAATCAAACCTTGGCCTTTCAGAGGATGGGCTCTGGATCTAATTGGTGAGGTTAAGCCTGCTTCGTCTAAAAACCAACGATATATTTTAGTTGGAATAGACTATTTTACTAAATGGATCGAAGCAGTCCCTTTACCAAATGTCGATCAGGAGGCGGTAATTAGTTTTATTCAAAACCATATTATTTATAGGTATGGTATTCCTGAAACAATTACTACTGATCAAGGTTCAGTCTTTACTGGACGAAAGATGCAAGAATTTGCTCAAGAAACTGGCTTTCGATTATTAACCTCAACACCATATTACGCGCAAGCAAATGGTCAAGTCGAAGCAGCCAATAAAATTATCATTAACTTGATTAAAAAACATATTGCCCAAAAACCAAAAAATTGGAATAAAACGTTGGATCAAGTTTTATGGGCATGTAGAAATTCTCCTAAGGAATCAACTGGCACTACCCCATTTCGACTAACGTTTGGTCATGATGCTGTACTTCCAGTCGAAATACATTTGCAATCAGCCAGAATACAAAAACAAATGGACATACCAATTGATCATTATTGGGAAATGATGTCAGATGAGTTGGTTGATTTAGATGAGGAGAGATTAAGAGCATTAGAAGTCTTGACTAGGCAAAAGGAAAGAGTTGCAAAAGCTTATAACAAGAAAGTAAAGTCAAAAACTTTTAATGTTGGAGACTTGGTGTGGAAAGTCATTCTGCCCATGGATAGAAAAGATCGAACCCTGGGCAAGTGGTCCCCAAATTGGGAAGGACCATTTAAGATAGTTCAGATTTATTCGAATGGTGCTTATGAGTTAGAGGAATTAACTCCTGATCAACGTACCTTGAGCATAAATGGTAAGTATTTGAAAAGATATAGACCAGTGCTGCAAGAGGTTCGAATAAATCAAGAATAGTTCGTAAAATAAATAACTAAAGTGGCAACTAGCGAAGATGCCAATAAAATCAAACATTCGAATTAAAAATGGTGGGTTTCATCCCTCAACATACAAAGATTTTATCTTGGATTTTTCTACCCATCATAACTAAGATTTTATTCGAATTACAAAAGGAAAAGTGGCACGTTAATCTTGAATGGGCCCTCATCTAAAAGAAAGACACGTTGATTTTGAAGGGGCTTTCATTTCGAATCCACTTCTGAGTCTGATGAACGAAGGTATTCCTTGTTTTCATCATAAGTCGAAAGGAATTCTGCCCAATCAGGATCCGTACTATCAGACTCTGAGGAAGAAACCTCTGGTTGAGCCTTCGAAGGTGTTTTCCCTTCAGGAGGAGGAGGAACCCTGCAGGTTCTTGAGCTTTCACCCTTGGAAGAAGGTTTCTTGGTCTTCTTTGAAGAATCAGCAGCCTTTTTGTTGTCCTTCTTTGCAGATGTTGCTTTCTTTTTATCGGTATTCTTCGCAATTTGTTTGCCTTTACCCATGTTTCTCTTTCAAAATTGATGATACTGGCTATATTATTATGACTTGCAGAGTGGAGTAAGTAAAATGGATAGAGAATGACCATATATATAATGGTAGAATCATTAATGATTCTTCAACCGTTTCCTAATTTTTCTCAGAATTCACGCCAGTTCAGCAAGATTGTTTTGAAAACGGATGTTTGACTCGTTTTGAAATTAGAGCCAGTCAGAAATATGGCTTGATAGTTACGCGTTTTGTTATACGCACAATCTTATCCGTTACTAAAAAAGAGGTGTGTCGTTGTGTATCATAAAAACCATGTAAATCTTCGATATCTGGCGTTTTTTTAAAAATGCTAAAATAATCAAAGTGATTCGAAGTAAAAAATAAAGCGCAGAATAAAACTTCAAAAGAAATTTCGAAATGATGGTTAAAGAAACTGCCACAAACTGGGCATGTCCTGAATATTACAATCAAAATATACCAAAAGATGTTCGAAATTCACAAGAAAATTAAGGTATTACAAATGCTTTACAGACTCCCAGTACAATTTGGTTAAGCTGTTCATCTCCTTGTCGAAGACCTGACGAGCACTTTCCAAACTCTTAACCTCTTCAAGTAGTACTGCAGAAGCACTATAAGCTTTAAGACCCTCCCGTCCCTTCTCATCAATTCGAGCCTTAATCGAATTGTTGACGTCCTCTTCGAGTCGGTTGCGTTTGGCTTCCTCTTCAGCAATCTTCTTCCTATAGTTGTCGATTTGCGACTGCAACACGATGATATGATTTTCCCAATCGGAGATGTTGTTATTGCAAGCCTTAATATCAGGGTGCGCTTCTTTGGTGAGATTTGCTAATCGATCAACCTCAGCCTGTGCAGCTTTGGCCCTTTCGAGCAAATGGTCATGTGTTCGTTGCTGAGCAACAAGTCTCATGGCACTGTCCTCATCATGCTGCACAGTTTTGGCTAGTTGATCAATAATTGATTCGATTTGAATAACCTTCCCTAAGGTTTCGTCGGTAGTCAAGGGATTATGGAGTTTCTTCAAAAAGTTGAGAAGTCCAAAAGCGCTGGAGGGATTTGCCTTGATTATGCTGGGCACATCTTGCATTACAAAATCTGTAGTCAGTTTTAGCAGAAGCGAGTCTTGGCGCACAGATGAGTTAATTTCTTCTGCCGACTGAGTCGAATCAGTAGCCCTATCACTTGAAGTCTGAGGAGGGGTTTGTCTGGCAAGCAGAAGTCGAAGGGTCGCTGCTGGGTCTGAACTTTGCATATGCATGAATTCCTCTTCAGGCAACCCTAAGCTGGCGGAAAGCTTCGAAGTCGAAGACTCCGGCAAAATTTCTGACCCTCCTACCTCAGCCTCCTTGATAGCTTCATCATCGAATTGGTATCTCTCAGGGGAGGGCGAATAACCCTTGCTCGACTCAGAAGAAACAGCAGCCTCTGCTTGTTCAGTCTCACATTCGACAGATTTGCCCCTCCAACCACTAGGACCCTCAGACACAGCTGGTTGATCTGGTTGGTCTTCTTTCTGTGGTTCTGCCTCAGCAACAGCTTCAGTTCTTACAGGACTGGGAGGCTCTTCGATAAGGGGGCTTGGAATTTTTTCTGTCCCTGCTGGAGCACCCTCTGCTGCATGACCTTCCACCTGATTCGAAATATAAACGAAATAAAAAAGGATGCTAGCAAAGGCAATCTTATTCATAAAAGAAGAAGTTTATGTATAAATCCGTACCTCAACCTCTGCAATAATGGGATTTGGATTAAGGTCTTCAGGAGTCTTAACCCCTCCTTCATCCTCTTTGTCTTTAGGCTCTTTGTCAGCCTGATTGTCAACCTCAGTCGAAGCAGGCTGAGATTCAGAAGGAGTTGCTTTCGAATGATCTCCTGAAGACCTAGAAGACTTTTTCTTTTTCTTCTTCTCAACAGGCTCTTCTGCTTGTCGATCTGCAGATTTTTCAGGCCTGGCTTTCTTGTCTTTCTTCCTTTTCTTCTCTTTCGGCTCCTGAGCCTGAGAACTACCAAGACCCGTCTGTTCGACGGACTCGGTGGGTGTCGAGCTGGGGGGCGTTTTTCTTTTCCTAATAAGAGGAATTTCCTCCTCTTCCTGTAAAAAAAAAAAGGGAAAAAGGATAAGAAAAGACTAAAGGGATCGACATTAGATCAAAAAGTGAGGTAGTTGAAAGACTTTCGAATGGGCTTACTTCTTCTTCATCTATACTATAGATGACCTCAGGTTTTGATTTTTTAGAGGTTGTGGTAGCCCCAGAGCTACTCTCTCTTTTCCGACTCTGCCATAATCGAAGTAGAACGGAGTTAGAGAATGTTGGAAATTAAAACAAGGTAAATAAAATTAGTTACCTTTTCTTGTTTCTCCTTCGGGGCTTCCTGGATCTTTATGCCAGTTGATTTTTTGGACTTTTCCCCAGCTCGAGATGATTCGACACCTTTCTTTGTCACTGGTGCTTTGCCTGAACAAATGAAATCGAAAGGCATAAATAAATGAAACTAGCGTATATCAATAAGTGACAAAAATGAGTTTGATACCTCGAGCAGGGAGCTTCGAACGAATGTTCTCAATGATTGGCTGAGAAAAGCCACTTTCCAGTCTGGAGATCATAGCTTTGGTATCTCCCACTGAATGACCAGAAAAATGCTTCCCCCACCATCTCGTGAATTCTGTGGTGCAGAAGAACTGAAGCACTGTATTCGAATGGGTGTAATTCGAACAGGAGCTCTTCAGATGACTTCAGAAATCTCTTGTAAAGTTTATCTGAGAGGTTAGCTCCCCTCAAAAAATGTTTGGGGTCTGAGAACATACCCTTGGGTCGAAGTTGAGAAAACCCAAACTGTCTTGACACTAGATGAGGTTGGTACCCAACCAAACCTAGGTAGTTCGATTTCACCCCAGTCCTACAGGAAAGTACGGAAGGATACTAAGTAAGCTGACCATACTTCGTTTACTTCGTCTTCATTGTCTGGATCAATGGTGGGGAAATCTTCCGTAAACCAAGCTGGACCAAATTGTCTCTTATGGAAGGGGGCATGTTGTGGAAGGAAGTGTTTGAAGTCCAGGAAGATTTGCATATATGTGAGAAAGAGCCTCTGTGGGCTCTGGCCTAAGGTCCTGGGCGTCAGGCGAAGTGCCCTTTGGCCCTCAATAGAACGATTTGCAACTTCTTCAACGTAGTCTTGTGGGATGAACAGTCCCATTTCCTTTTCGAAAGTGGCATTAAGCCACAGTTGAAGAAGCCACATTGGGCCAGACACCAGGAAGGAAGAACCATCCTTCGATTTTTTCAAGTCATCGCAGGCCTCCCCAATCGAATCATAGAGAACGGCCAGCAAGAGTTTACCAAGCCCAAATGCCCTGCCTTCTCCAATTTGCTGGGCCATAGGAATAAATCTCTTTGCCACTTGCAGAGATTTCGAACAAAAGACAAAGTGCGACAGCCACAGGGTCAGGAATGCAACATGTTCTTCGAAGGATACTTCATCGTCATCACCCCTGTTCTCAGCTATGTATTTAGCAAAAGTTGCCTCTTTAAAGTCAACTTTGATATCATCATTAGTGATGGTAGGGTCATAAGTATCCCCAGTAGGCCTAAGGCCTGTAAGAGCAGCTACATCGAAGAGGGTTGGAGTAAGCATCCCACAGGGAAATTGGAACGTGTTGGTTGAGCTCTCGAAGAAATGTAGAGCAGCAATGATCATCTCTGGTCGATACTCTGGACCAGTTCTTGAAAATTGGATAAGGTCGAAAATCTCGTGTCTTTTCCAAAACTCTCCGTAGTCTTTTTCGACTCGATCAAGCCAAGAGATGTAATCTAGATTGCCTACGTAAGGAGCTGATCGAAATAGCTTACTTGGTTTGCTTAGAAAATTGAAGTTGTATGGGTCACTTAGGAAGATCCTGGGTTCACAAGTTGTGAACGAAGGGAATACCTTGTCCATAGCCTTCGATAAACCTGGCTGGTCTGGAAGAGGCCCACCAAAAGCGTAAGTATGGCCGCCCACAGAAAATGGGATCATTACGTTCACCTCCCAGACGGCTTTCTTTGCGGCGTCCCCATGAGGTTCGGGTACCATATCTTTGCCATCATCATTTGTGATAGCGCTTGGCCATCTTCCAGCTATGGGAACTTCTTGGTTTTCTGAAGACATTATCGAAGAGGAAGATGAACAGTTACGAAAAAGGGTTTTAGATGACAGACTGTTTGAATCAATGCCAATGATTCTGAAGAGAGAGTTTCTTTACTAGAAATTCAAAAACGAATGATATTGGAAGGAAACAACGGATTGGTTTGATTTGTAAGGAGTTAAGAAGATTAAGAAGCGAAAAGTGAAAAAGCAAGAACTCTGAAGGTTTTTTTCGTCTGGAAAAGTTCTTCAATGGCCGTTTCTGGCCTTTTATAGGGTTACCTTTTTTAAAAAAAAAAAAAAATCTGTCAAATCAAATCACTTCGACTTCCCAGTATGACACGTGTCCCACTTTTACCTAGAAAGTTGGAACTCATGATGATAGTGGGAATCGAGGTGACAGTTATACAGTAAAACGTGCCATCATGACGCCGTTTCAGTAAACGTGGAGAAAAAGAAAAAATGTCAACTTCTTCTCTTCCTTCGATCACGAATCGAAGCAGACATTTTTTGGGGGCAATTTGTTAGCCCATATTTTTATGAGCTAAGAATATGCTCTAAATATGCATTAAATGCTGAAGGGAATCTTGCAAGATTCTGTTTAATCGAAGAACAAAAAGAATCTTAGAATTGTTCACAGGTTCGAAGGAATATTTGCAAATACAAGGCTAAGGCAAAGAAGGAGGACTTCGAACCAGAAGGCAGATCGACCTAGCGTATGATCGAATCGAAGCAACGAAGTTCTGGACTTAGCACAATTCTGACAAACTTTCACAACACTCAGTTCGACTTCGAGAGATGCAACCGTTCTAAGGAGCAGTTAAGTGCATGCAGGGTGTACGTGGCAGGACATTTGGCAGTAGTATAGTGTTCGACCGTTAGGGCAGTTTATTTTCGAAAGTCTATATATAGTAGTTTTTTAGTCAGAAAAAGGGTCGCAATTCATTATATACAAAATCCTTGTAAACTCAAAGTACCCACGCTATCGAGAGAAACGAGTGAAATGGGATCCAAGTATGAATCTGTGAACCATCCTTTTATGTAAAGCATCTTTTACAATTCAATGCAATTTACCTTTTTATGCAAATGTATCTTTTAAGCACTTTAAGTTTCATGCAAAGTTTAATGCTTTTCATTTAATTTCTATTCATTTCTGTTTCGATCGAAACAAAGTGTTCGTTCAATAAGAACTCGTTTTTACTTGTTATTGGCAATCCAAGTAACTTTTGTGTTTAATTCTCCCCAAAACTACAATAAATGTTTATGCGTAATGGACATTCAAATAATTTAAAGAATTCAAACAAAGCACTATGCTCCTGAGATTCACTAGTTGGTCTCGCAAGCAATTAATTTAGACTAGCGGTTGTTTACCAAATTTCATAGTAAACAGATACCTAATTAAATAAATTAACTTTAAATGAAAATAATCATTTTTTGATAGAAAAAAATTTAGGTGACATGGACTTTAGCATCAGAGGTTAGACATTATTAACCGATCACCAATCAAAAAGGTTTCAAAAAGGTTTTCACGCTGGAAACAGAAATAACTTGAGGCAACTTTATTGACAAATGAAAATAGTCTCCGAAAGATTATAAGGAAATTGAGGACTAATACAATATTTAGACACAAAAAATGAGCTGTAATGTGATTCCTCATAAACAAATCAATTACTTAGACACAAAATGAATCATTTTAAGGCACATAAAAATTAAAAGGAAAGCAGTTTGGCATTGTCGTACATTTGGCACGAAAAATATTGTCGTGCACTTAAGTATTAAACTGGACAAGGCTGACATAATATGTCTTGTGTTTAATATAGACATGAGGGCAAAAAGGTAATAACACACAAGATATTTATCACGAAAAAGTTACATCAGATCACTTGACATTCTTGTCACTTGGGTAGTAGTGATGTATTGTTAGATATTGTTCACTGTTTATAATATTAAATATAAGATTTAATATTATTGTTAACGTGACAAGAC